>CAJQZJ010000247.1:3508142-3533553 GCA_907164525.1 Lophiomys imhausi | reverse complement strand
TTTGTAGACCAGGCTGGCCTCGAACTCACAGAGATCCGCCTGCCTCTAAGAGGTGTTGTTTTTAATCTATCTGTATGTGTTCCTATGTGAGTTATGCACACCATGTCTGCAGGTGCCTGCAGAGGTAAGAAGCTCTCAGATGCTTTGGAACTGGAGTTGTGAGCCACTTACCGTGTGCTGGGAACTGAGCCTGGGTCCTCCAGAGCAGCACTTAACTGCTGAACCATCTCTCCAGCCCCCAGGCTTTGTTTACACTTGGTTATTGTTTTGAGACAAGGTATCCAAATATAGCCCTAGATGGTCTGAAATTTGCTATGTAGATAGACAAGGCTGGCATCAAACTTGCAGCAATCTTTCTATCTCTGCCTCCTGAGTGTCAGCAATACAGCTGTGTACACTACACCTGGCTATACTCATGTTTTATTCACTGATACTAAAATTCATTGAACTTTCAGGGCTGGAGAGATGGCTCAGAGGTTAAGAGTACTAACTGCTCTTCCAGAGGTCCTGAGTTCAATTCCCAACAATCACATGGTGGCTCACAACCATCTATAACAAGATCTGATGCCCTCTTCTGGCCTGCAAGCATACATGCAGACAGAACACTATATATTAATTTTTTTTAATTCATTGAACTTCACAAACTGTCTTTTTTTCTGAAATTTTTTTACTTATTTATTTATTATTATGTATACAATGTTCTGAATTGAAGTATGTATGCCTTCAGGCCAGAAGAGGGCACCAGATCCAACTATAGATGGTTGTGAGCGACCATGTGGTTGCCGGGAACTGAACTCAGGACCTCTGGAAGAGCAGCAAGTGCTCCCAACCTCTGAGCCATCTCTCCAGCCCTTTTTTTCTGAATTTTTATTCCAAGACTAGCAAATGTTTCCAAAATAGAGACTTAAAAAAAAAAAGCCAGGTGGCGCACACTTTTAATCCCAGCACTTGAGAGGCAGAGGCAGGTGGATCTCTGTGAGTTCAAGGCCAGCCTGGCCTACAAAGTGAGTCCAGGACAGCCAGGGCTATTACACAGTGTTGAAAAAAAATATGGGGGGGAGGGGCTGGAGACATGGCTCAGTGGTTAAGAGCACTGGCTTTTCTTCCAAAGGACGCGGATTCAAATCCCAGCATCCACATGGCAGTTCACAGCTATCTATAATTGCTGGGCATGGTGGTCCATGCCTTTAATCCCAGCACTTGGGAGGCAGAAGCAGGTGGATCTCTGTGAGTTCAAGGCCAACCTGGCCTACAAAGTGAGTCCAGGACAGCCAGGGCTACAGAGAGAAACCCTGTCTCACAACAACAACCACAAAAAAAAACAAAACAAAAAAAAAAATATGGACACTAAACCTACTATATCACAGAGAAACCCTGCCTCGAAAAATCTAAATAAATAAGCTTTGAGCCCGGTAGCAGTGGCACATACCTTTAGTCCCAGCACTCAAGAGGTGGATCTACTTGAGTTCAAGGCCAGCCTGGTTTATAAAGTGAGTTTCAGGACAGCCAGGGCTACACAGAGAAACTCTATCTAGAAAAACCAAAACAAGAAAAAAAGTCTAGCAAGATAGTTATTTCATGTTTTTGGTTTTTGGTGGTGGCTTGTTTTTGTGTTCTGAGACAGAGATTCTCTGTATAGTCCTGGGTGTCCTTGAACTAGATTTGTAGACCAAGCTGGCCTCGAACTCACAGATTCTCTTGCCTCTGCCTCCCAAGTGCTGTAATTAAAGGTATGCACCACCACCATCCATTTGGTAGTACACTATTAAAATCCTCAGTACTCATGAGGCAGAGATAGAAGTGCTGTGAGTTCAAGGCAAGCATGGGCTATATGGTACAATGCTGCAGTGAGCAGTTTGGAATTTTTAGTTCTGTAGAAAAACACACACACACACAAATATCATAAGGATGTTTTGTTTTAATCCCAGGTGTGGGGAAATAGGGCTGCTTCACAGCAGCTGACCATGATTTGCCTCGTGCTCTACCAGAGATGTTTCTACAACTGTGTGACATTTGGAATTCTGGGGACTTTTCAGGAGATATCTAAATGCTAGAGCCTCAATGGGAGGGTTGTTTGTTAAGTTTTCATGCACAAAGAAGAAACAAGAAAAAATCAGATATCTGACAGCAAAAAATCAAATTGCGCCAAGGAGCTGGACAACACTCCTAATCTAATGATAACTTTGCCCTGCTTCTGATCCCTGACTTTATTCAGGGATCTCTTTCCTCTCTATCCTTTTTCTCTCATATCTAGTGTTAGAGGTTGAAAAGGAAGAGGAAAAGGGGTGAAGAGTGGAAAAACCCACAAAGTAGCCAAATATGCCAGTTACAAAATGCTATCTCAAAAAAAAAAAAAAGCAGACAAGCATAGTGTAGGGGTTAGATAAATTAGATTTAGGAAATATATAGGAGTTTCTGATACTGTCTCTTAATTCGGGGCCTGAAGAGCATTATCAGCATGAAATCAGCAAAAACAGGAAAGACTCAATAGACTGAAAAACAAGGTTGAAGTCAGGAAAACAGGAAAGATTTAATGGATTTGAAGAAACAAAGTATCTGGCCTAACATTGTTTTCAGCTGCTAAGTGGGTGGAGCCCAAATTAAGCTGAAACAGAGTTCCTCCTATTTGAGGACAGTGCGTGGAGCCCAGAAGAGAAGAGGCCCCTGATGCTAGAGAGCTCCAAGAGTCCTGCTGAAAAAAGGGCTGGCCATTGATGGCCAGCTCTCTCCCTGAAGCAGAAAGAAGCCGGTGAGCAAAGAAAGCCTGAGCAAGACACCAAAAGGCCAAGGACTGGACCCTGTGGCTCAGCTTTTGCCTAGAGGGGTTTGATCTGTCCAAACAGTGGCCTAAAGGAAACTGTGCCTGGCTTTAAGGACTGAGGCAGAGCAGCTGAGTTCCTGATTCAAAAGAAGTAAGTTGGCCTGTAGACGGCTGGGGTCTCCCACAGAGAAGAAAGCATGAAGCCTTATTTAAGGTGAGACTGCAATAACCAACTACCCTGACGAACCTGCATCTGAGAGATCCAGAAAAAAGACTGCTAAGTGCGTTAAAGAATCTACAACAAAGACTGTATTCCTGATGACTGAGGACCTGCCCCAGAGACTGTATCATTCTAAAAGGTTATGAAAGTAGTTGTTATAATTATCAATAGGTAGTGGATAGGTTAAAGGGGTTGTAGGATTTTATAGGATTAATAGTTAAGAAATTGTTGGTGTTTGTTATAAGTGAATTTAGTAATAAATAAATAAGTGTTAAATAATAATTTAAAAGTTCAGTTACAGCATAGTGGCACACACTTGTGATTCCAGAACATGGAAGGGAGCAGGACTATTAGAAATTCAAGTTCAGCCGGGCGGTGGTGGCGCACGCCTTTAATCCCAGCACTTGGGAGGCAGAGGCAGGCGGATCTTTGTGAGTTCGAGGCCAGCCTGGTCTACAAAGTGAGTCCAGGACAGCCAAGGATACACAGAGAAACCCTGTCTCGAAAAAACCAAAAAATAAATAAAAAAAAAAAAAAAGAAATTCAAGTTCGCTGGGCATGGTGACTCACACCTTTAATCCCACCACTCAAGAGGCAGAGGCAGGATGATCTCTGAGTTCGAGGCCAGCCTGATCTACAAAGCTAGTCCAGGACAGCCAGGGCTTGGTACACAAAAAAACAAAACAAAACAAAACAAAAAAAACCCTGTCTCAAAAAACCAAAAGAAAGAAAGAAATTCAAGGTCATTTTTAGCTACATACCAAGTTCTAGGACAACTTGGGGGTTGGGGGGGGGTGTTTTGTTTTGTTTGTTTGTTTGAGACAGCGTTTCTCTGTGTAGCCCTCTGGCCTTGAACTCAGAGAGATCTGCCTGCCTCTGCACTCCAAGTGCCCAAGTGCTGGGATTAAAGGCGTGCGCCACAATGCCAGATGACAACCTGGGTTTTATGAGACCCTATCTTAAAAAATAAAAAAGGGAGCTGGAGAGATGGCACATCCATTAAGAGCACTGGTTGCTCTTCTGGAGGACCTGAGTTCAATTCCCAGCACCCACAGTGCAGCTCACACCTGTTATACTCCAGTTCAAGGCTTCTGACATTTTCACACAGACATAAATGCAGGCAAAACACCAATGACATAAAATAAAATAAAATCATATGAAATTTTTTAATTTAAAGATTAAAATTAAAATGTTTAAAGCTTTTTTAAACTACAAATATCCCCAGCCCCAGATCTATTAATCCCAAATTTAGAATTTATATTTAGAAGCGAGAGCCCAAAGATCACACGTTTGAAGGCAGCTTGCCACTCTACCTCTACAAATCTTAAATCTTTATTTTGAAAAAAGACCTCTGTGATACTGATTACAACCCAACCTGTAAAACTGCAGGCACAGGCCACTCTGCCACCACACTGCTACAACATTAGTTGGCAAGGATATTTTGGCTTTGTGATTTTTTTTTTTTTACTTTATTTATTTGATGTGTATTGGGGGTTCACCTGCACATTTCTGCACATCACCTGCATGAGTTACAGACAGCTGTGAGCCACCATGTGGGTGCTGGGAATTGAACCTGGGTCCTCTGGAAGAGTAGTCAGTGCTCTTAACCACTGAGCCATCTCTTCAGCCCCCAACTTTGTGATTATTTTTTAACAATGCTCAAAATACAACTAGGTTACATGAAACCAGATACCAGAAAAGGACAAACTTTTCTCCATTCATTACTGTTCTCACCACCCACCCCCACCCCCACATTTATTCTTTCTGAACAACCAGATAACCAGTTGCGTATCTGATTCATAGGCAAATAGAAATAATTCCTTAAAAGGGCAGCAATGAGGGCTGGAGAGATGGCTCAGCAGTTAAGAGCACTGGCTGCTCTTCCAGAGGTCATGAGTTCAATTCCCAGCAACCACATGGTGGCTCACAACCATCGATAATGAAATCTGGTGCCCTCTTCTGGCCTGCAGATATACCTGCAGACAGAACACTGTATACATAATAAATAAATCTTTAAAAAAAAAAAAAAAAGGGCAGCAATGAACTTAAATAAATATTTATATAAACATATAATCTATATAGCTTGTTATTTATATGAGCAAACCAAGGTACAGGACCAAGCATATCTTGTTTTTTTCTATTAGTACACAATACATCTCTTTAAAAATCCATTATGGCTGGAGAGATGGCTCAGCGGTTAAGAGCAGTGGCTGCTCTTCCAGATGTCTTGAATTCAATTCCCAGCACCCACATGGTGGCTCACAGCCATCTATAGTGAGATCTGATCCTCTCTTATATCATGCAGGCATACATGCAGACAGAACACTGTATACCTAATTAATAATTTTTTTTTTTTTTTTGGTTTTTCAAGACAGGGTTTCTCTAACAGCCCTGGCTGTCCTGGACTCTCTTTGTAGACCAGGGTGGCCTTGAACTCACAGAGATCTGCCTGCCTCTGCCTCCCCAGTGCTGGGACTAAAGGCATGCGCCACCACGCCCGGCAAATCTTCTTTAAAAATGCATTAAGTAGTCAGGCGGTGGTGGGTGCATGCCTTTAATACCCGCACTCGGGAGGCAGAAGCAGGAGGATCTCTATGAGTTCAAGGCCAGCCTGGTCTACTAGAGTTCCAGGACAGTCAGGGCTGTTACACAGAGAAACCCTATCTCATAAAACCTTTAAAAAAATCCATTATGTGGCCTGGTGTGGTGGCACACAACTTTGATGCCCCTGCTCAGAATGCCATCTCTTGAGTTGGAGGCCAGCATGGTCTACAGAGTGAGTTCCAGGACACCAGGGTTACAGAGAAAAACCCTGTTTCAATATACACATGCACACACACAAATTCACTATTTAAAGCCAGGAATGGGCAGTATACACCTTTACCACTCAGGAGGCATAGGCAAACGGACTTAAGTTCCAGGCCAACCAGAGCTACAAAGTAAGACCCTGTCTCCAAATAAATACATAGATCTAAATTAAGTAAAATTCACTATGTAGCTCAGGCTGGCCTCAAACTCCTGGATCCTCTTGCTTCCACTTAAGTGCTGGTATTATAGGCATGTACCATCACAACTAGTTATCTGTATTCCATTTTTATTGATGGTTATGGAACTTTGCAGATGAGTCATGTAATAAGTCAGTACCAGCTTAAACAGCACATGACAATTTACCAAGATAGCACACATGACAAATGTGTACAGCCATTACATACATGACATACTATATGCTGAGTAAGAACAGTGCCCATGACTTACGCAGATATTTCCATAAGGATACCTAGTTTTGCAGCCTGGACATAGCACACTGACCTACAGGTGACTTCTATACCACACGTCTGTATAAACGGCAAAGATGTGTCGGGGTGTGGAGGGTCTGACCTAAACTGTTCCAGGGTTGAGAGGCGACTCAGTAAAGTGGTGGCCTAGTCAGCATGACAGGAATTTCCATCTCCAGTACCCACCCAAAAGCAGAAAGGTATAATATTAGGCCAGCTGTGTCCTATGGAGTCCAGTATGGAGATTCCATCTCTGGTACAAGCTGACTAGCGAGCCTAACCACATCATTGAGCTCTGGGTTCAGCAAGATTCATACCACTGCAAACAATCTCACACAGCCATGCTGGAGAACAAGGGAGCAGAACTCAGCTGGCTTGTCTCCTCTGTAACACACACAACACAGAAGGAAGGAAAAAGGACACACTCTTAATTAAAACAGCTGGCAATTTTATTTTCACATCCCACAATGTAAGTGAAAACTGCACTTTTTATCCCACTTTTCCCCTCCAAAACTATTCTCTGCTAGGAAGGGGAAGTGTCCTTGTTGGGCAGCTAGAAAACACGCAGGCTCAGCACCATGATCTCCTGCTGAAACAGAACAGAAATACGAAACTGATAAAGAGCCCTTCTGCTCTTATCTGTCTGGCCGAGTCATGCCAGGCCGAGTGGGCACCATCATAGGGCGGGCAGGAGGTCTCATCATTGGAGGCCCAGGCATCATGGGCATGTGGCCTCCCATGGGTGGCCTCATTCCAGGAGCTGTGCAACAAAGCAAAGGGGAAAGGAGTAAGAAACAACACTCATGAGCATTGGACCTAATTAAACCTAATTTAGCCAGGCATGGTGGTGGCACACGCCTTTAATCCCAGCACTCGGGAGGCAGAGCCAGGCAGATCTCTGAGTTCAAAGCCAACCTGGTCTCCAGAGTGAGTCCCGGGACAGCCAAGGCTATACAGAGAAACCCTGTCTGGAAAAACAAAGAAACTACAAAGTAGATCCTGAAAAATGCTAGAAAAAGACACACTTGACAGAAAAAAATACAACAAATTCATCAGATTTTAAGTTACTTAAGACATTCTCAAACACTAATGAAAAGCTCAGCAACGGCAGCTCTGAGACCCTGGTCTGATGACAGCAGGGGCTATAAATAGACCATTGCTCACAAGCACCAGGAACACTTCTGCTTCACTCGGTTTTTTTCTTTGCCTGGTTTTGGTTTTTGTTGCTGTTGCTGTTTTTGGTTGAAAAAGGGTCTATTATAAAGCTCTGGCTGTCCTGGACTCACTCTGTAGACCAGGCTGGCCTGGAACTCAGAGATCCGCCTGCCTCTGCCTCCCGAGTGTTGGGATCAAAGGTGTGCGCCATCACACCTGGCTTACTGTGTTTTTTCAGCCAGTTATCTCCACCATGTAAAGAAGAGCTGTCCCGGACATGTCCAGGGACAGAGGACAGTCTCACTAAGTGACTGTTGGGAGCTATGGGAAGGTGATCAGGCCCAGGTTAAAAACCTGATGGTACCTGTTTTATCTGAAGTTATAAAAAATAACAGGCAACCATGGGATTTATATCAAATGGAATACAAAGAATCTCATTTTCCAAATGTAGTTTAGAAACTATCAATCGACTTTGTATGACTGTGTCAACAATGAGCCAGCAGATTCATGTGGCAGGGAGGGGAGGGCAAGCAAAGGGTAGGGGACAACACATGGTTTCAGTGTGACTGATTGTCATCAATGTTCTATTATGCTCTACACTTCTCTGCTGTATGAACTCTTTATAAATACCAAATTTGCAAGCATAATGGTACATGCCTGTAATTCCAGCATTTGGGCAGCAGAGGCAAGAGGACTGTAGCAAGTATGAGGGCAGCCTGGTTACTTAACGAGCTCCAGGCCAGCGTGGGTTACATATTGAGCCTTTTCTCAAAAAAGAAAATAAAATATAAGTTGGGCGGCTGGAGAGATGGCTCAGCAGTTAAGAGCACTGACTGCTCTTCCAAAGGACCTGGGTTCAATGCCCAGCAACCACATGGCAGCTCACAACACCCTGCAAATCCAAGATCTGATGCCCTCTCACAGACATACTTGCAGGCAAAAGCACCAATGCACATAAAATAAAAATAAATAAATAAGTTGGTAGTGGGGTGCAAAGAAATTACAGATACATCATGGTGTCCCAAACATGTTTCTTTTAGCTAATTTTGATTAAAGGCTTGTAGATATAACCATATTCAAAGTGCATGTGGGGTACAAGCCTATAATGGCAGCACTCTGAGGAAACAGAGGGTTCCTGAGTTCAAGGCAAAACTTGGTTACAAGAATAAAACTCTTTCTAAATCCAACATACTGCCTTCCCCCACCACAGGAGGACGAATGATATAGAAGGAGCTCTGTCATACATCCCCAGCACGCACAGACATTGGATGTGAGAGGACAGGAGAAGCTGTAAGGACCAGTGTCAAGGACAGACAGCATACACTACTGTACTGAGTGTGCACACAGGCTCACACTTGACAACCTGTATGTAAGTGTGCTTACAGAAAACTGGTCCAGATAAAACACTACAAACTGGGTGCCTGAGTAGTTGTTCTCTTGTCTCTCCAGGGTGGATTTAATTCAGATTTGCCAATAATGGGATTTAATATGAAGTCTTAGGCTTCTTGCACCTTCCAACTTTACTAGATAGTCTTGGAACAAACATATGTAGGGAGTAAAAACCCTTCAGACACGCCAGGCGGTGGTGGAACACTCCTTTAATCCCAGCACTCGGGAGGCAGAGGCAGGCGGATCTCTATGAGTTCGAGGCCAGCCTGGTCTACAAAGCAAGTCCAGGACAGCCAGGGCAGATACACACACCCACCCTAAAAAAAAAAAACAAAAAAAAAAAAAAAACCCTTCAGACCTAGCTTCAACAGCCACACCCCGTGACAGCCAGCCTCTGGACACCTCTGTCCCTTTTCCCAGTATTTATTTTGTTGTTGTTGTTGTTTTTTTTTTTTGGTTTTTGGTTTTTCGAGACAGGGTTTCTCTGTATATCCTTGGCTGTCCTGGACTCACTTTGTAGACCAGGCTGGCCTTGAACTCACAAAGATCCGCCTGCCTCTGCCTCCCAAGTGCTGGGATTAAAGGCATGCACCACTACCGCCCGGCTGTTGTTTGTTTTTATAGAATTAGGGTCTGCTGTGCTGCCTACAGTGTCTCAACCAACTCTCCTCGGGAGTAACTAGGTACACACACAGGATTACAGGCACATGTCACCATGCCCAGCTATAAGACATCTATGAGTTATTCATTCCTGGTTCCTTTTTTGTTAGTTTGTTTGGTTTTTTGAGACACGACTCCTCTGTGTAGCTCTGGCTGTCCTAGAACTCACAGGCTAGTCTTGAACTCAGAGATCCACCTGCCTCTGCCTCCCAAGTGCTGGGATTAAAGGTGTGTGCTGCTGCTGCCACCACCACTGTGCAGTTCCCAACATCTTTAAACTCACTGAATATTTTACTTTGTGACACTGATTTAGAGAACAGGCAGGTCATGGTGGCACATGCCATTAATTCCAGCATTTAGAAGGCTGCCTCAAGTGGATCTCCATCAGTTCCAAGCCAGCCTGGTTTCATAGTGAGACCCTGTCTCCTGGTTGTATCCTCAGTTCATAAGTCAGTGTGGTGGTTTGAATAGGTATGACCCCCACAGACTCATGTGTTTGAATGCTTGGTCCATAGGGAGTGGCACTATTAAGACCTGTGACCTGGCTGGGTGTGGTGTCACAGGCCTTTAATCCCAGCACTCAAGAGGGCAGAGGCAGGGAGATTCCTGTGAGTTCAAGGCCAGCCTGGTCTACAAACCCAGTCCAGGACAGTCAGGCTACAGAGTATCCTGTCCCAAAAACAAACAATCAAAAAGAGGTGCGGCCTAGTTGGAGGAAGTGTAATACTGTGGGGGCGGGCTTTGAGGTCTCCTATGCTCAAGGGTTAGGGTTAGCAGCCTCCTCTGCTGCCTACAGATCAAGCTTAGAACTCTCAGCTACTTCTCCAGCACCATGACTGCCCGCCCGATGCAAGCCTCCCGCCATGATGATAATGAACTAACCTCTGAAACTGTAACCCAACCCCAGCTAAATGTTTTTATAAGAGTTGGCATAAGCCGGGCGTGGTGGTGCACACCTTTAATCCCAGCACTGGGAGGCAGAGGCAGGCGGATCACTGTGAGTTCGAGGCCAGCCTGGCCTACAAAGTGAGTCCAGGACATCCAGTAATACACAGAGAAACCCTGTCTCAAAAAAACAAAAACAAAAAAAAAAAAGGTTGGCATAAACCAGGTGTGGTAACACATACTCTTTGAACCCGGCACTGGGGAGGTAGAGGCAGGTGGATCTCTGTGAGTTCAAGGCCAGCATGGTCTACAGAGTGCGTCCAGGACAACCAAGGCTGTTACAGAGAAACCCTGTCTCGAAAAACCTTAAAAAAAAAAAAAAAAAAAAAAAAAGTTGCCATGGTCATGGTCTCTTCACAGCACTAAAATCCAAACTGAGACAGTCTGTAAATCTGCATCTCTATATTCTCCCAAACATCTAATAATATCCACATAAGACCACAGTCACACTCCTGGCTAGAAAGCTACTTTAAACCTGTGCACCTTCCTTCTTCAGCTGAGTTAGAGGCACCACTCATCTATTTCCAAACCTCGCTATGCAGGCCATTTTTAGTACTGTAATTACATAATTTAAATATTCTGCAACCAAAAAAATGTTTGAGAACTTGATACAGTTGGAAAGACCCTCACATGCTCAGTAATATGGCAGAAACACCATGAAAGGTCGGGAGAGGGAGGGGCGCTCAAAAGCTTGGGGCTACATCCCCAGAACATAACTCCCTCCTCTGCAAAGACCACGGGACTAGATTACACTTGAAGGAAGCCGAAACTGAGGCTGAGGTAAACACTGGGGAGGCAGAAGCAGGCAGATCTCTGGTGAGTTCAAGACTAGCCAAGGATACATAGTAAGATTTCCTTACCAGAAAGAGCGCAGACCCCCACCATTGAGGGCAAGGGTAGGCTGGCTGGGCCAGTGACCCGAGCTTGCAATGGGCGGGAGAAGAGGCCAGCACCAACACCTGCACTTTGACCTCCACGCCTCCTGTGGTGTTTGGGTGCTACAGGAAAGAATTCCTTCCGATATTTAAAAATCTGCAAGGCCACCGGTGTGGTGGCACACGCCTTGAGATGCAGAGGCAGGTGGATCTCTGTGAGTTCAAGGTCTACAAAGTGAGTCCAGGACAGCCAGGGATACACAGAAAAACCCTGTCTCAAGAAAAACAAACAAGCCGGGCAGTGGTGGCGCACGCCTTTAATCCCAGCACTTGGGAGGCAGAGGCAGGCGGATCTTTGCGAGTTCGAGGCCAGCCTGGTCTACAAAGTGAGTCCAGGACAGCCAGGGCTACACAGAGAAACCCTGTCTCGAAAAACAAAAAAAAAAAAACAAACAAAAAACTGCAAGGCCTTAGATGCACTCCCACACTCTGACAAAAACACCTATAAACAGAATATTTGTGGCTGAGGCTAAGTGGTAGAACGTGTAAGCACACCAAGGCACTGGGTTCAATCCCTGGAAACAAAAATATAAAATATTCTGGGCATGGTGGCATACATCTTTAATGTCAGCATAGAGAGGCTTTAATACCAGTAGGAGGATCTACAGAGCAAAGCCGGCCTGGTCTACATAAGAATTCCAGACAGCCAGGGCTCCAAAGGGAGACACTATGTTAAAAACAGAAAAAAGAAAAACCTACTAAGTCAATGGTCTCTAGAGTACTGACTAGTTACAGTCGTTCATCTGTGAGAGTGAACGTCCAACAGGAGGCAGCTCTGCACCAAACCCAAAGAGAAAACACCTTTCCTCTCCAAGATGCAACAAGCTCATGCACATTACTGTAACTGGCCAGAAGTCAGATCACAGAAAGGAAACAAAGGGAGAGAAAAGAGGGGGCAGCCTCATCCTGATTCCAGTAGCACAAATCAAATCCTTATCACTAAAGACTGAGCAAATTTCATGCTATAATACTTACCACTATGAATCTCGACAGTAACAGAATGCCTCTTAATGCAGAACTAAACCTTACTGTACACTAGAATGTGACAATTCCAACTCACCAGGTCCCACAGGCATCATCCCAGGAGGAGGAGGGCCCATCATTGGCATCATGGGAGGGCCGCCCATGTGGGGTGCAGGCATCATGCCAGGACGAGGAGGACCCGCTAAAATAGACAATGGAAGATGCTGTGGTTAAAGGGTGTTCATTTTGACACTTTCTCTCCTTAGTGAAATAAAGAAACACTCACAACTGGTTCAAACTCTTAAATAATAAACTTCCTAGGGGTTTTTTTTTTTTTTTTGTTTGGTTGGTTGGTTTTTTTGAGGGTTTTTTTATTCTAACAGCAGATTCACAAATATAACATAACATGGTATATTTAGTAAGTTCAAGGACAGCCTGAGCTACAGAGAGAAAAACCCTGTCTCCACTAACAAAACAAAACACGAAAGAAATAATAAGTCTTGCTAGTGAAAAATATAAAAATAAAAAAAGTCAGGCTGGGCGGGTGGTGCACACCTTTAATCCCAGTACTCAGGAGGCTGAGGCAAGTGGATCTCTGTGAGTTCAAGGTCAGCATGATCTACAGAGTGAGTTCTAGGACAGTCAGGGCTACACAGAGAAACCTATCTCCAAAAACCAAAAATGAAACAAACAAGAAAAATAAAATAGAACATGCACCTATTACACTCACAACAAAGGAAATTATACTGTTGAAGTGGCTTTTTTCAATTAGTGACTACCTAGTCAGTCAACAAGGATTTGGAAGCCAACCACATGAAAGCTAATTAGTCAATAATCTGACCAGTTGCACATCTTAACATGAAATTGCAAACTTACGGAGACTGGGGGGAGGTGGGATCATGGCCCCTGCAGGAGGAGGAGCAGAGAATGGAGCTGGAGGTATCTTTCCTTGTTGAAATGCAGCCGCTGAAGACAAGCAAGAAAACAGAACAGATAAGTGCAGCAACTCATTTACTAAAAATAACTACCGTTCTTTCAAATCTTAAGTATATTTACTTCACGCTCAAGTATTCTAGAGTTACTACACGTGGCACTACAGTTGCAAATCATTCTGATACTCAATGGTTACAACTACAATGAACTGATTTACTGATTTGGATACGTATAAGTCTTTTTATAATTTAGTCATTTAATAACTATTGTACTTTTTACTTCTATGGCTAACATAACTATACGAGCAGGCATGGTGTTACACACCTCCACCCCGGCATTCAAGAGATGCTCTTGGAGGACTTGAGCACAGGAACCTGAGACCAACTTAGTCACAAAGTGAGGCAAGTCTTAATTAAAAACTTTAGTTTATAAGCAATTCAAGCCATTAGTTTTCTTTGAAGAATGTACAATCCATGTCCAAAGGCCAGGCTTTAAAACATGTCTACCCTATCCTGAGAAAAAGTAGTATGTGTGCCTCGTCTGAAGCAAATGCACTGACCCAGAAGAGGAGGAAGAAACAAACACTTGAAGCAGGAGACTGAACTGAAGGGATGATCATCTTAATAAGAGTCTACCACAATCAGCTTTTTCTTTAGATCACATGAGGCAAAGTGAGAACAAAAGGAAATGAAATCATCTCTATGTGACTTGAAAAGAAAAGTCAATAGACAGTATAGTACAAAAGCACTGGGAGGTATTGGCAGGAGGCTCGGGAGTTCAAAGCCAGCCTGGACTACAGAGCAAGACCTGGATTCAAAACCCAGAATCCACCCTGAATAAATAAACAAGTCCCACTCTCAGGAAGCCAATGACCAACTCAGTACTGCCTGCAGATACCCACCCATCCACTAAAGCAATGGAAGCCAGACCATGGCTAGAGCCTATATCCCCACCCCAGGGACTTTCTATAGGGCCTTTCCACATAGAAAAGCACTGTCCACAACCTACCTAAAAAGAAGCCTGCAATTAGGGAAGAGCACAGAATGAGCAGCAAACTCATGTCAACTAACCATGGACGGACAAGGCCATTGATTCCTCAGTCTGCCGCCCCCTCTCCGCCCCACCCCAGAAGTCTACCATTGAAGAACTCACTTAGCCGGGTATGTGGCATTACTGGACTTATCACCTCTAATCTGAGACAAGATGATTGGCAGAAGTTCCAAAACACCCAAACAAGGCTGCAGAGATGGCTCAGTGCATTAGAATTCCTGCTCAAGCATAAGGACGAGAGTTCAAATCCCTAGCACCCACATTAAAGCCAGGCATAACCATGCATGTGTGCTCCAGGGAGCAGACAAAAGTGAACTCCAGTTCAGTGGCCAGGCAGCCTAGCTGCAAATGGCAAGCTTTGGGTTTAATGAAAGATCCTGTCTCAAGAGAATAAGGTCAAGAGTGGTAAAAGCAGAGGACAGGCATGGTGACCATTATCCCAGCACTCAGGAGCACTGGTAGGCAGGTTGTTGTTTTTAGTTCACGGCCAGCCTGGTCTAAATCCCAAGCTCCAGGACAGACAAGGCTACATTTGAGATGCTACCTCCAATACAATAGAGTAAGACCCCCGACACCTTCTTCAGACTTCCACATGTACATGCATGGGCACTCACGCATAGAAGGAAAACAAGAAGCAAAACAACTCCCTAAATGAAACAAAACAGACCAGCCACTTGTCTATAATCCCAGCATTTGAGAACACAAGGATCTTAGCAAGTTGGAGGCCCACCTGTGCCACACAAAACCAAATAAATTTTTACAAAAGGCATTGTTACAAATGTAAGCCTATGACTTGCAGTAAAGGCAAAAACTTGTCAGGGTTTTGGACTCAAAATACAGAAGGTTCCTAATGAGCAAAAAGATTATGGCAGGTCCCACAGTGGTCCAGAATGCATCAGGATTGTTTTTTCACAATAATTAGGTTTCATTGACTACTTCTCTTTGCCAGAGCTACAAACATGAAACCTCAAATAAGGTCTCTCAAACCCATCCCTCCCATCCCTAATCATTATGGAAAAATTGTAAATCACAATTTTGCAAAGACAGGTTCATACATATGTTGCTACAAAATCTTGCACTAACAGAAGATCCTAGGCAACTCCATCTTCTCTCCCCCACCTCCCAGCCTAACCAGACTGTACTTGTTCTCCGAGGCATTATCTCAATAATTAATAGTAATGTGTTCCTATATTACTGGAAAGTCAGTGATCTTTCACTCTGCCCATTCAACACAAGTAAATGGCCCTGTATATCACACAGACTGAGTTGCTATTGTGGAAAACAAAGACGGCACAGGGATGAAAAGAATAGGACCATTCTAAGACATCGAGACCGGAGCCTCAGACACACTTGTTTTGTCGATCAGGCTCTGGGCCTGCTCCTCCATCCATTTCTGGTAGTAGTCTTTCACATTCTCTTTGTGTTTCCTGCCGCTGCAGTGTGTCTTCCTCACAGACGGCTGTAAAACAGAGAGCCTATGTCAGACACAGAAACAAAATCCCAAACTGAAAAGCTTTACAACTTTGCTTAAGTGTGGGTAGCCTGGCCAAGGAGCTAAAGCACCTTTTATGCTCACTTCCCTCCGCATACAACTTTACTGGATTACTGCCTAGAACAGAGGCCAGCATACGCTGGCCTTTGCACCAAACACTTGCTTTAGAGCACTGGAGCACAGAATCAGACCCTTGCCTCCCTCCACTCTACTCAGTACAAGGAGTGGAAGTAAGACCTTCTGCATTTCAGGTGTTTGCTCTATAAACTCACTACACAACGGCCCCAACACACTCATTTACTTACTGTCTGAGGCTTCCCGCTACAGTGACAGACTTTGAATACTACAGACTCCACATTTACCAATCTAAAAGACAATTTGCTACTTTAAGAAAAACTGTGGCCGGGCATGTTGGCGCACACCTTTGACCCCAGCACTTGGGATGCAGAGGCAGGGGGATCTCTGTGAGCTCGAGGCCAGCGTGGTCTACAAAGCAAGTCCAGGACAGCCAGAGATACACAGAGAAACCCTGTCTCGAAAAACCACAAAAAAAAATTAAAAAATTGTGTATATCCTGGTCTGAACCATGGTGCTATTTTAATGCCCTGAGGTTTCTCCACAGGAAAAATAGCAGCTTGAATGTACTTCAGCAAATCTATTTAGAGTACAGTCCTTAAGGCTTGGTCACAGTGATGAAAGCCTTCAACCCTGCACTGGGGGACAGAGGCAGCATGACAGCCTGGTCTACAAAAGAAGTTCTAGTCTACACAGGGCTACATAATCAGACTCTGTAAAAAAAAATAAATAATCCAGGAGGTGGAGGCACACATCTTTAATCCTGACATTTGGGAAGCAGAGACAGGCAGATCTCTGTAAGTTCCAGGCCAGCCTGGTCTACAAAGCTAGTCCAGGACAGTCAGGGTCACACAGAAAATATCTCAAAAAATAAAAACAAAACAAAAAACCTTAAATAAAATAAATAAATTTCATTCACAGAAACTATTCAAACCATAGCACCAAATTTTGTTGTTGCTAAATGGTTTGTTTTGGTTTGCTTTTCTGAGGTAGGGTCTCCCACCATAGCCTTAACTAAGAACAATATTCCATCTCAGCATGCTGGGAAAACAAGCATGAGCCACCAACCACACCTACCTTTGTTGCTGGGTTGTTGTTATCTTCCCCATGGCCTACTGAATGCTAGACGGCAGTCTACACCGACCTGCATGCCACTACACTCTTGCAGTTACTACTACTGCTGATCAAGTCAATGGGGTTCCCACAGACGCTGGAATGGAGCCCCACTTCTACAAGACCTTTCTTTCCATTTTAACCAAATATTTGAATAATGTGATATGATCAAATATCTGAGCTGTTGGGACACACTCTTGGACTTTTGGGGGCCTCTTCTGACAAGGTCTCAATATGTATCCAAGACTGACCTGGAATTAATCATCTTCCTGGCTCAGCCTCTCAAGTACTGAGAATACAGGCACATGCAGTTTCTGCATATACAAATGTTTTCACCTTCAAACTTGCTAAAGCTTAGTCATTCTGCAAATATTTTCCTATTACAAAGGCCCATCACCGTAAGTGTAAAAAATAAGCGCCTCTCAGTAACTTTCTACGAATAGTCGCCCTAAATTTTCCAGCATGCTGTAAAGCACATACCTAAATATATATATATATATATATCTTATTTTGCATATTAGACGTTTTAGACTATAAAAAGACGCGCCACTTACAGAATCATGGGTAAGATACGTATCACAGTAATCACAATAAAACCTGAAAAGACAGAAGAATATGTCACCAATTGGCAGATGTCCCAACAGACAGACAAAAAACCCCAAACTACTCAGATTCTAAGTAAAACAGAGTTCTGACAAAATCCGGGTCTTCGTTGGGAGGGGCCAAACCCACTGATGGGAAGGCCAGAGAGATCTCGTCTCCCAACCGGCATCCCACCAAGGCGCCCGCCATCCTCTCGAAGCTTCAAGACCCAGTACTAGCGGCTCGCCACCTTCACGAGGACCCAGCTGAGGACCGCAAGGTCGCCGGATCTCAGGCCCACACTCACTTAGGCATGATGCTCCTCAGGCCGTTGGCTACCCAGTTCCTCGCCGCCGGATATGACGCACACAACCCGCGCCAACACGGCGTAGGACGGAAAAACGAGGGGCGGGGTTTCTGCTTCGGATCTCTGCTTTACTGTGGACAGCCAGGAAGTCGGCTATGGGTGCCTATGAGGTCCACTCTGGCATACTCGTGATTGGTTAAATAACCAATCGGAAATGTGTTATTTCAACAGTAGATTCCAAAACCCTAGGTCAGTGGTTCTCAACCATCCTAATGCCGCGTTTCTTTAGTACAGTTCCTCATTTTGTGGTGACTCCCCAACGATAAATTATTTTGTTGCTACTTCATAACTTTAATTTTGCTACCGTTATAAATCTTCTGTTTTTTGTTTTGTTTTGTTTTGTTTTGTTTTCCGAGACAGGGTTTCTCTGTGTAGCCCTGCCTGTCCTGGAACTCACTCTGTAGGCCAGGCTGCCCTTGAACTCAAAGAGATCTACCTGCCTCTGCCTCCCAAGTGCTGGGATTAAAGGCGTGCGCCACCACCGCCCGGCTTGTTATAAATCTTAATGTATTTTTTCTGATGGCCTTAGGAGACACCTGGGAAAGGGTTGTTCCACCTCCAAAGGGGGTCACAGTCCACAGGTTGAGAACCGCTCCCTTAGTATGGTCCTGGCTCTGCTGGTTCTACTGTTAGTGCTGGGAAAACAACAGAACCAACGGAGGTAAAAGTACTCATCTTCCTCAAAGACCTGATTAGCAGAAAGTTGAAATCGATCAAAGAATAGGTAGCGGATTAGAGTCCTTGGCTAGGGAAATGTAGCAGGGAAGAGGGCAGTTTAGCTTTAAGGAAGACAGATAAAACTTAGAAGACGACCAATTAAAAATTAATAATTGTTTTCAAGCAATAAAGCCAAATGTGCACTGCTTTTTATTTCCACCGCTTGCCGGAGGGAGAGGTGACTCGGGAGGTTTATCACTGGCTTCTCTTCCAGAACACTTGCATTCCATCCCCAGCACCCACATGATGGCTGAAAACGTCCTGTGTTAATAAAATAAGCTCAGAGCCGGGCGGTGGTGGTGCACGCCTTTAATCCCAGCACTTGGGAGGCAGAGGCAGGCGGATCTTTGTGAGTTCGAGGCCAGCCTGGTCTACAAAGTGAGTCCAGGACAGCCAGGGCTACACAGAGAAACCCTGTCTCAAAAAACCAAAAAAAATAAAAAATAAAAAAAAAATAAAATAAGCTCAGAATCTAAAAAGAGACATTCCATCCAGACAACCCAGGTTTAATTCCCAGCACCCATATCCCAGTTTAAAAACAGTGTGTATTGTATATAACTCCAGTATCAGGAGATCCAAAACCTTCTCCCGGCCTCTGGGCACTAGGTATACATGTGCACAGACATACATGTAGACAAAACACCCATACACATAAATAAATAGATAGATAGATAGATAGATAGATAGATAGATAGATAAATAGTAAAGTCATTCCAAGATACGAGATTAAGTAAAGAAAAAAAAAACTACCACAATTACCTCTTCCATCTGGTGGCTACTGGTGGCAGTAGACACTTATCTATCTTTGACAAGTGAGAAGGAAATAAGGATTCATTAGTTTTATGAATGTTTTGTTCCATCCTGGTAAATGAAGCGTTTGCATCTAAGAATAGAAAAGGCTAAAGTCATATATAATAATAAAATATTTTTTAAAAAAAGGGGGCTGGAGAGATGGCTCAGAGGTTAAGAGCACTGTCTGCTCTTCCAGAGGTCCTGAGTTCAATTCCCAGCAACCACATGGTGGCTCATAACCATCTATAATGGGATCTGGTGCGATCTTCTGGCCTGCAGGCATACATGCAGGCAGAACATTGTATATATAATAATAAAATATTTTTAAAATAAATAAATAAATAAATAATAAAATAAAAAAAGAAAAAGAAAAGGCTAAAGTCCCAGGGCCGGAGAATGCTATCCTTTGAACTTCTTTATTAACCTACAGCTATTAGAGCAACAGGTCTTGACACCAGGAGGAAGCCAGGCAGGAACTAATCGCCAAGGCAGAAGAACAGGTTTAGCCGGGAGACTCTGAGAAATGTCCTGCTGAAAAGAAGTTATTACTCACAGATGGAATGTCTCTTTTTAGATTCTGAACTTATTTTATTAACACAGGACGTTTTCAGTCTAACTCAGAGGTGCCCCACTAGAAAGCTAATACAGGAACATGAGCAGCCTTTGTTTGTTGTAACACTCCAGCAAGACCTGAGAGTGTGAGAAGGAAACACACACACACACACACACATGATCTGTTGTCCTGCAGTAAGTCGTCTTGGCTCTTGAATGGAAAGAAAAAGGAACCTACAATTATTGAGCACCTAGTTGGTGTCTAGACAGGAGTTTTCCTTGTTATCTGATGGGCTTGGACTTTAAAGACTTTTTACTTGTAACAAAATTGAGCACCACTACAAAAACACTGCAAAGTTAGTGAGTGACAGTCAGGACATGAGCTCACACAGCCAGAGTTCAGCATTAATCTTTCTGTGAAACCCTAGGCTGCTGTATTGGGAAGCTTCAATCCCAACCTGAGTGCAGCCTCATAATGCCTTTGCTGCCATTGGAGAGCGCTGTTTTTTCAGATAGGTCCTCCAAAGCACCAAGGTGTCTCCTTAGATAGACCACCTTCCTCATGGACGAGATCATGCCCCTGAAATATAGCTGAGTGGTGCTTCATAACTGAGAAATCCCTAAGGCAGGAGGACAAAAAGTTCAAAGGTAACATGTGCTACAGAACAAGTTCAAGGCCAGCCTCAGCTGCAGACCTTGTCTGTAATGGGAATTATAGTTTTCTTTAGTGAATTAGTATGTAGATCAACCTGGCACGTGGCCATAAAGTACATAAAGAAGCTGGTAGCTTGGCTTTGCTTTGCTGAGATGGGTGGAGCCCAGTTGAAAATGTGGACGGTGCTTTGTTGAAGGGGCATGACTGAGAATCCTTGGAAAGTGTCAATTGCCTGGAGAAGCCAGAAGGACTCTAGAGGCCGGGAGAAATCTTGTAAACCCTTGAGATTGACAAGGATCACAAGATGACACCCTATATAAACTAGGGAGCTCTACGTGGATCTCTCTCTCTCTCTCTTTAATCCCAGCACTCAGGAGGCAGAGGCAGGTGGATCTCTGTGAGTTCTGAAGGTCAGCCTGGTCTACAAAGTGAGGACAGGACAGCCTGACTCAAAAACAGAGAAACTGTAGGGGTTGATAGATTAATATAAGTTAGATTTAGTGAATATCTAGGTTTCTGATACAGTCTCTTAATTCAGGGCATGAAGATCAACTTGGCTGTGAGCAATTAGCTTATCCAGTTTATGGATGAAGTCACATGAAATGAGGGTAGTCCTGGCTGTCCTAACTCACTCTGTACTCTCACTCAGGTTGGTCTTGTACTCTCAGAGATCCACCTGCCTCTGCTTCCTCAGTGCTGGAATTAAAGTCATTCACCACCACTGCCTGGCTAAGATGAATCTATTTTTGAGATAGGGTCTCATGTAACCACAGGCTTCCCAAGTAGTCCAAATTGGCCTCAACTCCTACCAATCTCCTGCCTCCATCTCACAAATACTGCAATTACAAGTGTGGACCATCTCACTCAGCTCTCACAAGTGAACCTCTGTAAACAAGCTAGATGAAAGTGCCCAGGCACAAGAGTGAGCACACTGTTCTTCCAATTATGTGATGATCTGAAGAAAACACAGTTGTAATTACCCAGCAGGGAAGACAGCAGGACCCCAAAGGCAGTGTTCTCACGGCTTGGCTTAATGATGGCTTTCCAACCATGCTGAGCCCTGGGATTTCCTGAAATGTGGGAAACTCACCTACATATCTTGTGATGATTGATGGTGACATCTGTGCCCTCCTAAGAAAAAATAAAAAGTGGCACCAGGTGTAGTGGCAATTCTGGAATTTTGGTTTCTTTAAAAAAAAAACAATACACAGAGATAGCCAGGCATGGTGGCACACACCTTTAATCCCAGCACACGGGAGGCAGAGGCAGGTGGATCTCTGTGAGTTCAAGGCCAGCCTGGTCTACAAAGTGAGTCCAGGACAGTCAAGGATATACAGAGAAACCCTATCTCCAAAAAAACCTTTTTTTTTTTCAAGACAGGGTTTCTCTGTATAACAGTTCTGACTGTCCTGGACTCACTTTGTAGACCAGGCCGGCCTCGAACTCACAGAGATCAGCCTGCCTTTGCCTCCAAAGTTCTGGGATTAAAGGCGTGCGCCATCACCGCCCAGCCAAAAAAACCTTTTAAGAAAGCAGAAATAAGCCGGGCGTTGGTGGCGCACGCCTTTAATCCCAGCACTCGGGAGGCAGAGGCAGGTGGATCTCTGTGAGTTCGAGGCCAGCCTGGTCTACAAAGTGAGTCCAGGACAGCCAGGCTGTTACACAGAGAAACCCTTTTTCGACAAACCAAAAAAAAAAAAAAACAGAAAGCAGAAATATTATAAGTTTTCTTTTTAATCCCAGGTGTGGGATGTGGGGCGGCTTCAGACTGTCTGCAGCAGCTGACCATGATTTGCCTTATGCTCTGGCAGAGGTGTGGCTCTGCCAGCTGCAGACAGTTTCTGTGATTGTATGATGTTTGGAATTCTGGGAACTTTTCAGAGGCTATATAAATACAAGAACCCACACCCCCAGTGGGGGTTGGTTGGTGGTTATTCGTCATTCAGGGGGGTTGGTTTTGGTTTGTCAGTAATCGTGCTCAATTCAGAAACAAAAGGAAAGAAATTAGAATCAGGGATCAATCTCTCTCTCCCCTCTCCCCTTCGTTCTCTCCTATCTAGTGATAGGGAGGTGAAGCTTGGAGGATAAAGGGTGGGAAAAAGAGCTCACAAAGTAGAAAAGACCAGCTACACCCAGATCCAATGTTCAACCCCCAGTACCACACACACAAAAATTATTTTAGCCAGCAAGGTAATAACTGTACTGAGGCAAGAAGATCTGGAGTTCAAAGTCATTCTTGGGTACATGGCAAGTATGAGGCCATCCTGAGCCAGGAGAAACTCTTTCAAAAATATTTTAAAAGTTTTAAGTTAAAAAAGAAAAAATTTGGGGGCTGGAGAGATGGCTCAGTGGTTAAGAGCAATGGCTGATCTTCCAAAGGACCTGGGTTCAAATCCCAGCACCTACATGGCAGTTCCAAATTGTCTATAATGGCTGGGTGTGATGGCACACGCCTTTAATCCCAGCACTCGGGAGGCAGAGGCAGGTGGATCTCTGTGAGTTGGAGGACAGCCTGGTCTACAAAGTGAGTCCAGAACAGGCTGTTACACAGAGAAACTCTGTCTCAAAAAACCAAAAAAAAAAAAATGAGATATCAATTGGAAATGAACCATAGGAAAATTGCTGAGGCAATGGCAATGTGAGCATGTTCTAAATTTTGGTCGACAGAATATGTAAAATACATAAAAGGAGGCAGAGGCAAAACTCACCAAACAAGCACAAACATATGCTGGTGTACATCTTTAGTACTTGAACTGGGGAGGCAGAGGCAGGAGGATTTCTGTGAGTTCAAGGTCAGCCCAGACTACACAGTTTTCCAAGCCAGCTACAGCTACATAGTGAGACCATGTGTCAAAACAAAACGAAGCAAAGGACTACATTGCCAAACTATTTACTTCAAGTCTGTGCCCCAAGCCTGGTGAGCTTGGGCACACCTTTAATCCGAACACTTGGGAGGCAGAGGCAGGTGGATCTCTGTGAGTTCAAGGCCAGCCTGGTCTACAGAGCAAGCAAGTTCCAGGACAGGCAGGGCTACACAAAGAAATCCTGTCTCAAAAAATAAATAAAAATAAGATAAAAAAGATCTCTATCTCTCACACTCATCTACCATCAAAAATAAAACCCCTCTAAGGCTGGCGATAGGGTTCAGTTGGTGGAGTTCTTCGCTAGTTACAGCGCTGAGTTCCAACCCTAGCACCTCACACACTGGTCTGCTGGCATAGGCCTATAAGCTCAGAATTTTATCAGCAGGCAAATAAGGAGTTCAAGGTCTTCCTAAACTTCATAGGGAGTTTGAGTGAGACTAGCATGGGATACTTGAGAGCTTTCCCTGTCTCAAAACAAAAACAACTCTCTGTGATTAAATATAAAAACATCATCATCACTACGTGCTATAATTTGAATATGAAAACATCTCCCATGGGAAACATTAGGGAAGGAAAGGCTTACATTTACACTTTCATCTTACACTTCCAGGTTAACTGTCGAGGCAGGAACTCGCTAAGAACTGAGAGCAGAGCTGGGCATGGTGGCGCACGCCTTTAATCCCAGCACTCAGAGGGCAGAGGTAGGCGGACCTTTGTGAGTTCAAGACCAGCCAGGTCTACAGAGTGAGTCCAGGACAGTCAAGGATACACAGAGAAACCCTGTCTCAAAAAAACCTAAAAAAAAGCCGGGCGGTGGTGGCGCACGCCTTTAATCCCAGCACTTGGGAGGCAGAGGCAGGCGGATCTTTGCGAGTTCGAGGCCAGCCTGGTCTACAAAGCGAGTCCAGGACAGCCAGAGCTGTTAAATAGAGAAACCCTGTCTCGAAAAAACAAAAAAAAAAAAAAAACCTAAAAAAAAAAAGTAGCTCTAACACCAGTGAAGGAATGGACCTGCAAGTGAGAGCAAGAGCAAGCAGGCAAAGAACTAGGCTTCCTTCTTCCATGTCCTTTAAAAAAGCTTTCAGGAGAAGGCATGGTCCAGGTTAGAGGTGGATCCTCCCACCTCAAAGATCTGGACTGCACTTAGTTGTTGGATGGTTTTGGGTTTTCAGAGGCAGGATCGTGCTATGCAGGCAAGGCTGTGCATGAACTCATGACCCTCCTGCTTTGACCTCCCCAGTGCTGGGGTTATGGCTGTGCACCACCACGCCTAGCTTTGGACCACAATTTGAATATGGTTTATTTTGTCAAAACTCGTACCAGAAGCCAAGTGGTGGTGCCGGCAGCGCACGCTTTTAATCCCAGGACTCGGGAGGCAGAGGCAGGCGGATCTTTATGAGTTCGAGGCCAACCTGGTCTTAAGATCTAGTTCCAGGACCGCCAGAGCCGCTAATGCAGACAAACTCTGTCTCAAAAAACAACAACAATAAATAAACTGGAATCTACTTGAAACACATAACAGCTTTTATTGAAGCTTTTTCTTTGATGGTGCCAGGGATTGTGCCCAAGGCCTTGTACCTGGTAGGCAATCACTCTACCACTGCACATTTCCAGATCTACTGATGACTCCCCACCCAAATCCTGCCACTCTGGAGTTTCCAAAGCAGGATATTTCTACATAGGCCCAGATGACCTGGAACTCTGTGTGTAGACTATGCTGGTCTTGAACTTGTCCTCCTGCTTCTGCCTCTCAAGTACCAGCATTATCAGCATGCTTCACCATACTTAGCTTCAACTAAAACGTTTGGTTTTACATTTACTTGTTTGTGTACCTGGCTGATCCATCTCATTAGCCCGGAAATAAATCTCAATCTCTCTCTCTCTCTCTCTCTCTCTCTCTCTCTCTCTCTCTCTCT
>CAJQZJ010000247.1:3486946-3508132 GCA_907164525.1 Lophiomys imhausi | reverse complement strand
TCTCTCTCTCTCTCTCTCTCTCTCTCTCTCTCTCTCTCTCTCTCTGAGGTAGAGTTTCTCTGTGTAGCTGTTCTGGAACTCAATCTGTAGACTGGGTTGGCTTTGAACTGAGAGATCCCCCTGTTTCTGCCTCCTGAGTGATAAGATTAAAAGTGTTCACCACAACCAAGAGATCATGAAGTTTTAAAGTATAAAACTCTACTTTCCCCTGAGGTTTAACCCAGTCCCTGAAGAAACAAAAGCAGCCCTTAGTTATTTGAGTAAGAAGTCCCCTGATGGTGATACACAAGCCTCTGACTTTGTCACTCAGATCACTTGGGTGGGTTCAGAAGTCCTTCTTCTCTCTAAGACTGAAGTCTGGGCAGCCTGTGTCCATGGAAAATGCCTGCTCAGTTGTGCTGCATTTCTTGATGGACTCTGATCTTTTGGACTCTAGACCACATTATACCTGTCTTAACTTCTGGTCTGGTTCCACTTCACTCTTACCCCAGTGATCTCTGTGGCTCCTTTTCTGCTAGTATCTGCCAGATGTCAGGAAGCCCTGCTTCGAGAGGCTCATTCTCTCTGGAAGGACCTGAAGCAGGTCTCCTTATAGTATAATCCCGAGGAGTATCCATCACTCAATACTTCAGGTACCCCCTGGAGTTATGACATTGAAAGGTAGGGAACTGCTATGAAGTTCCACATGCCCAATGCTATTTTTTATGTAAGTAGTTCATATATGGAGTGGCCTGGCAGGGAGGGACGGGGAGACTCTCCTGTAGGGACATAATTTCTACCCACTATAACCTGACACAACAATGAATATGTGTAGAAATTTTGAAAAAAAAAAAGTGCTGGGAAGGCATGGTGGTGCACACTTTTAATACCAGCACTTGGGAGGCAGAGGCAGGTGGATCTCTGAGATTGATGCCAGGCTGGTCCTACAGAGTGATCCAGGACAGCCAGGGATACACAGAGAAACCGTGTCTTGAAAAATCAAAAAATAAAAGAAAATAAAGAAAAGAAAAAAGAGAGAAAGAATTTGAAATCAAGAGTGTCACATCACAAAACAGTCACTACCACATGTACTGTGTCTCAAAGAAAAAAACAAAACAAAACAAGAAGTATTATGTCAGCCAAGTATGGTGGCCCACCTAAGTCTCAAGGATATTGGAAAGGAGGGGGCAGAAAGATTGTTAAAAGTCAGAAGAAGAAACAGGGAGTTTGGCGTGAGAGTGTGTCTCTGAGGAATACCAGAAACTACACTCCTAAAGTTTCTTCAGCATGGTTGCCTAAACATGAATTGAACAATGACAACAACAACAGACATGCCAACGGATGCAGGAAAGTCCACAAGGCCTCAGCAAATAAGGAATGCTGAGAGCGGGAGAAGTAATCTCTCCCACAGAAGAGCACATACCAAAACACACATACAAGTAACACTACACAGACTGAGCAGGTTGTACTTATGTATTTAGGAATATATATGTATACATGTACATTTATGTGTAACAATTAGTGAAAAAAGGCCATGAATTTGAAAGAGAGCAAAGAGCAGTATGTTGAAGGGTTTATACTAAAATATTAGACGGAGGAAAGGGAAGGAGAAAATGATCATTATAATTATAATCTCAAAATATGGATCAAAAAATTTTAATTTAGATGGCAAAAAAATTTAATTTTATTTTAGTACCAAATGTGTTCTCCACTGTATCCAACTCACCTAAAATAGGAACTTTAAAAGTTACAGCAGAAGGAACAGCTGGGCGTGTTAGCGCACGCCTTTAGTCCCAGCACTCGGGAGGCAGAGGCAGGCGGATCTCTGTGAGTTCAAGGCCAGCCTGGTCTTCAAAGTGAGTCCAGGACAGCCAGAAATACACAGAGAAACCCTGTCTTGAAAAACCAAAAAAAAAAAAAAAAAAAAAGTTACAGCAGAAGGGCTAGAGAGATGGCTCAGCAGTTCAGAGCACTGACTGCTCTTAAAGAGGACCAGAGTTCAAGTCCCAGCAACCACATGGCAACTCACAACTGTCTGTAACTCCAAGATCTGACATTCTCACACAGGTACACATGCAGGCAAAACACTAATGCACATTAAAAAATAGTTACTGCAGAAATTTATTTGGTATTGGAAGAAACAATGTGTTGAACTGATTTGCATAAAACTATGATTTAAAAACTTAAAATTAACAAAACCAAAACAAAGTGTGTCAGATTATAGGACTGCTACTTATCGGTCAGATCTCAGACTGACAAAGTTGGGCCACTCCCATTTACCCTGTGACTCTCCCTGGGACAGGGCGAAGGAACTGTTATGCTACGTTTTTTGTACAGCTTCTAATTTGTAATCCTCACCTGTACTTGGCTCCTCCATGCTTCTTGTCACATAGGCTTTCCCACACCGAGTCACGTGGTGGTAGACTTCCTGACACCCTCTAAGAGAATAGAAAAGTCAAGGTTAGATACTTCCTTTTGTATTTTCTGTGCGTTGGTGTTTTTGTTTGTATTCCTGTCTGTGTGAGGGTGTCAGATCTCAGACAGTTGTGAGCTGCCGTGTGTGTGCTAGGAATTGAACCCCAGTCCTTTAGAAGAGCAGCCAGTGCTCTTAATTACTGATTCATCTGTCTGGCTCCCAGATACTTCCTTTTGATTAGGAGATTTCTCTGAAAGCTCTTTCCCCTGAGCCTCTTCACTTTCCGCTCCCCACCAGTTGCAGTACCATGCAGCTGTGTAGTCATCTCTGCAACCATTTCTTTTTCTCTTCCTTACTGAAGCTCTTCTCCAGGATGTTTGTGTTCCTTCATTCACTTGTTTGTTTTGAGACAGGGTCTCCTCTAGCCCTGGCTGGGCTGGTCCTCCACTGTTTTTATTTTTTTGCATTTTTATGTATATGAGCACTTTGTGTGCATGCGCACATTAGAAGACAGCATCAGACAGCCATGAGCAGCCATGTGGGTGCTGGGAACTGAACTCTGGTCCTCTGCACAAGCAAAGGAAGTTAGAACTCTTATGGCTGAGCCACCTCTCCAGCCCCTTCCCCAGGTTTTAAAGAGAAGCCTGCTTTTCCATGAAGGCTTCTATAAGGATGCCGTCGTCTCTAAGATACTCTCCTATCTCTGGGCCATACTCACACCCTGTCCACCATGGTCATGAGGTTCCTCTCTTCTTTCCTAAGAAAGGCAGTGACAGCTCAGAGTTGTCACCTGCATCCTCTACAAAGTCCAGCAACACAGCAGAAGTGACACTGAAAGCTGGAGAAGGTCAGAGGGGATGGAAGAGAAGAACTTTGCAGAAGCAGGACTGCATGCATAGGGCAGCCATCCCCAATCGTCAGCAGGCCTTGTAGAAGAGTCTCCTAGAAGAAGATGGTAGCCATCACCTGGGTGACCCAGCTGTCCCAGCAGCTCTGGCCCTTGAGAAATCACATGCCTTTCTCTGTGAGTATCTTATTGCGCTAGGAGCTACCTGGGCCATCACTCCGTCAAAGCCTGAGATCATCAGTAAGGGCAGTGAGGGCTTTGCAGAGGTATTTTAAATTTTGTTTAACCCAAAGTTCAGGGCTTATTGGAATTTCCTCTAAAATTTTGGGGAACCTGACGAACCATTTCAGATGAACCAGATTTTGTTCTGTTCTACCTTCCCCATTATCCTTCACAACTTGTATCTGTGTCTAGTATATCTTGAGACAGGGTCTCCATAAGAGAGCTTGTCTAGCATGCAGAGCTCTGGGTTCAGTTCCCAACGAAGGGTCCCAGAGGGACCCTGAGGCCCCAAAGAGGCTTTACCTACGGGCCAGGCATGAGGTTCCAATTCCCAGAAATGGGCTCAGTAGTTACTAGAAAAACAGCAGAACAATCAGAGACTGTTTAGCCATCTGTCTTGAAAAAGATAAGATTGTTTAGAGTTACTAACTGTTAAATGCAGATTTAAAAACCCTCCCTGTTTTATGATCAACTCCTGATTGTTAACTAACTGGACTAACTGGGCCAAAAGTGCCCTTGTTTTTTCCAAAGGTTGCCTGCTCGTTTCATTTTGAATGCTCCAATCATGTTGAATATTACCTAACCCACCCTGGAATTCCCCTGAAAGCCTTTCAAAAGAGCCTGTGAGCTCATCTTGGGATGGCCAATTTGCCTAACTGGTGATCCCAGCATGCTGGAGCTCTGCAGACACATAAACTTTCATTGCTTTTACATGCCATCTGAGTTTAGGTGTCACCAGTATCATATTTGGCATGGCATAGTACACACATGTAATCCCAGCAACTGGGAGGCAGAGTTAGGAGGCTCAGAAGAATCTCAAGACCAACCTGGGCTACATAAGACTGTCTCAAAAAAAATGGGAGCAGGGTGGGTGACGGTATGGTTCAGCCATAAGAGTTCTAACTTCCTTTACTCAGAGGACCAGAGTTCAGTTCCCAGCGCCCACATCAGGTAGCTCACTACAATCCCCTCTAACTCCAGCTCCAGAGACCTAAAACTCTCAGTGTGAACTCTTCAAATACCTGTACTCACATGTGTACACACACACACACACACACACACACACACACACACACACACACACAGAATGACTTCAAAGGCCACTAACCTCTAATGAGTTCCTGTATCCTTGACTTGTTCCCCAAACTTCCCACACTCGGACCACACCCAATCCCTCCTACAAATGGCATCTTCTGCAGTACCAATCCTAATTACTGACAAGTGCTGCCATCTCCAAACCCTTTGTTGCTTAAAGCTGAAAATAAATAAATTAAAAATTAAAAAGCCGAGCCTGATGTAGTGGGGCATGCCTTTAACCTCAGCACTGGGAAGGCAGAGGCAGGCAGATCTGTATGAGTCAAGGTCAGCCTGGCTTACAAAGTGAGTCTAGGAAAGCCAGAGCTGTTACACAGAGAAACCTTGTCTCAAAAGACCAAAACCAAAAACAAAAAACAAAAACAAAAAAGCCAGTGAGTGGTGGCCCATGCCTTTGATCCTAGCACTCAGGAAGCAGAGGCAGGCAGAGCTCTGTGAGTTCATGAGTTTGAGGCCAGCCTACTCTACAAAGCAAGTCCAAGACAGTGAGGGATCTGTTACACAGATAAACCCTGTCTCGAAACCCTTCCTCTCAAAAAACAAATGAAGAAAAAAGCAACATAAGTAATAATAAGTAAAGCCGGGCGGTGGTGGCGCACGCCTTTAATCCCAGCACTTGGGAGGCAGAGGCAGGTGGATCTTTGCGAGTTCGAGGCCAGCCTGGTCTACAAAGCGAGTCCAGGACAGCTAGAGCTGTTAAACAGAGAAACCCTGTCTCAAAAAACCAAAAAAAAAAAGTAATAATAAGTAGAACTTCCAAGGGGTCTCCTTTGGTTAAGAATTTGAGAACTTTACCAAGGCAATGGTACAGTGTCAGAACTTCAGAGTCAATTTCTCTCTGGCACCAAGGATGGGGGAGAGTCCCTGAATAATTTTCTACTTAGACTTCTCCAATTTAGAAATAATATTAGAATAGAGGAACACTGGGACTTTTTCCAACTCAGCATCTGGGGTTCACCCACATCTGAGGCTGTAGGCGTGTTTCCTTTCCATCTGTAATCTTTTTGTTGATTTTCTTGTGATCCAAAAGATCTTGAGGTCATAGTAAAGAGAGGTATAAAGAAAAACCCCTGGGGGAATTCTGTGGCAAGGAAAATGTGTTCTTGAAACCAAATGACTGTAGGGGTAGTACACACAGCTTTGCTAAAATCAGCTGTGGCTCTTTGACCTTGGGGAATTTCCTGGAGAGGTCAAACTATATCACAAGAGAAAGAATTTGGAAAGTTAAGGATGTGTGTACGGAGTGCTACATTTAACTCTCAAACATGGGAAGAATATTATAAGCCAGGTGGGTTCGGTTCATGCCTATAATTCCAGAACTTGGAAAGGAAGGCCCCAGCGCAAAAGCTGAAGGTCATCCTTGGATACTCAGTGAGTTTATGGCCAGTATGGTATACATGAAGAGAACCAGGCCATCTAGGTTACATAGTGAGACCCTGCCTCAAAAATCAAAAGTGAATATGTATATTCCATGTAACCTCACCACCTAGAAAGAGGTATGGTTAACATTTTGTAATTTGTCCTTTCAAATTTCTTGGTTTCCTCCCTCCCCATTTAAAGATTAATTTATCCGGCCAGTGAGAATTTGCTGTACGAGCCTCAGATTCCACAGCAGAAGGAGAAAGAAAACCAACTTCCAAAAATTGACCTCTGACTTCCAAATATACACCATGAACTCACACACACACATTCACACACTACAGTAAAAAAAATGTATTTGTGTATGTGTGTGATCGCGTGCGAGCGTGCGTGCATGCGTATCAGTGTGAGTTCATGAACATCTGCGCTATAAGGGGGCATGAGCCTGTGCAGGCTCTCAGAAGCCAGAGGTGGTGACTGGTTTTATCTTTTATCATTTCTCCTACTTCTCTGAGGCAGAGACTCTCAACCTGGAGTCTGCGTTTTTCTCATCCCCTTGTTTTCATTTATTGAGATAAAGTCTTATATTGCCCTCACTGTCTTCAAAGTCACCATGTAGCCGGACTGTCCTTGAACAAATAGCCATGCTCTAACCTCAGTCCCCTAGTACCGGGATTACAGGTGTAAGATACCCTGTCTGGCTCTAATGATATGCCTTTGTTTTTTTGCTTTGTTTTTTTTTTTGAGACAGAGTCTCATGTCACCCAGGCTGGTTTCAAATTCATCATGTAGCTGAGGCTGGCCTTCAGTTCCTGATTCTGCGCTGTGACTACAGGTGTGTCACATATGAGGCTCTCTCTTGGCTTTTTTTTTTTTTTTTGGTTTTTCGAGACAGGGTTTCTCTGTGTAACAGCCCTGGCTGTCCTGGACTTGCTTTGTAGACCAGGCTGGCCTCGAACTCACAGAGATCCACCTGCCTCTGCCTCCCAAGTGCTGGGATTAAAGGCGTGCGCCACCATGCCCGGCTCTCTCTTGGCTTTTTTGAGACAAGGTCTCATGTAGCCCAGGCTCACTTTGACCTTGCTGAGCAATCAAGGCTGGCCTTACACCCTGATCCTCTGCCTCCTAAATGGTGGGATCACAACCATGTGACATGATGCCAGGTCATCATTCTGTCTGCTGATTTGATAGTTTATGTCCTAAGAAAACATGACTAAGGAACGGGAAATCTGGAGTCAACTGTTTTGAATGATCTTGATGCTCTGACAATGTTAGAAATATGCAGATTTGCCGGGCGGTGGTGACGCACGCCTTTAATCCCAGCACTTGGGAGGCAGAGGTAGGCGGATCTCTGTTAGTTCGAGGCCAGCCTGGTCTACAAAGAGAGTCCAGGACAGCCAGAAATACACAGAGAAACCCTGTCTCGAAAAAAAAAACAAAAAAAAAGAAATATGCAGATTTTCATTCTGATCACCCTGATTTTATTCCTCATGACCTCACAGTTGTTTTTGTGAAACAGATGCAATTCAAACATACCAGTAAAAATAGAGTTTAAATTGTTAATCTTTAATCAGGTTGAACTGTTGAGCAAACTATCAGCAATAATTGTATTTGCTTAAGGTACTGATCTTCAGACTGAATATGATAGAAATCCCCATGTAACTCCTGAGCTTCATCCCAGACATACTGACTTTAGTTGGGTTCCTGAACACAGGAATTTTAACAAGTCTCTTTTGCATAGTCGGTGTGACAAACCCCTATAATCCCAGCACTCAAGAGGCAGAGGCGGGTGGATCTTTTGAGTTTGAGGCCAGCAGAGCATGGTGTACACAGTGAGTTCCAGGACAACTAGAACTCCCAGAAGAGGGGCACAGTAATTCTAGCCTGTAATCCCAGCAGAGAGATGGACACAGGGTTTTGTTTTGTTTTCAGAAAGCCAGTTTTATTTCTATGACTCTGTCACAAACAAACTTTTAGTGGGTACCAGGAGTCAACTGCCACACTCGCACTAGGTTGTCTTTATAGCCAGCAAAGAGAATCTGGCTTTCAGCAGACCACACCAGAGAGGTACACCGGGGTGGCCCTGCCTTGCCGCTGGTGCTGACAACTTCCGTCAGTCCGTCAACAATGATCTTACCCTCCAAGTCCCAGATACAGGGGCCAGTGGCAGCACAGAGCCGGTAGTGGTTGGGGCTAAAGCACAAGGCATTGATGATGTCCCCGCCATCTAGTATACAGGGGCTTGCCTTCATAGCCTGGCCATCCTTGCCTCCAGAGGCACAGAGGGATCCATTTGGAGAGACCGTCACTGTGTTCAGATAGGCAGTGTGCCCAATGTGGTTGGTCTTCAGCTTGCAGTTAGCCAAATTCCATACCTTGACCAGCTTGTCCCATCCACAGGAGACGACGATAGAGGGTTGCTGCTGTTCCGGGAGAAGAGGACACAAGACACCCATTCTGAATGGCTCTCATTCTGGACTTGTACTTGCAGACACCCAGAGTATTCCATAACTTTATGGTCTTGTCTCGGGATCCAGAGACAATCTGCCAGTGGACACAGGGTTCTGTTTGTTTGGTTTGGTTTTTCAAGACAGGGTTTCTCTGTGTAACAGCCCTGGTTGTTCTGGAACCTGCTTTGTAGACCAGGCTGTCCTCGAACTCACAGAGATCTGCCTGTCTCTGCCTCTTAAGTGCTGGGATTAAAAGCATGCGCCACCACACCCGGGCATGTTTGGGTTTTTCAACATGTATGTCTTTGAACAAAGTATTTACACCACTGACTTTTATTTCTCTATCTCAAAATGGTAATAGTAATAATACTGATATGATATGGTTGTGAGGATTGGTGAGTCAGCATGTAGGTGAGCAATATCTGGCACAGAGAGTTTCCTTAAATATGCCCTTCCATACCCTTCCTCTTTTCCTATTTCACCTTGACTGGAGATGAAGTGGGAAGCAGGATTATGGGGCAGATATGGATATACTTGCCAGAAAGAATGAAGGAAAGTATCATAATAAATCAGAAATACCTTGGAGTTTTGGTTTTGCCTGTTTTTGATTTTGGTTTTCTCCTCTTTGGGGTTTGTGTGTTAGATGAGAAAAGTTGGTGACTTTTAAAGATTAAGTATTTTAAAATTATGTACAAGTTTTTAAGATTTATTTTTATGTGTGTGTGTAGATATGTGTACCTGTGTGCAGGCACCTGCAGAGTCCAGAAAAGGATATTGGATTCCCTATAGATAAGAGTTACAGGCAGCTGTGAGTTGGCTGATGAGGGTGCTAGAAACTGAATTTGGGTCCTTTGTAAGAACAGCAATCTCACCAGCCAACTTTCTTAACCACTGACACATCTCTCCAGCCCCCTTACTTATATTTTTTATAATTATCAGATTAGGAAAAATAAAATAAAAAAGACTTCAAAGAACAGGCAAGACCTTACAGCTGCACAACACTTCTAAAAGCCTTCAGGGCCTCAAACCCCATGGATAGTTAGCCTGCTGGCGTCAGGTCTTGTCGAGGGCACACAGAACTCTCTTATGATTTCAGGGAGAGAAAGCTGAATAATTAGGCAGGAGGCAGAGAATATATGGTTTTAGCGTTTACTTCAAGGAAGCACACACAACACTAAATAACTGCAAACACTCCAATCATCAAAGCAATGCTTGCTAAGCCTAACTCTAACCTAGTATCATACTGAACCCGTTGGCTGATTCCACAGGTAAAGGCTTGGACATGGTTGCTTCTTTGTTTTGATAGAGAACTTGACCACGTAGCGGGCTTGACCATGGACTGGGCTTATCCGAGTTATCTTGGGTCTGGTCTCTCACTGGTCTCCAGTGTGGGTTGGAACAGATGTTTTGATGTCCGGGCTTTTCTCGGATGTTCAGGAATTGTCAGTAAAGTGGTAGTAAGTGGCAATTTACAGAGAAGCTGTAGTAGCCATGGTGTGCACTGTTACAATTCTGTGCTCATATTTATACTCATTTCCTCGGAGTAACTCCCTGAGTGGAAACACCTAGTTTTTGGGTTCCGCCGGGTTCGATAAGCAGCTGTCAATCCAGCGTCAGCTGGCCTCTGACAGTCTTCTGGTTATCTTAAAGCATTACATCACTTCAATGCATTTTATTTTCACTTCAGCTTATTTACTAGCTACCTTGCAGCCATTTCCTATGACTGCTTACAGGCTCTTTACAGGTCTCCTAGAAGGAACCTCAGGAAACCCCATCCCTTGTCTGTTTCCTCTCCCCAAGTCCTATGGTTGGCATTTGAATACAAGTTGTCATGCACTGTTGAATGCCACACACACACATTTATTTGTATGGGTGGACGAGTAGGTGGGACGCACTGTACTCCTTCCATGTGGTTAGGATCAGACTCAGGTTGTTGATTGGTGGCATGTGGCTGTGACCACTGTCATCTGGCTGGTACTTTTGTGGTAGGAATGAAACCAGGGCTCATAAGAGGTAAGCATGTGACAGGGGCAGAGGTTGATATCCAGCCCGGTGTCTTCCTCTATGGCTCTCTGCCTCACTCACTGGAGACAGGGTGTTCACTTAATCTGAGGTTTGCCCTTTGGGCTAAGCTGGCTCATTAGCCAGCTTCTCAGGACCTGCCTGTGTCTGTGCCCCAATACCAGGTTCCAGGCATAAAGCAGCGATGTTTGGCTCTTTGTTTTGTTTTTTGAGACAGGGTTTCTCTGTGTATCCATGGCTGTCCTGGACTCAATTTGTAGACCACGCTGGCCTCGAACTCACAGAGATCCTCCTGAGTGCTGGGATTAAAGGCGTGGGCCACCGCACCCGGCTGATGCTTGGCTTTTTAAGAGAGTGCTGGGATTCCAACCCAGATCTTCATACTCACACAGATGAGCTATATTCCAAGTTTCATGGTGGGCGGATCAATGAGAGAAATAAACCAGAAGAGAGCCCAAGTGAAGAAACAATCCCTGTCTCTGTTTGGATCAACATCTAATCACAACACCACGTCTTCATATCTACTACCTTGTACAATAATTATATTCTGAATGCTAATACTAGTTGTCAGTCTTGTTGAACAATGATATATACATATTTTTTTGAGACAGGGTTTCTCTGTGTGGTCCCTGGCTGTCCTGGACTTGCTTTGTAGACCAGACTGGCCTTGAACACACAGAGATCTGCCTGCCTCTGCCTCCCTCCTATATATTTTTACTTTATTGTATAAATTAACTTACTGGATGAGTTTTATTAGTACAAATAGTTAACAGGATAAAAATTCAAATCTCAAATGTACATGATCCAAGGCTATCCCCCTTCCATCTCTCTAAAAAAGATCTCATGTAGTCTAGGTTGACCTGTGCTGTGTACCAGACTTTAGCCTTAAAATACCCATCTTCATGCCTCCCGCTCCCAATTGCAGGCATTACAGGCCGGTGCCACCACCCTGGCAGACCTTTAATTTGTGTGTGCATGCGCACACATTTGCTACTGCACGTGTGTATGGAAGCCAGAGATCATTGTTAGGCAAGTTATCTTCAAATCCTTTTATTTTTGACACAGTTTCTCACTGAAACTGCAACTCAAAGATTTGGGCAGGCTGTTTGTGATTCTCTTTTCTCTGTCATACCAACTAGCCGCGCCCCCTCTCTCTTTTAAGTATCTCACTATGCAAGGGTGGCTGACCTGGAACTCACTGTGTGGACTGTTTTAAAAAATTACACTGCGCATGTGAAAATGATACAATCCAAGCCAAATTAAGTTATATAAAGGCAGGTTTATTGGATACGACAGGGGAAGAGAAACAGCATGTGCATGCAGGGGTGGGGGAGAAGGAGGCAGAGAGGGGAGAGAAGAGAACGGGAGAGAGAGGAAGAGAGAAAGAGGAAGAGAGAGAAAAAGAGACCAGAGCCCCAAGACGTCGGGATTATATAGGTAGAGGCTTGTGGGGGTAACAGGTAAAAGCTGTGGGATCCTGGGAGAACCTGGCTCAGGCCGACCTAACAGGGTGGCGTCCAACTCACCGAGATCTGCCTGCCTCTGCCTCTAGTGCTGGGATTAAAAGTGGGTGAGACCCACGCCACCATCCTTGGCTGTCAGTCAGCCTGGCCTTATAGAGAGAGCTGAGTGGTCGATCTCAGAAGTTCAAGTCTCCGTACTTGCAGGGCGATAGTTGTAGATCATTTTTCACCCGTCCCAACCTCTGTACCTAGTTGTATCTGGTAACGGGATAATGAGAAAATACTCGCTTACAGAATGGGCAGATGAGCGTCTCCACAGCTTTCTAATCCTTCATCTTCAAATGAGACCTCAAAGAAGCAGGTACACCGCATACAGTATACAGTCACGTTTTGTATCGGATTTTTTGTTTTTGTTTTTTTGGAGACAAGGTTTCTCTGTATCTCTGGCTGTCCTGAACTCACTTTGTAGACCAGGCAGGCCTCGAACTCACAAAGATCCGCCTGCCTCTGCCTCCCGAGTGCTGGGATTAAAGGCGTGCGCCACCATGCCCGGCAGTATCGGATTTTAAAGACAGAACAAGATCTGCCAAATGCTCGATGTTGACCTGCCAGCGAGCGGACTGACGCTTGCGTGAAGCAGCCTTTATTTTCTGGAGACGCCATGTAGGGCTGCACAATAACATAAGCAGTCATGAGAGTCAGAGGCCTGGGACCCTTTCCAGTTCACTGCTGAGTCCCTTTGGGGAAGTGTCTTTTTGAAGAAGCCCTCTCAGACCTGAGGAGCAAGAGTCCGTTCTATGGTGCCCTTTGCACTTTGACCTTGCCTCGTGCTCTGTCCCTGAGGCGACTTCTGGTTCCCAATCAGAACAAGGGTGGGGCGGCTCGTCACAGAAGCCCAGCCCAAGCTCGTGTCTCCTCCCACGCAGCGTGGGGACTCCCGCGAGGCCAGAGACTGACCCAGGGCCGCCCTTTCCTGCTTCCCGTTTCCTGCCCCCTCCGCTCCGCCGTGGTGAGGTCACGAGAGAGACGTCACCGGGCTGTGACGTCACTAAAGGAGGGCCGTCGGGAGAGGAAGGGGCGGGGCCCGGGCGGCCCCGCGCGTGCGCATTGGGCGCGGCGCGGAAGGAGGCGGAGGCGGCCGTGCTGCGACCGGCGGCGGCGGTGGTGGAGGCGGGCGCCGGGGGGGTGGGAGGGGGGGGAGCGCCAGCCCGAGAGCTAGCGAGAGAGGGCGCGAGCGGCGCGGCGCACGCAACCCATGAGGCTGTGAGAGGCCTGGGGCCTGCCTCGGAGCAGCGCGCGCGGCGTCGGCCAGCAGCGGGCCGCTCTTGGTGGGGCCCGGGCCGGGGCGCGGCGGCCGCCCGTGGGGTAGCAGGCCGGGGCAGAGGAAGCTGGGCGTCCGGGTCCCCCGTCATGGAGGGCATGGACGTGGACCTGGACCCCGAGCTCATGCAGAAGTTCAGCTGCCTGGGCACCACAGACAAGGACGTGCTCATCTCCGAGTTCCAGCGGCTACTCGGTTTCCAGCTCAACCCGGCCGGCTGCGCCTTCTTCCTGGACATGACCAACTGGTAAGCCGGCGGCCCCACGCGGAGCGAGTCCTGCTGGCAGCGGCCTCGCGGCACCGAGGGAAGAAACACCCGAGCCCGCTGGCGGGGCAGGGCAGGGCCTGGCCCAGGCGGAGAGGTGGTTGGGGAGTCCGGGCCCGATGAACATGGGAAGAGGGGAGAAGTCGTGGGATTGTAGCCAAGGGACGAAAAGCGCGTGTTCTGGGGGTAAAAAAGCACAGGAAATGAGATTCGGGAAGTAATTTTCTTTTAAATAGGTGTGAAGTGAAGGGACTGAGGATGGATGACAGGACCGTGAGGAAACTCGAGGGAGTTTGTTAGGTATTGAGGTCGAACTCTGGGCACCGGAGAGTTTTTGGAGATGAGAATAGATTGTGTGCGTGTCTCTGAGGAGAGATAAGGAAAAGAAAAATAACTTTTGGGCGGGAGGAGGATGGTAAGAGAGAAAGAGTTATGCCAGGTAGATCTAATGGAGAATCTGGAGTGCCAGACCTGGGACAAAACTGGGAAACTCTTCTGAAAGTGGAGGAAAGCAGATGGTCCTGGGGTTGGGGGGCGGGAACTTAGACGGGAGTCTCGGGCAGAGGGTTGGCTTGGGAACTTTGACAAGCTTACTGAATACAGGGAATGGAGACTGGCTTATTCGACGGAACACCACTGGATAGGTTGAGGACCAAGTGTTTTGGCTTGTAGTTAGGTTGTACAGACAGAAGTGAGACGGATTATCTCAGGGTACTGAGTATCTCTTGGCCCTGACAGCAGCGCTTGCCGTTTCTGATAAGCAAGACTTTCCCCTGGTCCCAAGTAGGGATTGTTGAGTTCACTCCGGGTGAGGGAGCTAACTTGATACTATTAGGCCGCCTTTGAAAGGCTCTCAGGTGAAGCAACTATTGGGATTTGGGCAAAAAGCGAGGAGGTGCATGCCCTTTGCTCTGTGTTGAGCGTTCAGTGCCCTGTGGAATCTTGTTTCTCTTGGCATCCCTTGAACAAACTCCCGTTTATTTCCATGTCCACCAGATGCCTCAAGCAATGCCTGAAAAGAGGTTGTAAGCTTAGATTTTTTTTTGAGTTCTTTTTTTTTTTTAAAGATTCATTTATTATGTATACAGTGTTCTGTCTGCAGGTATATCTGCAGGCTAGAAGAGGGCACCAGATTTCATTATAGATGGTTGTGAGCCACCATGTGGTTGCTGGGAATTGAACTCATAACCTCTGGAAGAACAGCCAATGCTCTTAACCACTGAGCCATCTCTCCAGCCCCCGTAAGCTTAGATTTTTATCCACTCCTTGCTTAGTGCCCGACCCCATGCTTATCTGTGGATGAGAACCAAAGGTGGAGTGTACGTGTTCATTGTTGGTCTTTAAAAACCAATCATTACAACAAGAATGGGGCTGAATTTTTAGCATTTGGTAAGCTCTTAGAGGCACTGAATGCAGGACACTATCTTTAGAGTTAAATAAGTACTTGTGAGTTCTGTTTGTATCTTAAAAAAAAAAAAACCTTAGAGGTTTATTTTATTTCCTCATTACGTGTGAGTATGTACATGTGTGTGCAGGTTGTTTTGGAGGCCAGAGGCATCAGATACACCTGGTATGGAGTTACAGGGATGGGAGAGCTGCTAGTAGTGGGTGCTGGGAAGTGAACGTGGGCACTCTGCAAGAGCAGTAGCACTCTTAGTTGCCAAGCCACTTCTCCAGCTCCTCTGCTTATATGTTAGGTCCAGATGATTTGATGCAAGGATTGTAGCTAACTTTCTGAGCACCAACTAGGTGGGTTTTGTGGATGCATACCTTCAATCCCTGCACCCTGGAGAGAGAAGCACGCAGATCTCTGAGTTGAGGCCATCCTGGTCTACAGAGCAAGTTCCAGGCCAACCAGGACTGTTACACAGAGAAACTCTGTCTTGAAAAACAAGAGAACCTGAGTACCAAAAATTGGCCTGACCTTCATACATCTGCGTGCAATCTTCACATGAAGTAGTAATAAATAAAGGTTGGGTTTGTGTATTTGTGTTTTTTTTTTTTTTAATGAGACAGGGTCTTATGTAACTCTGGTGGTCTTGGAACTTCCTATATAGACCAGGCAGGGTGGCCTCAAACTCTTCAGATATTCCGCTAGCCGGGTTTGGTGACACATGCCTTTAATCCCAGGCAGAGGCGGTCAGACTGCTATGAATTAGAGGCCAGCCTGGTCTACAAAGTGAGTCCAGGACAATCAAGGATACACAGAGAAACCCTGTCTCGAAAAACCAAAAAAAAAAAAAAAAAAAAATGTCTTCCAGGACAGCCAGGGCTATTACATAGAGAAACCCTGTCTCAAAAAAAAACAAAACAAGCCGGGCGGTGGTGGCGCACGCCTTTAATCCCAGCACTTGGGAGGCAGAGGCAGGCGGATCTTTGCGAGTTCGAGGCCAGCCTGGTCTACAAAGCGAGTCCAGGACAGCCAGAGCTGTTAAACAGAGAAACCCTGTCTCGAAAAACCAAAAACAAAAAAACAAAACAAAAAAGTCTTCCTCAGTGTTTGTTTAGAAAATAGAAAACATATGTTCCAGACCGGGGCTATAGCACCACAGTCTCAGTTTGTTCCCTGGCTCAGTATACACTAAGTGTGGTGTTGCCCATTTGGAATCCCAATGTTCTGGGAGACTCAGGAGGACCAAAAGTTCAAGGGCATCCTACACTGAATAGCAAATCCAAGGCCAGTCTGGAATGCATAAAACCTTTTCTCAGAGATAAGAAAAATACCTGCTCCACCCATGGTAGATGCAGGCAGAGAGCCAGAAAATAACCCACTGTTCCATGAAGATTCCTAGAGACAGCCTATGAGGTTTTAACACCTAAACCTCACAGCATGAACCTAATTAAGAATGGCCAACACTATCTCCCAACTGTTAGGGAAAAACTACAGCCACACTCACAAATCAGTCCAGTGCTAACTCCTAAATCAAGGTCCTCTAAAATAATCGTGTTGCTGGATGTGGTGGCACACACATTTAATCCCAGCATTTAGGAGTTAGAAGAAGCAGGTGATCTCTGTGAATTTGAGGCCAGCCTGGTCTATAGAGTTCCAGGATAGCCAGGACTACAAGGAGAAACCCTGTCTCAAAAAGAAAAAAAAAAAAGTACGCTGAGAACCTTACCAGAACACGTAAATTAAGAGAATGGAAAATGAGTTTAAAGTCTATTTAACAATGAATTGTAGCCGGGCGGTGGTGGCGCACGCCTTTAAATTAATCCCAGCACTTGGGAGGCAGAGGCAGGCGGATCTCTGTGAGTTCGAGGCCAGCCTGGTCTACAAAACGAGTCCAGAACAGCCAGAGATACACAGAGAAACCCTGCCTCGAAAAAAACCAAAAAAAAAAAAAAAAAACTAGTTAAAATGGTTAATTTTATTGAGTTTATATATATATATATTAATATATATTAGGTTTTTCGAGACAGGGTTTCTCTGTGTATCCTTGACTCTCCTGGACTCACTTTGTAGACCAGACTGGCCTTGAACTCACAGAGATCCACCTGCCTCTGCCTTCCCAGTGCTGGGATTAAAGATGTGCGCCACCACACCCAGAATTTTTTTTATGTTTTGATAATAGGACAAGGATTCACTTAGCCTAGACTGACCCATAACTTGGTGATCTTTCTGCCCCAGCTTTCTACGTGGTGGATTATATAGGTCATTGAACTGCAAAAGAATATTTTTTTAAAGACAGGCATTCTCTGTATCTCTATGACTCTCGTGGACTCGCTTTGTACACCAGGCTGACCTTGAACTCAAAGAGATCTGCCTTCCCAGTGCTGGGATTAAAGGCGTATGCCACTTCAGCAGGCTCTTTTTTTATTTTTATTTTTATTTTTTGAGACAGGATTTCACTATGTAGCCTTGGCTGTCCTGAAACGGCCTGTATAGTCCAGGCTGGCCTGGAATTTATGGAAATCTGCCTGTCTCTGCCGTGAATTAAAGGTGTTTGCCATCATGCCTGACTTCCTATAGATTATTTATAACCCAAGTTGCATGTATGAAAAATATTCCAGTAATAGGAATTTACACTAATTTACAAAATATTCCGTTTAGCTTTTTTGGTGCTGAAGATTGAACCCAGGACATGATGGATGCTAGGCAACTGTTCTAACCACTGAGCAGCACCTCAGCCCTCAGGTTGGCCTTTGGATATTGAGTTTACTCATGTAGGACATAGTCACTGATGACCTTTGTTAAGAGGAAGCTCTACAGATCCCAGCACTGTTGCTGGCAGCTTAAGTAAGTACTAGAAAATGCTCTGAAAAAACAATAATTAAAAAAAAAATTGCCAGCCGGCCTGGTGGCGCACGCCTTTAATCCCAGCACTTGGGAGGCAGAGGCAGGCGGATCTCTGTGAGTTCGAGGCCAGCCTGGTCTACAAAGCAAGTCCAGGACAGCCAGGGCTGTTACACAGAGAAACCCTGTCTCGAAAAACCAAAAAAAAAAAAAAAAATTGCTGGTCGTGGGGGCACGTGCCTTTAATCCCAGCTCTCGGGAGGCAGGGGCAGGCTGATCTCTGTGAGTTCAAGGTCAGCCTGGTCTACAAAGTGAGTCCAGGACAGCCAGGGCTGTTACACAGAGAGACCCTGTCTCCAAAAAACAAACAAAAAAAACCTTTAAAAAAGAACTCGGTAGTGGTGTACACCTTTAATTCCATCCAGCACTGGGGAGGCAGAGGCAGGAGATCTCTGGGTTCCAGGCTCGCTAGGGCTAGAAAGTTGAGAGCCTGTCTCGAAAGAAAGAAACCAAAAAACATAAAACAGAATTACTTGGGCAGGAAGGACACATACTTGAATCCCAGCACCTGGGGTGTAGAAGCAGGAAGACCCAGGGGCTCTAGGCTAGCTTAGACTATATAAGCCTCTGTCTCAACAAAAGAGAAAAAGGAGGTAGATAATAAACATATAAGACCAAAATGTTCTATTTTTTCTTTTCCTTGTCTTTTTTTTTTTTTTTTTTGAGACAGACAGGGTTTCTCTGTGTATTCATGGCTGTCCTGGATTCACTTTGTAGACAAGGCTAGCTTTGAACTCACAGAGATCTGCCTGCCATTGCCTCTTTAGTGTTGGGATTAAAGGCGTGGGCCACTATGCTGGGCCTTTTGTCTGTATTTCATCTCTCTCAAACCTATGTCATTTTGAAGACTTGAATGACACATTGTTTTTCACTGTTTTTTGTTTAGAGTTAAACTTTAAAGAATGTTGCGTAGCATTTATCTAATAAAGTCTTGATTGGTTGGTTTCTTGAGACAGGATTTCTCTGTTTAGCCCTGGCTGTCCTGAGACTGACTCTGTAGAGACAAGGTTTAGTGCTGGGATTAAAGGTCTGGGCCACCACCTACTCCAGGTTCTTCACTGTTTCCCACCCACCACTGCCCCAGAGTTAATCTACTGTGCAACCACAAGAACTACCTACCAGGGAGCATTTGGGTTTTTGTTTTGTTTTGGAGTATTTTTATTATTTTAAATTATGTGGATTCTTGTGTGTCTGTGTGTCAGTATGTACACACAAGTGCAGGTGCCTATAGAGGCCAGAGGCATTAGATTCATGGATCTGGAGTTAGAGGCAGTTGTGAGTCACCCAGTGGGTGCTGAGATTGGAACTTGGGTCCTCTGAAAGAAGTAAGTGCTTTCAACCACAGAGTCACCTCTCCAGCTCCACCAGGCAGGATTTAAATAAGTTTGGTTTTGGGTAGATGCTAACAACAGTGTAAAAGAAAAGTAGGAGACCATGGCTCCTGTGCTGATTTGCTCTCTGATAGGAAGTTCTATATGTGAAGCCGACAGAGGGGAGCTGTGTGGTCCCCAGGGCTCTTGTGCTGACACGGGGCAACAGGAAAAGCTCAGAACACCGGTGGGGACATACAGAGGATTGGCGCCTGCTGTGGAGAGCTGCTGTTTTGAGTAGGAATGATGTCATGAGTGACAAATGTGCAGTTGATTGTTTTAGGTCTAGAATATTGGTAAGGTGGCACTGGGAAAATCGCTGTCATAAAACTGTCTTGTTTTGGGGCAGGATTCTGCTGTGTAACCTCGGCTGGCCTGGAACATGCTGTGTAGACCATGTTGGTTGGTCTGAGCTGACCTGACTCTTCCTGCCTCTGCCTCTTAGCTTGCTGAGATTACAGGTGTGAGCCAGCAGGCCCGGTGAAGTCACCCCGGTGGCTCACAGTGCTTCCCAGCAGTTACCCCAAAGGCACTGCTACCTTCACGCAGTTGCCCCACTCACTCCCTGCTGTCCAAGCGCCACCACCACCACCGGCAAATGCTCTCAGTTCTGTTACTTCATTCAGATGGAGTTGGTCTATAAATAGAGTGATATAATATTTGACCTTTTGTGTCTGGCTTCTTTCTTCCTTTATCCCCATCTCTGTCCTGTCTTTCTCGTGGCTTTCCGTTTCCTCCATAGCTTCACCCACGCTAAGTAAACACTCAGTCTTGAGCTGCATCCCAGCTCTTGTGTCTAGCTGTGCTTTGCTTTGGTGTACTGTTTTCAGGGCAGCCGTATCATATCAGTACTTTGTTCTGCTTTGTGACTGGGTAATAGTCCACAGTTTGTGCATCTCTCACCTGCTGAAGGACATCTGGGTCCTTCTGGCTGTGTGAATAAGTAGTGTTTTGAGTGTGTATCTGTTGGATCACCTGTTCACTTACGTATAGAAAGCTGCCAGTGAGATGGCTAGGTCATAACAGTGTTTGTAGAACTGATAACTGGTACTTCCAGTGATGGATGATTTTACACTTCTGCAGGTGACAGAAGAGAGCCTGTCCTAGTTTCTTCACATTGTCACCAAGACAATTTGTTCATAAATAAATTGCCATTGTAGTAAATGTGAAACAATACTGTGTTACAATTTTTTGAATGTTTTATTGTGTGGGTGCCACACTGATGTGTAGAAGTCAGGTGAACGTTTGGATGAACTGAGGTCAGCAGACTTGTACAGTGAGCCCTTTACCTGCTGAGCCGTCTTGCCAGCCCTTCCTTCTGGTATGGAGTCTTATCTCCCTGGTTACCAATATTATCTCTTATGTTTTCATTGACCGCCTGTACATTTTCTTTGGGGAAGTCTCCTCTAGTCCTCTACCCCTTTACAGTAGGCTTTATGTATTTTCTGTGAAGTTGTAAGAGCTCTTTATATGCTCTGGATGGTAGACACATGGCTTGTGAATGTATTCCCATTCTCTGTGTACTAACTTAGTTGGTGAGGCACTGTCATATCATTTATGTGTGTTCATTTTCCACACACAGCTCTGCTTTCCCAGTGCTAAGCTACTTTCTTCTCCTTAGAATGCTCTCTCCTCCCTTCCTGGCTTAGGAATCACACTTTTTTTTTTTTTCTGGAATTGGCTCACTGAAGCACCATTCTTAGAACACTCTTCTCTGAATTCTTGTTTGTTTTTTGGTTTTTCGAGACAGGGTTTCTCTATATATCTCTGGCTGTCCTGGACTCTGGCTTTGTAGACCAGGCTGGCCTTGAACTCACAGAGATCTGCCTGTCTCTGCCTCTGGGATTAAAGGGGTGCGCCACCACCACCCGGACTGAATTCTTTTTTTTTTTTTTTTAAATATTTTATTTATTTATTTATTATGTATACAGTATTCTGTCTGCATGTATGCCTGCAGTCCAGAAGAGGGCACCAGATCCCATTATAGATGGTTGTGAGCCACCATGTGGTTGCTGGGAATTGAACTCAGGACCTCTGGAAGAGCAGACAGTGCTCTTAACCGCTGAGCCACCTCTCCAGCCCC
>CAJQZJ010000247.1:3452674-3483644 GCA_907164525.1 Lophiomys imhausi | reverse complement strand
TTTTTTTTTTTTGGCTTTTCGAGACAGGGTTTCTCTGTATAGCCCTGGCTGTCCTGGACTCAATTTGTAGACCAGGCTGGCCTCGAACTCGCAAAGATCCGCCTGCCTCTACCTCCCAAGTGCTGGGATTAAAGGCGTGCGCCACCACCGCCCGGCGCCTGGGCAGATCTCAATGTAGATGGCTGTGAGCCACCATGTGGTTGCTGGGAATTGAACTCAGGACCTTGGGAAGAACAGCCAGTGCTCTTAACCTCTGAGCCACCTCTCCAGCCCATTTCAGAATGTTTTTAACTGAATGAATTTAGAATGAAGACTGTGCTGGAAGCACTGATGAGCACTGGGAGTGGAGGCTTTCTTGCAGAGTGGATTTTAACAAGCCTAGGCCTGAATTGTGCAATCCTAGCCCATCTAAGCTAGCTCATAATTCTATTACCCAAATATAACCCCATATATACTTACGTCCCTTTGGACTATTGTTCTCCACACTAAGCCGATGTTCCAGGCCACATGGAAGGATCTTCTTTAATCTACCCATGGCGTGTCTTCCTTGTTTACTTCTGGCTTCTTCCTAGCCTTTTTTCCTCTTCCCAAGATGCTCTGTCTCTCTAAAAGCTCCTAGTCCTGCCTACCTCTGTCTTTGCCTAATCTCCAGGCCTCAGCATTTATTTAACCTATCAGAGTCAATTAAGTAACAGACAGCAAACAGGACCAATTAACATTTAGAATGCTTAACACCACCCCATCACAAGGTTTCTCTGTATAACCCTGGCTGTCCTGGACTCACTTTGTAGACCAGGCTGGCTTGAATCAGTGGTACCTGCTCTCTTCCCTTCCAAGTGCTAGGACTAAAGACTTGCGCCACCACTGCCTGGCTGGTTGCATAAAATCTTGAAACTCCAGCCAGCAAACATCCTGCAAAATAAGGCAGTCACTGGATCTTTAAATTGTGTTTCTTGCAGAAAGACGCCCTTTTAGCTATTTGAAGGATGGCGGTTGTTCCTCATGCCTCATAACTTTCCATTAACTCACAGGTAACATGGGTCAGAGTATTAGCCTCTGTGGTGTCTGCACTGAATGTGTACAGACTTAATATGTTGTCTAAGCATCTGTTGAGGCATTCCAGGACAGCCAGGGCTGCAGAGAAACACTGTCTCAAACAAACAAACAAAAATCTATTTTATTTTCTGTGTGTTTGAGTGTTTGGCCTGCACGTGTGCCTGTGCAACATGTGCATGTCTGGTGTCCTAGGAGGCCAGAAGAGGGTGTTGGATCCCCTGAGACTGGGGTTGCAGGTGGCTCTGAGCTGCTGCTGGGTCCTGGGAAGTGAATCCAGGTCCTCTGCAAGAGTAGTGGGTGCTTTTAACCACTGAGCCATCTCTAACCTCCGCTGCGTGCAGACTTTACAATGTGTTTTACATGTTTCTCGCTGTGTCAGGGATCTGGAAGGGAGGCTGGATGAGGCTGCCCATGGTGATAGAGGTTCTGCGCCACTTTGTGTAAAGCTTGAGCAGCTCCAGGTTCGCTCTGTCCCCCTTTATGTGGCCTCACTGTGTGTCGAAGCTAGCTTAGAGCTGTTGATCCCCTTGCCCTCTCCTGCCTCCACTGTGCAGTTGGCTTTCTATAGACTTGGAAAAAATATATGATGAACACTGTCTATGTACCAGCCATCGATTTCAAAATCATTAAGAAGTTGCCACTGGAACTGTTTTGTTCTGTTATTTATTTAATGTTGTTAGGTTTAATGTGTGTGGTTATTTTGTCTGTGTCCCATGTGTTCTTTCATTTTAAAAAAGATGTATATTGTGTGTTTGTATGAACAGGGCTGTCAGTGGAGGCCAGAAGGCCTCGGGTACCCTGGAGATAGTTATGGGGACTGTGATGGGGAGATAGTACATCTTTCTGTTTTCATTGATCATTTGTGTTTTTCTGTGACTTATGTGAGATATTTTTTTCGCTCAATTTATGTGAGGTGTGCATAGTAAGAAAAATTAGCTGTATTCAGTACTCACTTTTCTTCTAATTTGTCTTTTTTTGTTTTTGTTTTTCAAGACAGGGTTTCTCTGTGTAGCTCTGGCTACCCTGAACTTACTCTGTAGACCAGGCTGGCCTCATACTCACAGAAATCCACCTGCCTCTGCCTCCTGAGTGCTGGGATTAAAGGCAGCACCACCACCACTTAGGAGCTTTCACAGTCTTCATCAAGAGTAATCTGTTAGTGCTGGATTTGTAATTCATTATTAGAATATTCTCAATATGTATGAGGCCTGGGTTCAATTCCCAGTATCACATTAAAAAATTGTCAACATTGGAAGTTATTCCTTCTGTTCAATTTGTCTCTTAGCTTTGTTTATAACACTTTTGCTTTTAATTATGTGGCCCTCTCTCTATGGATTTTTAAAAATGACATATAATCCATCTGTTCCCTTCCTTGCCCTCTTTTGGTTCAGTGCTGGGAAAGGAGTCTAGTGTTTACTTTTTTTTTTTTTGGTTTTTTCGAGACAGGGTTTCTCTGTGTAGCTCTGGCTGTCCTAGACTCGCTTTGTAGACCAGGCTGGTCTCGAACTCACAGAGATCCGCCTGCCTCTGCCTCCCGAGTGCTGGGATTAAAGGCGTGCGCCACCACCGCCCGGCGTGTTTACTTTTTTTGATTCTTTGCTTTTTCTTGCGTGCTTACCCCCCCACACACACACACACCCCTGAGGTATATTGGGAGCTGACCCCAGGGTGTGTGCAGCATGCTAGGAGAGAACTCCTTCTAGCTGACAGACAGCTCCAAAGGGGGCTTTCTATAACAGCTGATATTAATTGGAAATGTGACAAGTTAACATGATGTGACTTAGTAGGCAACGAAATGGTTGCTGTTGCTAATTTAACAGGATATAAATTCTCCTAAGAGACTAGCGCAGGTACTCCTGGGAGGGACTTGCTAGATTAGGTTAATGGAGTCAATTCCAGATTGTCCATAGATAAACTATCTATTCCTTTTAGTTCCTAAAAACTCTGAAAGAGCCATACATGAGGACTATCGGGCGTGTTTATTTGCTTGTTTGAACACAGGGTTTTCCTGGGCAGCTGAGGCTGCACTTGACCCTGACCTGTAGAACTCCTCTTGCCTCTCTAGTGCTGTGATGATAGGCTTGTGTGTCTGGGTGGCCTGACTTGAGTTGTGCTGGCAGCCACAGAGTTTCTTTTTATAACAGAGCCCTGACTGTCCTGGACTCACTTTGTAGCTCAGGCTGTCCTGGAACTCACAGATCTGCCTGCCTCTGCCTCCCAAATGCTGAGATTAAAGGCATGGACCACTACTCCTGGCAATTGTAGACAGCTGTGAACTGCCATGTGGGTGCTGGGGTTTGAACCTGGCTCCTTTGGAAGAGCAGCCACTGCTGTTAACCACTGAGCCATCCCTTCAGCCCCTGCTTGCTGATTCTTGAGCTGCTGGTGTATTTGGATTGTCTTTCTTGGCTCAGTTCACCCAGGCCTTGGGCCTTGTAAATGCTGTACCACAGATCCTGTCAGTTACACACCCATGTACACATCAACTTCCCTCCCCTTTCATTTCCAGAAAGGGTCTGACCATGCAACTCTAGGCTGGCCTTAAACTTGTGTCAATCTTCCTACTTCCCTCTGATGCTGAGATTACAGGTCTGAGCTCCCACCCCCAGCACTGGCTTTTTCTGCAGTCTTTTGGTGTCCTGGATATAGTGATTTTCATAATCTTCAATTTGCTTGGTTTTCTAAGTATTTTTTGTTTTTTTTAGAGGTTTTGTTTTGTTGGTTATTATTTTTTGGTTTCTAGAGAGAGTTTCTTTTTTAGCCCTTACTGTCCTGGAACTGGCTCTGTAGACCAGGCTAGCCTCAAATTCCTAGAGATCTACCTGAGTCCTGGGATTAAAGATGTGCATCTGGCCGGGCATGGTGGCGCACGCCTTTAATCCCAGCACTCGGAGGCAGAGGCAGGTGGATCTCTGTGAGTTCAAGGCCAGTCTGGTCTACAGTGTGAGTCCAGGCCAGCCAGGGCTACACAGAGAAACCCTGTCTCCAAAAACAAAACAAGAACAACAACAACAAAAAAAAAAGAGCATCTGGTTGTAGGTGTTTTTGTATTCATTAAATTATCTTCATTCCCTTCAATTGTGTGATTTATTTTAAGCATTATCAGCTACTTCAGGTGTTGTCAGTCCTTTTTCTGCCCTCTTTTTTTTTTTTTTTGAAGTATTCTAAGGAACTGGAGAGATGGTTCAGTGGTTAAGAGCGCTGGCTGTTCTTGCAGAGGACCCAGGTTGGATTTCTAGCACCTACATGATTACCCACAACTGTCTTGTAACTCTAGCTCCAGGGGATCTGATGCCCTTTGCTGTCTTTGTGGGCAATGCACACATGACGCACAGACGGACATGAGGGAAAACACCCACATACATAGAATAAAATACATATTTAAAAAGTATTCTATGCCAGGCATTGTGGCGCATGCCTTTAATTCCAGCACTTAGAAGGCAGAGGTAGGTGGGTCTCTCTGAGTTGGAGGCCACCATGGTCTACATAGTAAGTTTCAGGACAGCCAGGGTTATGTAGAGAGACCCTGTCTCAAACCTCACCCCACCCAAATAAAATGAAATAAACAGTTTAGAGCTTTGGTTCCATACGGGTATTCCTAGATGAGCTGTAGGCCTGTCGAGTCGTTCTCAGCCTGGACTTTTCATTTCTGTTAATTAGAGCCTGTTTCTTGGGAACTCTTCCATCCCCTTAAAATTAGACTGTTTGAAAGTGCAGTGGAAATACTTGAGACTTTGGCATTCTGAGTCAACTTTTTTTATAATCTGACTCATAATTGATAGGAGTTTGGCTGGGCTGTCCATTTGAAGGCTGGCTTTATTTTTCTCAGGATTTTGAAGGCCTGGGTGGTTCTTTATATTGTTTTGATTCTTCTTTGAATGAATCATATTCTCTCCGTAATCTGGGCGCTTTCAGTAGCTGCTCTGACTCCAGAACTCTTGGGTTGGACTGCACTGCGGTATCCTTTGCATGTTCTCAGACATGGTGCTCAGCCGTGGCCTGCCAATGGAGAAACTCCCTCCTTTTGGCTTTGGAAGTTTCCTATTTCATTTTGAGTCTTCTTACATTATAGTTCAGGCTGACCTTCAATTGATGACTCGTGCCACAAGGCCTCCCAGATGCTGGGCTAGCAAGGATGTTTATCATATGTATTGCCATGGCACCCTCTGCCTTAGAAAATGTCCTTCTGTCTGTCCTCCAGTTTTCAGAATATAGCCGTGACTTGCCTGGCCTTCAACTTTGGTCACCTTTCCTGGCTCCGTTTCCTCAGTGCTAGGAGTATCCATCTGGCCTGGCTAGTTTTACTTCTTGATAAAATTATTTTTGCTCTTTTTATATGGATGATCTCTTTGGTGTTGTCTTCTTTTTTTTTTTTTTGGTTTTTTGAGACAGGGTTTCTCTGTGTAGCCCTGGCTGTCCTGGACTCACTTTGTAGACCAGGCTGGCCTCGAACTCGCAAAGATCCGCCTGCCTCTGCCTCCCAAGTGCTGGGATTAAAGGCGTGCGCCACCACTGCCCGGCTGGTGTTGTCTTCTTTAAGGTGTCTTTTGTTTTGTTTTGTTTTGTTTTTTTTTTTTTTGAGACAAGATTTCACTGTGTAGCCCTGGCCATCTTGGAACTAGATCTGTAGGCCAGGCTGGGCTTGAACTTTCCTCTGGACAGGATTTTACGAAGCCCATGCTTATCTTGGCAAGCTTGAGGATGTTCTCTATTTTTATTGGTGAGAAACATTCTGTTGTGTGGAGAATGTGTGGACTTGGACATGCATTCATTAGGCTTTTGTTGATCTTTTATTGTTTAACCCCGATGGGATTAAAGGTGTGCGCCACCATGCCCAGCGCTTTTTTTTTTAATCTGGATGTATGTAGAGTTTAAACTGTTGCCTCTGAGTGTCTGAACAATATTGATAAGTTACAGCATCATAATTAGATTTAGGTTACACCATGTTTTTGTTGTTAGAAATAACAGCTAGCTGCTTGTCTTCCACTGACTGCTGAGGTTGGGTGTTTGACTCAGGCAGTGTCAGCCCACAGTATCCATGGATGTGCCTGAACACATAAGGTGGTTGCAAAAAGGTTATTTGCTTATTTTTTGGTTAGCTGGAGTCTTAGGTAGGGTTACTTAGTTTTTGTGATGGAAAACACTATGACCAAAAATCAACTTGGGGGGCTGGAGAGATGGCTCAGGGATTAAGAGCACTGGCTGCTCCTCTAGAGGTCCTGAGTTCAATTCCCAGCAACCACATGGTGACTCACAACCATCTGTAATGAGATCTGGTGTTCTCTTCTGGCCTGTAGGCATACATGTAGACCAAATAGTGTACACATAATAAATAAATCTAAAAAACAAAAATCAGCTTGGGGAGGAAAGAGTATTTCACTCATTTCCAGTTCATCACTGAAAGCAGTTAGAGCAGGAACCTGTGGCAGGAGCTGAAGCAGAGGCCGTGGGGGTGGAGCTTACTTGTTCCTCATGGCTTGCTCAGACTGCTTTCTTAGAATCCAGGACCACCAGCCCAGGAATGGCAGCACCCACACCGGCCCAAGTCCTCCTTTATTAATCATTAAGCGTATACCCTACAGCACACCTACAGTTCATCTTTATGGAGGCTTTTTTTTTTTTTTTTTTTTTGGTTTTTCGAGACAGGGTTTCTCTGTATATCTCTGGCTGTCCTGGACTCACTTTGTAGACCAGGCTGGCCTTGAACTCACAGAGATCCGCCTGCCTCTGCCTCCCAAGTGCTGGGATTAAAGGTGTGTGCAGTCATGCCCGTCGAGACAAGATCTTAGCTCCGGCTGACCTCAAGTTCAGTGATCCTTCTTGCCTAAAGTCTTCCAAGTGCTGGGATAAGGGATGTGCACCAGCACACCCGGCTGTGAAGTAAAGGTTTTACATTGCTATTTATTAGGTTCTACTTCCCTTTCTCTTCTTGTTTAGCTTTACTACCTATCCTCCTTCCCTTCTTCTCTTACTTGTGTAGTATAGGCCTTGAACTCCTGAACTTCCTGAATTCACCCACCTCTTCAGTGATGGGGCTTGCAGGCATTGACTGCCATCATTCTTGGCTGTTTTGTTTTGGTAAGGTATCCCTCTAGTCCATGGTGGCCTAGAATTTACTCTGTAGCCCAGACTGGCATCAAAGTGGTACGTGCTCCTGTTTCTGCCTCCCGTATGCTGGATCTGAAGTAATAAGGACCCCTAATTTGGCAGCCCAAAGCTACAGTCTTGTCTGAAACAATTGGGTCACAAGTTCAAGGCCAGTCTGAGCTACAGAAGTGGGTTCAAGGCCTGCCTGGTACTTTTGTATCTCAAAGGAAAAAGTAAAATTTCAAAGCCCATTTATTCTGAAATGCATGGAGTCAGATGATGTCATGAAACCGTGATGCTTGTCGTCTGAAGCATGTGTTGCCTGGGGTATGAAGACGTTAATGGAGCTTGAGTGTGCATAGTAAAGCCTTTGCAAGAGCGGCTCTTCGTTGCATTTGCAGTGCTGAGAAGGGAATCACTGAGCTATAATATCCTTAACCTTTAGTTTTTGGGGGAAAGCCTGTTGGTGGTGGTGGGTGGCATGCCATGGTCAGGGACAACTTTCCAGGAGTGGCTCTCTACTTCCACTGTAGGCCCAGGGGTCAGGCCCAGGATGCCAAGGTTGATAGCGTACAATTCATCTAGTGTGCCTCTCTGAGTTCAGGATATAGCTTTAAATGTGTTTTGTTTTACTCCATTTATTTATTTATTTTGTGTGTAATTTATGTGTACACAGTGTGTGCCAAGGCTCTCACTGGAACTCAGAGGACAGCTCGCTTCTCCGTCTCCCGTCATGTGGGTTTCATGTGTTGCTCTTGGGTCATCACATTTGGCAACACGGGCCTTTACCTGCTGAGCCATCTTGATGGTCCCAGTATGTAGCTTTTTACGTGTGTGTATGTATGTGTGTGTGTGTGCTGTTGTCCTTGTTGATATCTGAACACAGTACAGGTGCCATGGAGGCCAGAAGCAGGTGTATGAAGTGATCTGTGGCTGTGATGTGCTCCCATATGTGCTGCTTGCATGTATGTCTGTGCACCGTGTGTGTGTGTGTGTGTGTGTGTGTGTGTAGCCTAGGAAGCTGCACGCACATGGTGGGAGTCTTTAGAACTGGCGTTATGGACTAGTGTGAGCCACCATGTGTGTAGGTGCTGGGAATTGAACCTGGGTCCTTTGCAAGATCAACAAGCATTAACTTCTGAGCTATCTATCCAGCCCTGTATGTAACTTTTGTTTCTGATTTTTGTTTTTTGAGGTAGACTCTCTGTAGTCTGTAGCTTGCTATGTAAACCAGGCTGGCCTCGAATTCAGAGATCCTCCCTCCTGCCTGTGCCTCCCAAGTGCTGGGATGAAAAGCCTGTATGTACCATGATTTGTTAGTGTTTGTGTTAGTGTTAGTGTTTGGTAGCATTGGCTTGCATTTGTCACTCTATAGAGTTGAATTTATCTTTTTGCTTGGAGACAAGAACACACAATGGGTTACTTCACCTGTAGGTGTTCTCTTAAGTGCTTGTAGTAGTGTGCGCTGTGGACATAAATGTGTGTGGCAAGGCTTACTTCCATATCATCTCCAAAGATGGCATCGCTGTCGTGCCCCTTATGGGAAACGAAACTGAAGCCACTGTGTGTCTGGTATGTAGGTGGCACACTGTCCAGAGGTCTCAGAGGCAGGAAATCTTAGAAATGAAACGTTGTAATCTGAGACATTGTAAATGGTATATGGTATTTCTCAGCAAAGCCCGTAAGATCTGCCTTTATTATAGTTTCTAAAAGCTTGTATTTTTTAATTAGGAAACAGCTGTTTAGTTTGAAACCCTGCTTAATTGCAGATTCACCTGATAGAGCTCACTGTCTGAATTTCACAAGCCAAAGCTGTTTGTGAGGAGCAGTGTCTGAACCACGCTCTCTGCTGTCATCCTGGGGTGTTTGGGGTATTTCACACTTTGATGTCTCCTCAGAGTCAGTGTTCCAGCATTTCCAGAAACTGTAGTTACCATAGGCACAGCAATTGTAAATCATTTCAGGAAATTAGATCCAGGGACCAAAACAAGTTAGTTACTCTAAACATGCATTTTTGGTTGAAACGAGAGTTCTTGGAAGCAGAGGTCCATGACGGAAGTGACTGGAGAGAGCTGTAACCGTACTTTTAAATTATTATTTATTTAACTCTTATTTATTTATTACTAAATTCACTTATAACAAACACCAACAATTTCTTAACTATTAATCCTATAAATTCCTACAACCCCTTTAACCTATCCACTAAACCTATTGATAATCATAACAACTACTTTCATACCCTTTTAGAATGATACAGTCTCTGGGGCAGGTCCTCAGTCATCAGGATACCAGTCTCGGGGGTAGACTCTTTAACGCACTTAGCAGTCCTTTTACTGGAATAGCTCAGACGCAGGTTCGTCAGGGTAAATTTGCTATCGAAGTCTCACTTTAAATAAGGCTTGAGACTTTCTTCTCTCTGGGAGACCTCAGCGTCTGTAGGCCACCTTACTTCCTTCGTATCAGCAACTCTGCCGTTCTGCCTCAGTCTTTAAAGCTGGCCACAGTTCCGTTCAGGCCACTGTTCGGACAGGTCAAACCCCTCTAGGCAAAAGCTGAGCCACAGGGTTTAGTCCTTGGCCTTTTGCTGTCTTGCCGAGGCTTTCTCTGCTCACCAGCTTCCTTCTGCCTCAGGGAGATCTGGCCATTGGTCTACCAGAACTTTCTCCAGCAGGACTCTCGGAGCTCTCTCATATCGGGGGCCCTTAGCACGCAGCTCTCTGGCGTCATCCACTTGTCCTTAAATAGGATCACTCCTTGTTCCACCTGCTTCAGCTTAATTTGGGCTCTGCCCACTTAGCAGTTGAAAGCAATGCCAGGTCATAAAGTCTTTCCTTCTTTCACCTGGCTTCAACCTTGTTTTTCAGTCCAAAGAGACTCCCCTCATTTCACCTGACTTCATCCATAAGCTGATAAGCTAATTGCTCACAGCAAAGTTGATCTTCATGCCCCGAATTAAAAGACTGTATCAGAAACCTATATATTCACTAAATCTAACTTATATTAATCTATCAGCCCCTACAGAGAGCAGCCTCCTGTTAATGGTATGCAGTCTGGTGTGCCTTGTAATCCTAGTGTTTTCTTTAGAGATGACCATTGGGTGCACAGTAAGTATATAGAGCACACTAGACCTTGCTTTAGTTTTTTTGCACCGAAATAAATTATTATAACAATGTGGTTTCTGTGTGCAAAGTTATTTTCTTTTTTAGGTTTTTCGAGACAGGGTTTCTCTGTGTATCCTTGACAGGGTTTCTCTGTGTATCCTTGACTACTGTCCTGGGCTTGCTTTGTGTACCAACCTGGCCTTGAACTCACAGAGATCTGCCTGCCTCTGCTGGGGTTAAAGACTCGCATCCAGCCAAAGTTATTTTCTTAACTCTTCTCTCAGTCCACAGTCAGAACCTGGACTGACTGAGCTAGAGTGTCAGAGTTCCTTCTGGGGTCGCTGCTTCGAGAGCTGCTGCACACTGTGGGGGCTCCATTTCTCCATCGTCCCAACTGACTGCCCTTTCTGCCATCTGTCTGCTTCTCTCCTGACTCTGTGTCCTCTTGAGTGAGAGCAAACATGAGGCTTGGCCAGATAATTCAGGGTGGTTTCTGTCTGAAGGTCTGCTGATGATTAATTTTAACATCCCTTTGCAGTGTGCCTTGGCATGTGGGTCTGAGGGCGAAGGACACATTGGGATAAAGGATACCCTCCACAACACCAGGGCCCCAAGGCGTGCTAATGGCTGCCTGTCTGTGACTGTGCTCACAGTTGTAATTGGAATGCATCTGTTTTTTTTGTTTTTGTTTTTTTTGGTTTTTCGAGACAGGGTTTCTCTGTGTAACAGCCCTGGCTGTCCTGGACTCGCTTTGTAGACCAGGCTGGCCTCGAACTTTCAGAGATCCGCCTGCCTCTGCCTCCCCAGTGCTGGGATTAAAGGCATGCACCACCACACCCGTCTTGAATGCATCTGTCTTATGCTTAGTGGCCTGGTATGTGTTTTGCAGTACTGGGGCTAACCTAGTACTGCGCTCTACCCCTGAGCTGTTTCCTCAGCCCAACAAAAGTACTTTGTAAATTCCTCCCTCCCTCCTCGCATTTACCATGGTGGGCATGGTAGCCACAGCTACATTTGCAGGTCAGAGGAGAGCTTGTCAGGCCCTGAGCCTTCTTTCCTTTGGTTTGTTGTTGTTTTGGCCAGGGTCCCATATTGTGGCTCAGACTAGTAACCTAGAACTTACTTTGTAGCCCAGGCTGGCCCTGAACTCTTGACAATCCTGCTCCTTTAACTTTTTGAGTACTGTGACTACAGACATTAACCACCATGTCTGGCTAGATGGTGGTTTTTTGTTTGTTTGTTTTTTGCTTTAGTAGATCTCAATTTCCCTTTACTTGAGAGGGAGGATAGATAGGGTCTTATGTAGCCCAGATAGTCTTGAACTTGATTGACAGAGGCTGGCCCTTTGAAACTCCTAACCTTTCTGTGTCCACTTACCAAGTATTGAACTTACAAACATATAGACATGCACCACAATGCCCAGCTTGTATTTTTATTTCTTCTTTCTTTTTTTTTAACGTGTATAGGTGTTTTGCTTGAATCTGTGTAGCGTGCGCGCGCGCGCGCGCACACACACACACACACACACACACACACACACACACGGTGTGCCTACAGAGGCCAGAACGAGAGGGTGTTGGGTCCCCTTGGGCTGAAGTTACAGATGATTGCTAGCCCCAAAATGGGTGCTGGGAATTGAACCAGGATTCTTTGAAGAGCTGCCAGTGCTCTTAACCACTGAGCCATCCCTCCAGCCTAGTGCTTGTCCCCAAGATCAATGTCCAGATCCACATGGTGTTAGAGGAGAACCAGGTCCAACAAGGCATCCTCTGATCTCCACATTGTTGCTGTGGTGTACTCATATGCGTTCTCGTGAACACACACACATTTTTGTAGAATTCACACATTTTCTTTTTTTTTTTTTTTTTTTTTTTTTGTTTTTTTCGAGACAGGGTTTCTCTGAATATCTCTGGCTGTCCTGGACTCGCTTTGTAGACCAGGCTGGCCTCGAACTCACAAAGATCCGCCTGCCTCTGCCTCCCAAGTGCTGGGATTAAAGGCGTGCGCCACCACCGCCCGGCTGAATTCACACATTTTCAATCCTAACTTTCTTTTTTTGGATACAGTCTTGGCTATGTAACTCAGGCTGGCCTTGAACTTGTAGTGCTCCTCCTCTTGCCCCTGCCTTCCTGGTGCTGGGGTTACCAGTGTGGGGGCCACATCTGGCTTGTGATGCTCTCTTAAAAGTTTTTGTTTTTGTTTTATCTTTGCCGGTCATTTTAGCACACATCTTCAATCTCACCTCTTAGGATTCAGGCAAGTGGGTTTCTGTGAGTTCGAGGCCAACCTGGTCTACTTATCATAGTTCCGGACAGCCAGGGCTGCATAGTGAGACCCTGTCTTAAAAAAAAAAAAAATTTGTTTGTTTTTATTGTGGTAGCGACACACAGTGTAGCCCGTTAGTCCCCTGATGGATATAATCCCAGACCGTAAGGATCATACAGTGCTGCAGACTCCCTACTGTCCATTAGTCCTGTGCTGTTTTTGATGGTATTGTGCCCTTTTTTCTTTAGAATGTTTTGTTTTACATTTATTTACTACATCAAGTTACATCTCCATCACAGCCCCCTCCCTCCACCCCTTCTCCCACCTATTCTCCTCTGTTGTAGGGTGCCCCCACAGTCAGCCCCCTCAGTTCATCAGTCATATGAGGACTAAGAGCTTCCTTCCTCTTCCTCTGGGGGCCTACATGGCAGCTCCACTAGGGCAGAGTGTCCCACTAACAAGTAACAAAGTCTGTTCCTGTTTCTTTCGGTCTGTTGGTTGTAAGATAGTTATCCTGTAATATATGACTATAATTTCAGAATTTTTTTTTTTTTTGGTTTTTTCGAGACAGGGTTTCTCTGAATATCTCTGGCTGTCCTGGACTCGCTTTGTAGACCAGGCTGGCCTCGAACTCACAAAGATCCGCCTGCCTCTGCCTCCCAAGTGCTGGGATTAAAGGTGTGCGCCACCACCGCCCGGCTGAAATCTTTTTTTTTTTTTTTTTTCAGAATATTTTTTAAAAGATTTTATTTATGATGTGTATACAGTGTTCTGTCTGCAGTTATATCTGCAAGCCAGAAGAGGGCACCAGATCTCATTGTAGATAGTTATGAGCCACCATGTGGTTGCTAGGAATTGAACTCAGGACCTCTGGAAGAGCAGCCAGTGCTCTTAATCTCTGAGCCATCTCTCCAGCCCATTTCAGAATGTTTTTAACTGAATGAATTTAGAATGAAGACTGTGCTGGAAGCACTGATGAGCACTGGGAGTGGAGGCTTTCTTGCAGCGTTGTTCTTCCTCAGCCCCAGCCACAGAATAGGCTGTGTGGAGGTGGGAGCACATGTGCAGAATAGGAGCTGTGTGATCTAGATTTGCTCTGCCTAGGCTTGGGACAGTAACATGAGTGACTGGAACCCTGAGGAGGTGTTCCCAACTGTGGCTGGTGGCTGCAGTCAGCTTTCTGCCTTGTTTCTGGGAAGTGATTTGCTCTTAACTTCCTCACTCCTCTGGTTGGCACTCCAATTCACAGCATTCATTTAAGTCTGGGCTTTAAGAAGGTTCCTGAAGCCAGGCGTGGTAGCACACACCTTTAATCTCAGCAGCATTCAGAGGGACAGACAGGCAGATCAGTGTGACTTCGAGGCCAGCCTGGTGGTCTACAAAGTGAGTGCAGGACAGCCAGGGCTGTTACACACAGAAACCCTGTCTCAAAAAAAAACACCTAAAAAACAAACAAAACAAAAGCAACTGCTGGGCATGGTGCATGTCAGGAGTCAGGGGCAGGATCTCTGTGAGTACAAAGCCAGTCCAGGACAGCCAGGACCACACAGAGAAACTCTGTCTCAATAAAACAAAACAAACAACACAACAAAAAAAGAAGATGCCTGGTCTTTCCTGGCTGAATTACCTGAAGCGAGCAGGTGTAAATAAGCAGGCCAATTGCTTGCTTTGGCTAAGGTGAATTGGGATTCCTGAGGGGTTTGAGGAAGGGGATTGTGACTTGCTATTGTTAGTGTCCCTTCTCTGGGGTTCAGGGAGGCAAGCTGGCACACCATGGGTGAACCATGTGAGAGTTGCTGATTGTCCTGAATGTGCAGGGGTTTGTCCCTCTCAGTTGGATTTTAAAAAATAATTTAATTATTTTTATTTTATGTTCATTGGTGTTTTGACTGCATGTGTATCTGTATGAGGGTGTTGGATCTTTTGGAACAAGAGTTAGAGTTGTTCGCTGCCATGTGGGTGCTGGGAATTGAACCCGGGTTCTCAGGAAGACAGCAGTCAGTGCTCTTGACTCCTGAGCCATCACTCCAGTTGTCCCACTCCCATCGGATTTTATAGCGAAGTAAGCAGAAGACAATGCATGCCGCTTCTAAGAGACTAAAGCAGAAAATCAGTCTTTACAAAAAAATGGACAGAGCCTTTACTCTAGGCATTTGAATGAGTGAATTGAAAACTGAGCTTACTTTATTACTGTCATCAGTCCTTAGGGCAGGGCTGGTGAAGATGTACTTTGGAGTCTGTCTGTGGCCACCTCAGGTTTAGCCAGCCACATATTCTACAAAGGAAACTGCTGGAAAGACTATAGTGCAACCCTTTGTATGCAACAGTGAGTGGGCAGATGCCGTTTGGCTCCTGGCCCACCTCTACTCTGTGTAAATTTCATCAAGCATATGGGACAAGCAGGCAGCTGGTGTAATTCCAGTCCTTACTGATTAGTATGATGGGCCACACCATCACATGATGCTTGTTCTAAGTATAGCCTGGCTCTCTGGCAGCTGCAAACACCTGGAGAAGCAGGCACGGAGGCCCTAGCCAGAAAGTACTCACCTCTCCTACGTGTGCACTGTGCAGTTATTTCCTACTGTTTGTGTGTGGTAAACAAAAGCAGTGCACTGGTTGCATGGCGCACACTTGGGTTTTGCTGAGAAAGAAGCGTGCAGGTTGACTCATTGTCTTCTATGGGAACTGGTGATGAGCTCACTGATACAAGACCAGAAGAGAGTCCCGTAATATCCTTACTAGAAATGCCTTTGATCTCCGTAGTGGACATGGCTTATTTAAACAGTTGGAATGCCAAGCCAGCCCTGATGGGATGCTTTTCTGTTGAGGACGCTGGGTCATGTGCTTGGCTCCTTATGAGTGTTAGCCAGGTGGCTCCTTCGAGGAAAGTTGCAAATCACATTTTGCTTTCTTCCTTTTCCTTTTGTATTTTGAGACAGAGATTCCTGTAGACCAGGCTGGTCTTCAACTCTTAGTCTCCCTGTCTCCCATTTCCTGAGTTCTAGGGTTTACAGGCCGGTGTACTCTCTCTCCCCTGCCCCACACAGAGCTTCTTGGGGGTTTGTGAATATGCATCTGGTCTGTGTAGAGACCCGAGGTGGTAGGGTGGTTGCGCTCCTCAGCTTTGTGTTTTGTTTTGAGTCGGGGTCTCACTATGTAGCCCTGGATGGCCTGAAACTCAGGCTGCATGAACCAGGTTGGGCTTGAATTAAAGAGATCTTCCTGCCTCTGCCTCACAAGTGTAGAGATGACCCATTGTGTAGGAATGCTTGCCACCAAACCATATGACATGAGTCTGATCCCCAGGGATCCTATGGTGGAGTAAGAAAACTTGACTCCCACAGGCTGTTCTCTGATCTCCACCACACCATAGCATGCTCACGCCCACACTCATATGCACAATAAATATATAGTTTCGTGGGTTTTTTTGGAGACACGGTCTCTCGTAGCTGTCCTAGAGTTCCATATGTAGACCAGGCAGACCTTGAATTCACAGAGATCTTACTGCCTCTGCCTCCCAAGCGCTGGGCACTTTACTCCTTTAAAAGTATACATTGCCACACCCAGCTTGTTTTGTGTTTTTATTTTTAACTTATGGAGGGTGCTGGAGAAGTGGTCCAGAGTACCACCTCTCCGGAGGACCCAGGTTTGGTTCCCAGCACCCATGTCAAGTGGCTCACAACTACTCATAACTCCAGCTCCAGAGGATCTGATCCCTCTGGCATCTGTGGGCACCTGCAATGCCATGTACACACATACACGCACACACACAGATATGCATAATTAAAATAATAAAAGCAAAGTTACAGCTGGGCGTGGTGGCGCACGCCTTTAATCCCAGCACTCAGGATGCAGAGGCAGGCGGATTCACTGTGAGTTCGAGGCCAGCCTGGTCTACAAAGCGAGTCCAGGACAGCCAGAGCTGTTACACAGAGAAACCCTGTATAACAAAAAATAAAAATAAAAACAAAGTTACAGAGTCATGAACTCCCTGCCTCTGCCCAGATCTTGGAGTTAAAGGCTCATGGCACCACACCTGACTTTGGGGAAGCTCCTGATATTCTTGTGTCCTTGTGGACACATTGGTCTGTTCCCCTGTGCAGTGCCTTCAGGAGGAAGTGACACAGTGCTGGTTCTGCTTTCCCACTTGTTTCTCAGCATGATCAGTGGCTTTTGAAGGCTTGACAGTGGGAGCCTCCAGCTCTGTGACCAACCCTAAGAAAAGATTCCCTTAGGTTTGACAGTTCATATATCCTTTAGACCAGACTGAAGTCTTTTGTCTTTTTATTTATAGGAACTTACAAGCAGCAATCGGTGCCTATTATGACTTTGAGAGCCCAAATATCAGTGTGCCCTCCATGTCCTTTGTTGAAGACGTCACCATAGGAGAAGGGGAGTCCATACCTCCTGATACTCAGTTTATAAAAACATGGCGGATCCAAAATTCTGGTAAGTATATAACAGGAATTTCTATGTTGACTTTTTTTTTTTTTTTTTAGTAGTTAGAGTAAGAAGGGAATGTTGGAGCTTATGGCTATGATTTTGTGACTGAATATTCTTTCTTGCTTTGTTTTTTTTTTTTTTTTTTTCAAGACAGTTTTTCTATGTAGTACAAGCTGTCCTGGAACACATTCTGTAAACCAGGCTAGCCTCAAACTCAGAGATCTGCCTGCCTCTGTTTCGACTACTAGGATTAAATATGTGTGCCACCACTGCCCAGTGTGACTCTGAGGTTGTACTTCCATGTCTGTGAGATATAAAACCACTTTGAGAAATAGGGTAAGGAGTGTGGAAATTTGTTCAGAAGAGTCATTTTAATAAAGCACATTGTAAGCCGGGTGGTGGTGGCACACGCCTTTAATCCCAGCACTTGGGAGGCAGAGGCAGGTGGATCTTTGTGAGTTCGAGGCCAGCCTGGTCTACAAAGTGAGTCCAGGACAGCCAGGGCTACACAGAGAAACCCTGTCTCGAAAAAACCAAAAAAATAAAAAAATAAAATAAAGCACATTGTAAGTCAGCACAGTGGTGTACAGCTGCAATTCCAACACAAGGTGTTGGAGGCTATGGGATTGCTGCAAGCTTGTGGCCAGCCTGAGCTACATAATGAAATCCAAGAAAACTGCTTAGTGAGGCCCAGTCTCAAAACAAAGGCAAACACTAACAGGTAACTAAGCAAAGCACATTGTTTTGACCTGTTGATGGATAAGTAACCACAGTTCTTTGACAGTGCAACCTGGATATGGGTACTATAAACAAAGACTGGGGAGCTCAGCAAAAAGTGGCATTAGCTGAGTCTACAGTGTATGGTCGCGCTGTCTGTCATTCCAGTTGGTGTGACATGACATAATTCAGGGGACTCCAGCAGACTTCAAAGAATCACCTTTTTTTGGACTCAGTTTCCTTTTAGTTCTCTGTGATTTAGTTCGTCGTGATGAGGAGGCTCTAGCAACCTTTGTTTTGTTTGCAGTAGAATCTTGTAGCCTCGGCTCTGCCCCACGGCAGTGCTCCTCTGCCTGCTCTAAATTTCATGGGAGAGCTCCCAAGTCAGACTTAATTACTCTGCTGTCAGTGCAGAGCAACTCCTGAGTTGTTGAGGCAGTGCAGCCAGGGTGGACTGGACAGTCCCTTGTCACAGCAGCACTTTGTCAGTTTGGAGGCTCATGCTGACACAGGAAAACACAGTTTCTGGTTTTTGTTTTTCCTTTAAATTCTCAACCAGGCCGGGAGTGGTGGTGCACGCCTTTAATCCCAGCACTCGGGAGCCAGAGGCAGGAGAATCTCCGAGATCAAGGCCAGCCTGGTCTACAGAGTGAATTCCAGGGCAGCCAGGAATACACAGAGAAATCCTGTCTCGAAAAACCTAAAAAAAAAAAAAGTTAAAATCTCAGCCAAAGTCCGTTTTTGTTGTGTGGGTTTTTTTCTTTTTCTTTTTTTTTTTTTGTTTTGCTTTTTACTTTGCTTAATTTCTTTTTCACCTTAAAATTTTCCTATTGTAAAGAACATCAAAAATCTCTTCAGTTCAGCTTCTGATCATCTTTCTTTTCAGAATTATGTGAGCTTAGTGTTAAAGACAAAAAAATGTTTTTCAAAGATAACATGTGATTTTTTCTTTTTTGTCGTTGGTTTGTTTTCTTTTTTTCTTTGTTTTTTGAGACAGGGTTTCTCTGTGTAGCCCTGCTTTGCCTGGATCTTGCTCTGTAGACCAGGCTGTCTTGGAACTCACAGGGACTTGCCTGCCTCTGCCTCCTGTGTGCCACCATACCTGGCTTCCTTTTCAGTTTTTTGAGGTGGGAACCCATGATATCTTCCTACTCTACCTCCTAAGTGATGAAATTACAAGTATGTGCCACCATGCTAGCTTCTGAAAATTGTTGTTATTTTTTTTTTTTTTTTTGGTTTTTCCAGACAGAGTTTCTCTGTGTAGCCCTGGCTATCCTGGACTCACTTTGTAGACCAGGCTGGCCTTGAACTCACAAAGATCCGCCTGCCTCTGCCTCCCAAGTGCTGGGATTAAAGGCGTGTGCCACCACGCCCGGCTTGAAAATTATTTTGAGTAAAATTTGTTTGAAAACTAATTTATTCAAAAGTTTGATTTATTTTAAGGTTAAACCAGTGCCTTACATATTTATAGGAGGGGAAGATGATCTTTCTGTGAGTTCTTTAGTATTTTTAAAAATAAATATGTATTTTATGGCTTTATGTCCATGATGTTTCAGTTGCAACATGTGTGCTTGATGCGGAAAGAGGCTAGATAAGGGTGTTGTGCTCTGGAATTGGAATTACAGGCAGCTGTGAGCTGTCGTGTGGGTGCTGGGAACTGAACCTGCGTCTTCTTGAAGAGTTGCCAGTGCTCTCAACCTGTGAGCCACCTCTGCAGTCTGCTAAGTAGATGTTTTTATTTAGTTTATTTTGCATTACAGTTGCACGACTGCCACCCCGTCGCTCCTTTCATTGTGTGGGTCCTCAGATTGAACTCAGCTTTAGGCTTGAGACAAACACCTTTTGCCCACTCAGCATCTTACCAGCCATTTGTTCTGAGAACAAGGTTTTACTGTGTAGCCCTGCCAGGCCTACGGCTTGCAGTTTGCCTACCTAGCTATTCATTTTGGGGCTTTGTTTTGAGATAGGGTCTCCCTCTATATCCAGACTAGCTCAAGCTTACCATCTTCCTGCCTCATGAGGACTCTTTATTTAGTCTGGGTTATAGATGTACGCCACTGCAGTCTGCCATAAGGCTGTAGTTACAAAACCCAGGAACCTGAGTGTGCTATTAATCCTTACACTTGGGAAACTGAAGGTAGGAAGAGGTTGAGTACCAGGCCCACCTGAGCTAGAGAAAGAGAGGAAGGGGGAAACAGGCAGGCAGGCAGGCATAGACACAGTGTTCCAAGACAATACCAAAACCTGGTTTGTTGTAGAGTAGCTGTTTTGCTTTCTGTAATGCCTGTGGTCCATCATTTACTCTGTAGATAGCTCTGCAGATGTAGGGGGAGGTTTTGTCTGATGGCTTACCTACCAGGTCAAAACCCCCAAAGCCTGCCTTTTTCCTGACCTAAAACGGTTAGTGCTGCTGTTGGTTCGCTCTGTGTGTGTGTGTGTGTGTGTGTGTGTGTGTGTGTGTGTGTGTGGCAGTTCTTGTGTCTGAATTCCAATTGCTTAAGATTTTATCCTTCAAGGTGCCATGCACAAACAGGTCTTCATTCTTCTAAGACTGAAGCTGGTGTAGTGTAGCTTTATCCCCACAACCTGACTCTTTCCATTTGACTAGGGGCTGCATAGAACATGGCTGTGTGCTGGTTCCTCGGCATCGAGCTGATTTTGCCTGCATCTTCAGGAAATCTTAGAGTATTAGTATAGAAGTACGATAGGCACCGGCCATTTCTGGTCTCTGAGTCACTCTCTCTCTCTGGTTTTTTGTTTTTGTTTTGTTTGTTTGTTTTTGTTTTTAGACAGGGTTTCTCTGTGTACCCCTGGCTGTCCTGAACTCACTCTGTAGACCAGGCTGGCCTTGAACTCACAGAGATCCACCCGTCTCTGCCTCCTGAGTGCTGGGATTAAAGGCGTGCCCCACGCCTGGCCTCTGTGACTCACTCATGCCTGCTTTTGGAAAAGAGTGCTCACTGATAGGGTTAGATGCATAGTAATTGTCATGGTGTCCCTTGCTTTAGGTGCCAGTAACACACAGCAGGTGCTGTGTGTAATGACTGCATGCAGCTGTCCCAGTAGCTTCCCCAGAGGGTTTAACTATCATTTACTTTAAAGCAGCCCTTTGACAGTTAGCTGTATAGATGCATGCTTCCAGGGTTGAGACTTTTTGCTGTAGAATCTTCTCTGTAAGGATATAAGTAGGGCTGGGTGTTTATTTAGCCAGGCTACTAGAGTTTGCCTTGAGTGCACAAGCCCCGTAAGAAACCACTCTCATGTACACACACAAAATAATGTAAACAGACATAATTTTCTTTGTCATCAAGTTACAGCAGTTTTTCCAACACAGGGCCAAGCTATATTTGTCAATGGTTTCTCTTGGTTGTTGTACAACTTTGGAAAGGAAGTTGAAAGAGAACAGCTGTTTCCTTTCTCCCTCCGTCCTGAGATTAGGTGTCACTGTGTAACTGGGATTACGAAATTGATTTGTGGCCTCCATACACCTCCCCTGCTTTCTGCTTTCAGATTATTAAAATACTCTCCTCCCTTCTCAGGCTGATCACAGAGGAGATACTTCCCTGTGTCCATATATCACATGTTAACATGTTGAAGTTGCCTTGTTAGGTAGAAGGAACTGCTCTGCTCCATGGAGCACTGACATGAAATGTTCAGTACTCTCCAGACACGTGCAGTCACACCCAGGCTTTCTGGAGCTACTGGATGAGTTGCTTTTCATTTTTTTCTGATGCTATTATCTCAAAATAGGCACATGACAGGATGGTGGGATGGTCAGGTTTTTTGTTTTGTTTGATTTAATAAAGTGATATCTGTAAAAACATAGCAATACTGTCTTAATCATATGTGGAACTTAATTTCCAGAGTCATAAAGCACATATGAGTTGTTCTTTAGTTCTATAAAGGCCTATTCAGTTTGTCATGGAGACCTAATTTGGAGTCCTGTTAGACTTCTCAGGTCTAGTGGCAGAGACAGCTCTCAGTATCCCCTTCTCTGCAGTACAGGTGATCTGGTTTGGGGACAGCATCTTGCTGTGTAGCTTGGGTAGGCTTGTTGTCCTTCTGCCTATTCAGTGGTAGGGTTAGAGGTATGTGCTACCATGCTTGACTGAGGACCCCCATATCTTGACCTTGTCAGTTACCTGTCTTCGCTATCATGGCATTACACTTTGGAATTGATAGTAGATACCCTTTGCACTGTTTTCTTCAAGAGGTGCTTGTGGACTGTGTTGAGCATGCACAGTTAGCAGGAGTATCCAGAAGAGGAGGACCCCAGCTAAACCATTAAATGTTACTCCTTTGATGTGTTTCTTCTGTAATATAGCAGCACACTGTTTTATGTGTAGCTGAGAGATGTGGGTCCCAGGTATTTAGGCTTGACTCCTCCAGGACAGCCAGGTCTCATACTCATAGTCTTGGCTAACCTTATTTTCTTAGAAGTTCAAAAACACACCTGCTTGCATTTTTGTGCTAACAGACACTTCATTGATACAGGTGTGTGTGTGTGTGAAAGAGAGAGGAGGGAGAATCTGCACTTCTCCTCCTTGGGAGACTGACATTTTTTTTTTCTTTTTTTCTTTTTTTCGAGACAGGGTTTCTCTGTGTAGCCCTGGCTGTCCTGGACTCACTTTGTAGACCAGCCTGGCCTTGAACTTGCAAATATCCACCTGCCTCTGCCTCCCAAGTGCTGGGATTAAAGGCTGAGACTGACATTTTCTAAGCACTTCGTGCCACCCGCGGGTTTTTTGACCTACAAGAAGTAAAGCTGTGCCAGGCCTTCCATGTGATGTCAACGTGTTAGCTACCTTTTTGCCAACCCTAATTGTCCTTTAGACTGTTAACTTAAGGGAGCAATTGACTGGTAGTCTTTGTGTTTTAACATGTTATATTGCCTAGATTGGCCCTGAACTCCTGGAATTAAGCAACCTTTTAAACTCAGCCCCTAGAAGGCCTGTGCCATTTTGACTATTGTCAGAATTACTGATTTTGTTTTGTTTGTTTTTATCTTTAAATGTTTTTTATTTTAATTTTAAATTTATGCATAGATGTGTATCCGAGTGTGGGTTTGTATATTTGAGCCTGAGGAGGTCAGAAGAAAATATCATATCCGGTAGAGCTGGAATTAAAGGCAGTTGTGAGCTACCAAGTGGGTGCTGGCTACCACCACCTTTCTAAAAGATAGTGTCTCATATTTACAGTATACCCCAAATTACTTGCTTTGAACTAGGTAGCAGTCCTCCTGTTTCGATCATTTCATTGCTGGGATGGTAGGTGTGAGCCACTTTTAAAATAGTGAGTACCTTAGTCAGGCATGGTTGAAGCGAAGCCTTTTTAATTATCTAATATGTATTTATTAATAGCTATAAACGCTTATAACAAATATAAACACTTACCTAACTACTAGCCCTATGAATGCCTACAACCCCTGTTACTTAACCACTCAACCTATTAATAACTATAACAACTATTTTCATAACCTTTTAGAAGGATACAGTCTCTGGGGCAGGTCCTCAGTCATCAGGAACACAGTCTCTGGGGTAAATCCTTTAAGGGATTTATCAGCCTTTGTTAGGAATATCTCAGACATAGGTCCTTTAGGGTAAATTGGCTGTGGCGGCTTCACCTTAAATGAGGCTTGAGGCTTTCTTCTCTCTGGGAGACCTCAGCCGCCTGTAAGCCAACTTAGGCTTCATCAGTTTGCATCAGCCACTTTGCTTTAGACTTTGAAGCTGGTCACAGTTCCATTCAGGCCACTGTTTGGACTGCTCAAACCCCTCTAAGCAAAAGCTGAGCCACAGGGTTTAGTCCTTGGCCTTTTGCTGTCCTGCTGAGGCTTTCTCTGCTCACCAGTTTCTTTCTGCCTCAGGGAGATCTGGCAGTCAGCCTACTAGCATTCTCTCCATCAGATGATAGCACCACCCCCCCGCCCCGCCCGCTCATTCTTCTTAAATAGGGGCTCTGCTCTCCTTCTTTCTCCTTGTTCCACCTGCTTCAGCCTAATCTGGGCTCTGCCCATTTAGCAGCTGAAAATAATGCCAGGCTATAAACCTTGTTTTTAGTCCAGAGAGTCTCCCTTCATTTCACCTGGCTTCAACCTTGTTTTTAGTCCATAGAGACTCCTCATTTCATGTGACTTCATCCATAAGCTGATAAGCTAATTGCCCACAGCCAAGTTGATTTTCATGCCCCGGATTTAGAGACTATCAGAAACCTGTAGATATTACTAAATCTAATTTATATTAATCTAACTCCCCTTCTACATGGTGGCACATACCCAGCACTGGGAGGCAGAGGCAAGCGGGTCTCTGAGAGTTTGAGGCTAGCCTGGTCTACAGAGTGAGTCCAGGATAGTTAAGGATACCCAGAGAAAACCAAAACCAAACAAGTCTTAATAAAGTTAAAAGGGGCAGTATCATTTAGTGCATATTGGAGGTGTGCCACATAAAGACCGCATCTGGTTGTCTGTGGCTGCATATAGCACTTGGGTAGTCAGCACATAGACTTGTCATTCTGACTTACACATTTACAGTTGACACAGGAGCACAGCCACATGAGATCTTTGACAGTTAGAATAGAGGAAAGCCTTGGTGCTGAAGCCTCTGTGTTGCCACTCCCATCCTTTGAATAAAAAAGCCCCTCTGTTTGATGCTACTGTTCTGGGACCACAGTTCATTTGACATGGGAGATCACCCATCCTTTGGATTTTCTCCTCATTGTTTGAACTTGAGACCTAAACAGTTTCATGAGCTCTTGGGTATTTTATAATTAAGAACCCCAGAAGAAAAGTATGAAATCAGGCAACATGAACTGGGTGTATGTATGTAAACCAGAGGGCAATCTCAAGTACCATCCACTGTTTTTAGGAGACAGCCCCCTTTACTGAAGTGTGACCTGCCAGGTAGGCTAGGCCGACTGATCCACTTGTCTTCTCCGTTTGTGATGCTGTAAGCACATGCCACTACACCCGGCCTTGTATGTTCATTTTTTCATGGTTTTGGTGTATATGCGTGTGACTTTGCATGACCGTGTGTGCCTGTTTGTGGGGGGTGCCTATGCACATAAGTACACATTGTAACGGAGGCCCTAGGAGTATGTTGGGAATCTTCATCCACTGAACTTCCACATTATTTTTTGAGGCAAGTTCTCTGAGTTCACATCTCATCTTTCTGGTGGCCAGCTGGTTCTGAGGATCCCATTTCTTCTAAGACTGGAATTGCAGGAGGGCTGTCATGCCTGAGTATCATTTGCCTGGCTTTGGTGATTTGAATTTTAGTTCGTGTGTGTGCTTGGCAGGCACTGTAAGTGCTGCACTCTCTCTCCAACTCCAGCAGCTTTGTGTGCATTGTTCTAGGGGTAAACTCAGGTTCCAGTGCTTAGAAAGCAAGCACTGTACTGACTGACCTATTGCCCTTCCCTAATGATTTAAGGAAGAATAGTACTGAGACATAGTTCCACGAATGCTTAGGAAACACTGGAAACAAACTGTTTCCTTCCTCCCTCCCTCCCTCCCTCCCTCCCGCTGGAGTAGCTAGGTATAGCTAGGGAATTTGCTGTGGTAGACCAGGCTCAAACTGAGTACTCGTGCCTCTGCTTCATGAATGCTATTACAGGTTTGTGTCACCAGACCTGGCCATGTTTTTACTTTAAAAATTCAAGTGAAAATGGCTACATGTTTCCTTTTAGTAGAGAAAGTACTCTTTCCTAGGTTGCGGACTTGGTCTTCCTTTCCGTGGACATTTGTGGGCTTGTGGGAGTCAGCATCACATGCCTTTTCTAAAGTCACCTGACACGGATCTTGAGAAATGATTTTGTCTGTGACATTTGCCAGCGTAGGTTGATGTCTCACAATTCCTTTTTAAAAAACATTCATTTAGAGTGTGTTTGTAATTGCACATGTACACATTTTGAAGCTGGAGGACAGCTTGAGGGAGTTGGTTTTCTTCTGTTTTGTGAGTCAACTTGAGTTTATCAGGCTTTGCAGTAAGTGCCATGACCACTGAACCATTTCTCCCACCTTGCAGTTCCCTTTACTGAATGGTAAGAGACATTAGGTTGCTCAGAGATTTGTGGGTAGACTTGCACATGTGTATGATGAAGCCTCTTCCATAGTTTGATTAAAAAAAACAAAACTCCAGCATGGGACTACTGTTACAGATTGCCTAACATTGTTCTCTTCTCTTGCTTGTACTCAGGGGCAGAGGCCTGGCCTCCAGGGGTTTGTCTTAAGTATGTCGGGGGAGACCAGTTTGGACATGTGAACATGGTGATGGTGAGATCGCTAGAGCCCCAAGAGGTTGCAGATGTCAGCGTCCAGATGTGCAGCCCTAGCAGAGCAGGAATATATCAGGGACAGTGGCGGATGTGCACTGCTACGGGACTCTACTATGGAGGTGAGTATGTCCTCATGCAGGCCAGGGCAGAGGGATTAAGTCAACACCTCATAAGCTCCATAGTGTTGCTCATGAAGCCATGGAATACGCCCGCCTCTGGCCTTAGCTTGTATTGGTCTTTTTCTGCTTGTACCTTCCAGGTGCTCCAGTGAGAGGTGTGTGTGGGGGGGGGTTGTTTATTCTGTTTTTGCTCTGCTCACATATACTGCAGCATAGTAAAGTTTTAAAACGAATGTTAGGCCGGGCGGTGGTGGTGCACGTCTTTAATCCCAGCACTCGGGAGGCAGAGGCAGGCGGATCTCTGTGAGTTCAAGGCCAGCCTGGTCTACAAAGAGAGTCCAGGACAGCCAGAGCTGTTACACAGAGAAACCCTGTCTCGAAAAGCCTAAAAAAAAAAAAAAAATTAAAAAACGATTTTAAATAAATGTTGTTTTTAGATGAGAACAAAACAATATAAGTGACTGTATTTGTTGCTTGTCTTGTTCCTCTGAGGAAAGCAGCTGCAGGGAGGAAGGAATGGTGCTTCAGAAGGTGCCAGTTGGTTAGGAAAGGCACGACAGCCGGCCACTCTCTCCATAGCGTTGGTGCTTTTAGTGCCGTCTTGTTCACATGTTGGCTCAAGCAGAGATGAAGCTGACTGACCCTCAGAGGCCCACCTTAGTGGTTTATGTCAGCAGGCAGGCAGGCACCGTGTTCCAAAGACTCCATTGCTTCCCGGAACAGCACCACCAAGTGAGGATCCACTGCACAGACACAAGCCTGTGGGACAAGTTCACACTGAAACTATATCACCTGCTCACTAGGGCATTTCCTGAGCACATGCAGCAACACTTAACAGCATTCATTTTGTTTTTCAGCAATGGAAGTGAACCTTCCCTTTCCAGGCTTCCAGGGCACAGTGTGTCTCATTTGTTAGGCACTGCGCTGCACGTGCGTGCAAAAGGCTGCCATGCCTTCTTCCAGTGCTTTGCTTTTGTAGAACAGTAGTCGAGATGTTCCTTCCTCCTCCCTCTCCTGTGACCAGATAGATGGTCATGGTTTTAAAGATGTCTACTTCCACCCAGCTGTCCGAATCTGCAGTGTCCAACTGCTGCTCTACCTGCTGCTCTCCCAGCTCTTTTGCCCTTTTTGTCACTGTAGCCCAGGGTAGCCAGTAACTCTTCCATTTTCCTACCAAGTGCTAGGATTAATGTGTGGGCCACCATGTTACATGTTAACCCCTCCTTTACAACCTCTGTTTTTGAGCCAGTAAGAGGCTCAGTGGGGAAAGTGCCTGCAGCCAGTGAGCTGAGAGCTTACCTGAACCCATGTGGGAAGCGAGGACCAGCTCCTGTAAGTAGCCCTTTGATGTCCACATACATGTGTCCTCACATACATGCACCAGAGAAGTATAATTATTTTAATTTTTCTAGGGGCGAAAAAAGAATGCATGTTGGTTCTTTTTGGTTTGGTTGCTTTTTTGAGACAAGGTTCTAATGTGTAGCCTTAGTTCTCCTGGAGCTCACTATGTAGACCAGGCTGCCCTTGAACTCACAGAGATCTGGTGTCCCTTGTGTCTCCTGAGTGCTGGGATTAAAGGTGTGCACCCTACCATCCACCCCCGCCTTAAGTTTTTTATTTTATTTTTTATGTACATGAGTGTTTTGCCTACATGTGTGTAAGTGCACCGTGTGTGTGCCTGGTACTTTGAGAAGCCAGAAGAGGACATCACATCTCCATGACAGTGGAATTACAAATGGTTGTGAGGCTCATAGTGGGTGCTGGAGACCAAACCCAATCCTCTGCAAAAGCAGCCAGTGTGAGCTGTCTCTTCAGACACAAAGATCCCTTTAGTGTTCCCTAGATGTCTTCCCTGTTAAGATGCTCAGTGTCCAGGAACGCCCTTGGATTGAAAACACTAAGTTTTGTTTTTGGTAAAAATACTGCTATAAACTGATGAGGCTTGTCTGAAAAAAGTGTTTTAGAAAGGACACTTAAAGTTGTAAATGAAGTTAAAACCTTTTTCTGAGACTATTTCAGATTCAGAGAAGAAACCCTGCCATTGGGTGTACTGTCACCAACGTCTGGCTAGGTCTAAGTCAAAGGCAGTTTGTGAAGTTGCCGCAGTTGAGAGAGGAAAGGGGACGGCATGGAGGGAGGTAAGGATGTAAGTATAGTTAGGGGCTGGAGAGATGGCTCAACGGGAAAGAGCACTGACTGCTCTTCCAGAGACCCAGGTTCAAATCCCAGCACTCACATGGCAGCTCACAACTGTCTGTAGCTCCAATTCCAGGGGATCTGACACTCACATAGACATTAATGCAGACAAAACACCAATCAATGCTCTAAAAAATAAATTACTAAAAAAAAGAGAAAAAGTATATTTAAAGTTAACAACACTGCATTTTTCTTTTTTTCTTTTTTTTTTTTTTTTGGTTTTTCAAGACAGGGTTTCTCTGAATATCTCTGGCTGTCCTGGACTCGCTTTGTAGACCAGGCTGGCCTCGAACTCACAAAGATCCGCCTGCCTCTGCCTCCCAAGTGCTGGGATTAAAGGCGTGCGCCACCACCGCCCGGCAACACTGCATTTTTCACTCAGACCTCTGAAATGCAGATGTGTGTGTTTAGAACCTCCTGACTGGAATGACAAGTTGTAGGGAGCAGGGATCTTCTGTATGGGGCAGTGGCTGGCAACATAGTTGCATGTTGGCATTTGGATCATCAAAAGCCGCACTGTCCCTGAGCTGAACAGCCTCATGCACTCTGTGGTGGTTCCTCTCACTATACCATGGTCCCTGCCCAGAGAGGAGTTGTGGAAGGGCCACAGTGTTCTGTTCGTTTGTTTTTTAAAGCAGGGTTTCTCCATTATGTACTTCTGACTTTCCTGGAACTCACTATGTAAGTGTAAGGCTGTGAGCTTCTTTTTAACTTAGGAACTGTTTGTCTATTTGGTTGGTTGTTGTTGAGGCAGGGTCTGTCTCTGTGCAGCCCTGGCAGTCCTGGAACTCACTGTACAGACCAGACTGGCCTGGGAGGCTTAGAGATCTCCTGTCCCTCTCTGCTGAGATCCAAGGCGTATGCCACCACACCTAGCTAGCTGTGCTCTGTCTTGAAGGAGCATGTGCTTCCCACTGTGCACAGGGAATGCCAAGATGCCACTTTGGCCCTAGGCAGGAGCGCTACAACTGCTGCTGGGAACCTGTGGGTTCTGCTGCTTGGGGGGCTCTACTTGCCCTTTATCTTGACATTGGCTTAATAGTGCTAAAGTCAGTTTTTCCTTTTGTAGTTTCCCTTTTTTATATTTTAAAATTAGATATGTTTAGCCGGGTGGTGGTGGCGCACGCCTTTAATCCCAGCACTGGGGGCAGAGGCAGGCGGATCTCTGTGAGTTCAAGGCTAGCCTGGTCTACAAAGTGAGTCCAGGACAGCCATAGCAGTTATACAAAGAAACCCTGTCTCGGAAAAAAAAAAAAAAAAAAAAAAGAAATGTTTAAAAGGAGGCCTTAAATGTGGCCTAAGACTTACTTGATTTTTGGGAGGCGGGGGGAGGCTCTTGTTTTTTGACTTTTGGCTTTTGGTTTCTCTGGGTATCCTAAACTGGATTTGTAGACCAGGCTGACCTTGAACTTAAGAAAGATCCTTTGCCTCCTGAGTGCTGGAATTAAAGGTGCGCGCCCCCATCGTGAGGCTTCTTGAGGACCTTTTAAAGGTTTAATAAGGGCCGGTGAGATAGCCCTAAGTAAAAACCTTTATCACCAAGCCTGAGTCCCATCCCCTGGCTTTCTCAGTGGAGAGAGAGCCCATTCCTGCAAGTTGTCCTCTAACCTCCACAAGCATGCTGTAGATGTGCATACCCACATATACACAGTAAATAAGTTTAAAATGCATTTAAAACATGCTTAATGATGCATTATGTTTATTTCAACAGAGTATCATTTCACTGTGTGGCTGGCTGATGGCTTGCTCTGTAGGACAGATCCACTCATCATACATTGTACCAATGTTTCTGGTGGAGAGAATAGCACAGGGAATTCGTTTCCACTTGGTGCAAGGCGAAGTCTGGGGTCAGAATGCTCAGTGCGGTGATGTGGTGAGAAAGGAGGAGCTCTTCTGCTTCTGCCCTTATACGGGGTGGGGCAGGTAGACAGGGCTCCAGTCTAGCGCCACAGAGGCTTGGGCTGGTGGCTCTGCCAGTCAGGATGATGTCCTGGTGTTAGCCTGACTGGACTGGCTGCTTCCTCGTAGTTTCAGGAGCCAGGCCAGTGGCCACATTGCAGAAAATCTGCAAAGATCCTGCTAAGTGCTCAGGGAACTCCCACCCTGTGGCCATGAATGGCCTTGGGAGACCTAGGTGGGTTTGTGGGTGGAGCCTAGCACCCACAAAATACTTAATCACTTTACAGGAGCTATGGCTAGATAAGAAGGCCAAGCAGTCCCAAGAAGGGACGGCTCCGAAACGTCAAGCCTTGTGGGCTGCAGGGTATGGTCATGAGTTGGGATGGGGAGAGACCTAAGAGACAGTCACAGGACCGGCCCTAGAAGGCTCCTTCTCAACAGATCCACATGCTTGTACCAGTTACTGTTTTTTGGGCTTTTGTTTTAAGATAAAGTCTTCCCATGCATCTGTGGCTGGCCTGGAATTCAGACTGGGGTCAAACTCACAGGTCTCTGTCTCCCAAGTGCTGGATTAAAGGTGTGTGCCATCATGCGAAGCTATACCAATTTTTGATAAGAAAATTGACAGAACTTGGGCTATCAGGTCGGCTCTACAGGTAAAGGTGCTTCCTACCCAGCCCATGGGTCTGATTCAACCCACAATGTACGTAGTAAAAGGAGAAAACATCTGATTTGCACACAGATGCCATGACACGTGCGTCCATGCATTCACACACACACACACACACACACACACACACACACACACACACACAC
>CAJQZJ010000247.1:3421744-3452664 GCA_907164525.1 Lophiomys imhausi | reverse complement strand
TTTTTTTTTTTTTTAAAGATTTATTTTTATTAGGTATACAGTGTTCTGTCTGCAGGTACATCTGCAGGCCAGAAGAGGGCACCAGATTTCATTATGGATGGTTGTGAGCCACCATGTGGTTGCTGGGAATTGAACTCATGACCTCTGGAAGAGCAGCCAGTGCTCTTAACCGCTGAGCCATCTCTCCAGCCCCCAATATTTTTCTGCTGTAGAACCTGGAAGTTAGACAATCTGGCCTGGAGTTTTTTATGTTTTTGTTTGTGGTGGTTGTCGTTTTTCAAGACAGGGTTTCTCTGTGCACCAAGACTTGACTGCCCTGGACTCTCTTTGTAGACCTGGCTGGTCTCGAACTCGCAGAGATCCACCTGTCTCTGCCTCTCAAGTGCTGGGATTAAAGGCATGAACTACCATGCCTGGTTTGGCCTGGAGTTTTTTTAAGTTTTCATTTGCTGGTTGAATTTATGTTCCTAACTTTACATGGGTAAACTCATTCTTGAGTGACTGGGTAGTTTGAAGGCACAATTCCTCTCATTTAAGTGTCAGCTAATGTGTTATCCTGCTGTCCTTTCAACATGTGTGTCTGATGGTAAATCCCCTTTTAACCTTAGTACTGAGGGTCCTTTCTTCCTAATGTTCTTCTCTTCAGATTATTGTCAGTTTTGTTTTTTTGAGACAGGGTTTCTCTGTGTAACCTTGCCTGTACTGGACTTGGAAGACCAGGATGGCCTTGAACTCAGAGATCTGCCTACCTCTACCTCCCTAGTGCTGGGATTAAAGGTGTGTGCCACCATGCCCAGCTGACTCTTACCAGTTTTTTTTTTTTTTTTTTTTTTTTTTTTTTTTTTTTTTTTTTTTTTTTGGTTTTTCGAGACAGGGTTTCTCTGTGTAGCCCTGGCTGTCCTGGACTCGCTTTGTAGACCAGGCTGGCCTTGAACTCACAGAGATCCGCCTGCCTCTGCCTCCCGAGTGCTGGGATTAAAGGCGTGCGCCACCACCGCCCGGCTTTATTGGCCTTTTTGAAGGGTCATCTGTTGCTTTGATTTTTTTTTGGTTTTTTGGTTTTTCGAGACAGGGTTTCTCTGTTTAACAGACCAGGCTGGCCTGGAACTCAGAGATCTGCCTGCCTCTGCCTCCTAAGTGCTGGGGATTTTTTTTTTTAACCCCTATTTTGTTTTGAGTTTTGTAGATGTCTCTGGTTTGTTTGTTGGTTTTTTGAGATAGGGTTTCTCTGTGTAAAAGCTCTGGCTGTCCTGGACTAGCTTTGTAGACCAGGCTGGCCTCAAACTCACAAAGATTCACCTGCCTCTGCCTCCCAAGTGCTGGGATTAAAGGCGTGCGACACCACACCCGGCCTCCGGTTTGATTTTATTTTCAGACATGGTCTTATGTATGTAGCCTGGCAGGCCTTGAACTCACTGTAGTTGAGGCTGACTTTTGAATACTGATTCTCCAAGGTGCTTGAATTACAAGGGTATGGCCCAGCTAGTTTATATTCATTTATACTTTTTATTTTATTGTTCTTTTTGCTTGGTTAAGGTTTATTTTGTTCATTTCTAGTTTCTAGAAAGTAGAAGTTGTAAAAACTCTGTATGAAAAAACAAAAACAAGAATCCAAAATTTAATAGTTATATTCCCATTGGACTAATTAACTGTTAATTTAGTTACTTTTGTGTTGCTGTGTTAAAACACTATGACCAAGGCAACTTTTATAAAATTGAACATTAATTTGTCTTATGGATTCAGAGTGTTAGAATCCTTGATTCAGCCGGGCGGTGGTGGCGCACGCCTTTAATCCCAGCACTTGGGAGGCAGAGGCAGGTGAATCTTTGTGAGTTCGAGGCCAGCCTGGTCTACAAAGCGAGTCCAGGACAGCCAGAGCTGTTAAGCAGAGAAACCCTGTCTCAAAAAACCAAAAAAAAAAAAGAATCCTTGATTCAGTGAAGGGACATCTGGGAGCTTTCTTCTTGATCTGCAGCTATGAGGCAGAGAGAGCTCGCTGGGAATCTTGAGTCTTATGAAACCTCAAAGCCCTGCCCCACCCCTATGACACACACCACCTCCAACAAAGCGACACCTCCTAATCCTCATATAGTTCCATCAACAGGGAACAAATATTCAAATATAGATGAGCCTATGGGAGCCATACTCAATCCAAACCACTACATTAACTGAAGTACCGTGGTAGGTCTTTTGGGTTTTGGGGGGATTTATTTTTGATGGAGAGAAGGATATTGATACAAGAGCTTACTTAGCCCAGGCTGGGCTTGAACTCACCAAATAGCTAAGGATGACAAAAAAAACTCCTGATCCTCCCATGGTTATATGTCACCACACCAGGCTTGTTCTTTTTTTATTTAAAGGGTAATAAATGAATGGAAACCACATTTAATTGTATATGGTACATCATAGTCTTGTGTAGGCTGTTCCCTTATCCTGTCAGTATCTGAAGCCATAGACTGCTGCTTGTGTAGCGTTCACTGCTTGCTTTGCCCCTGCAGCCCCTGTAGCTACTCATGTGCTTTCCTGTCTCCATGGATGGGCGATTCTGGAACCCTGGAGTGTACAAACTATCAGTTAGAGCATGTTAGCACAGCAGAAACAGGATCTGGAATACTTGCTGAATGAACAAAAGTAACCTACTTGGTTCATTTGTAGTTTAACAAAATAATACTTTACACTAGAGAAAGAACATATGGAGTCACAGCATTTGGATTGATTTCAGTAATACAGCAACTGAGAGACCATTAAAAAAGTGACTCTGGCCGGGCGGTGGTGGCGCACGCCTTTAATCCCAGCACTTGGGAGGCAGAGGTAGGCGGATCTTTGTGAGTTCGAGGCCAGCCTGGTCTACAAAGCGAGTCCAGGACAGCCAGAGCTGTTAAACAGAGAAACCCTGTCTCGAAAAACCAAAAAAAAAAAAAAAAAGTGACTCTGTGGTGTGTGCAGGAAGGCTGGAGATCAGAACTGCGCAGTCAGGATCCAGCTGAAGACTTGTGTGCTGGATTAACAGTGTTTCTTGATGCCTTTGCTTTAAAAAAAAAAAAAAAAATGCTTCCAGGGTTGGGGAGATGGCTCAGTGATTAAGAGCACTGTTGCTCTTCCAGAGGTCCTGATGCCCTCTCTTGACCTAAAGTCAAAAGCGCGCATGCGCGCACATGTACTCACACACACACACACACACACACACACACACACACACACACACACACGAGATATATCTCCTCCCTCCCCTCGAGGCAGCCCTGTGTAGCCCTGGCTGTCCTGGACTCACTTTGTAGACCAGGCTGGCCTCGAACTCACAGAGATCCACCTGCCTCTACCTCCCAAGTGGTGATATTAAAGGCATGCGCCCGGCTGGTGATATGATATGATATATGTTTTTAAAAAGCACAGGAACTGTGTGTCAGCCACACAAGATGGGAGCACATGTGCCTGATACTGGGAAGAGAAAGAAAAAGAATCAGTAAAGACTGATAACTTCCCCACTTGGTATCAAACACTAAACACAGACCTAGGAAACATGAGCAGCGTGACACACAATAAAGCCCCAAAAGGAGAAGGGAAATGTTTTGGAGTGACAGCCACAACCTTAACATAAAGCTGGAGTCATTCGGACAATGTAGTACTGTCAGAAGGAAACACACACACACACACACACACACACACACACACACACACAGAGATAGAACAATAATCTGCCTCATCACTCTGTCACCAATGAGAATTGCATCCCCTCAGACACCAATTTCAGTGAAAAACTCGAAAGTGAAAAGCAGTAATGCAGGTCTTTTGAATGGTCCCCCTCATTTCCACTCCACTGGCTTCCTCACTTTTCTAGCTGTATCCTCTTGATTTTCATCACAGGCCTAACCTGGCCTAAATAGAAATAGACAAATCTCCAGAATAATATGGAGAAGGCTGTATCAGAGGTGCTGAAATGACCTCCACAGGCTCTGCAAAATACTCTGGCAAAGAGTGAAGACACTCCACAGACGGGCAGAAAGTAACTTGACAAAGTGTTATCTATACCTCCCAGTCTCTTAAACCATAAGAAAGTGAGCAGCCCTTTTAAAAAGTGAGCCAAGAACCTAAACAGAACAGACATCTTGATGAAGGGAGCTAGCTGTAGAATTAGGAAGAGCCCGGTGAGTCTCTGATGTGTGTTACAAAGGCTGTCACCTGTGCTGTTTCTGTCATGTGACGTTCTAGAAAGGCAGAGCTGGGGTGGTAAGGAGATATGTTTGCCAGGGTGGGAAGGATGAATTGGTTCGGCAAGGAAGACGTTTTGTTCAGTGTCAGGATGTTAACCTGTACATTAGTGCACCCCTGTGCATGTAGAACATACAGCATCAGATGAACAGTGCGAGCTGTGACCCGTGGCGGGGGTCTGTGACCCGTGGTGGGGGTCTGTCAGGTTAGCAAGCTGGTATGGTAATGTGAGGCAGGAAATGTCTGTTCCTTCCTCTTCACGATGAACCTGAAACTACTCTAAAAATAAACTATGCTTACAAAGTATTGTCAGCAAAAAAAAAAAAAAAAGTGGATATTGTAACCGAACTTTTAAATTATTATTTAACACTTATTTATTACTAAATTCACTTATAACAAACACCAGCAATTTCTTAACTATTAATCCTATAAATTCCTACAACCCCTTTAACCTATCCGCTAAACCTATTGATAATCATAACAATTACTTTCATACCCTTTTAGAATGATACAGTCTCTGGGGCAGGTCTTCAGTCGTCAGGAAACCAGTCTCGGGGGTAGACTCTTTAACGCACTTAGCAGTCCTTTTTCTGGAATAGCTCAGACGCAGGTTCGTCAGGGTAAACTGGCTATCGAAGTCTCACTTTAAATAAGGCTTGAGGCTTTCTTCTCTCTGGGAGACCTCAGCGTCTGTAGGCCACCTTATTTCCTTCAGCAACTCTGCCGCTCTGCCTCAGTCTTTAAAGCTGGCCACAGTTCCGTTCAGGCCACTGTTCGGACAGGTCAAACCCCTCTAGGCAAAAGCTGAGCCACAGGGTTTAGTCCTTGGCCTTTTGCTCTCTTGCCGAGGCTTTCTCTGCTCACCAGCTTCCTTCTGCCTCACGGAGATCTGGCCATTGGTCTACCAGAACTTTCTCCAGCAGGACTCTTGGAGCTCTCTCATATCGGGGGCCCTTAGCACGCACGCGCCTCTCTGGCGTCATCCACTTGTCCTTAAATAGGATCACTCCTTGTTCCACCTGCTTCAGCTTAATTTGGGCTCTGCCCACTTATCAGTTGAAAGCAATGCCAGGTCATAAAGTCTTTCCTTCTTTCACCTGGCTTCAACCTTGTTTTTCAGTCCAAAGAGACTCCCCTCATTTCACCTGACTTCATCCATAAGCTGATAAGCTAATTGCTCACAGCAAAGTTGATCTTCATGCCCCGAATTAAAAGACTGTATCAGAAACTTAGATATTCACTAAATCTAACTTATATTAATCTACCAGCCCCTTCAGGATATTATGAAATAGCAACATGCAGGTAGGAGCAGAACTAGCTATCTCAGACAAGCATCCTTTGTTAGTTTTGTTTATGATTTTTCAAGACAGGGTTTCTCTGTATACCCTGTCTGTCTTGGAACTCACTGTGTAGACCAAGCTGGTCTACAACTCAGAGATCCATCTGCACTCTGCTGGGATATCAGCACACTCACCTCGCAAACGTCATCAAGGGTTTCAGAGTGTTGACAGGGAGGCAGTGCTTCAGTTTAGGCTGAAACGTGTTGATTGGTTTGGTTGAGCTGTGGTGAGTATGGTTAGTTGGGAATGGGTTTTTGTGTATTAAGACTAAGATAAATAGGAGACCATGTTGTTTGTTCCCTCTAGAAGAGAGGAGAGTTGTTGACAGTCCTGAGCCCGGTGTACAGCTTCAGTGTATCTGGCCAGGGCCATCTTAGTTCTGCACTGCAGATGGCAGTGGGAGAGTGTGGAGCTGAGGAGGTCCAGCCACGTGGCCATGGAGAGCCCTGCTGCAGCACACCAGCCCTGAACTCAGTCCCCAGACCTCCACTCATGTCTGAGCTGGAGAAAATATTTGTCCGCTCTAGGCCCCATGATGGTATTGGATAAAGCCAGGGAAGTGAAAATGAGAAGGAAGAGCGGCCATTTCAAAGGACTGCATAACTAATGTCTCCCTGAGCTGCTGTTTCCCAACCAGTGAGTCTGCTGCCTGAAGAGGGATGTAGCTGTCTTTGGAGAGAATATTGAGAGGTGGGGTTATACTACTTTGTTTTCATTGTGTTGGTTCTTGTATTAGTCCAGCTAGCATTGTGCCATGGAGACAGAACAGTTTTCTTTTTTTTTTGGTTTTTCGAGACAGAGTTTCTCTGAATATCTCTGGCTGTCCTGGACTCGCTTTGTAGACCAGGCTGGCCTCGAACTCACAAAGATCCGCCTGCCTCTGCCTCCCAAGTGCTGGGATTAAAGGCGTGCGCCACCACCGCCCGGCTAGAACAGTTTTCTTGAAGCCTGAAACAAGGCAGGTTATTTTTGAAGATGGGAAAGAGCATCGCCCTCAGCAAGGACAGCCCCTGACCACCACCAGTGTAGCTAACACAGAATCTTCATCCAGCAACGGATCTGAGATGAGTGGGGCTCATGCTTACTTATTGTACCTTTAACTATTCAAACACATTTGGTTGTTCTGTATAATTAAACTCATCACGTTAGAAATAAGTGGACACCAGGTGGTGGTGGCGCACGCCTTTAGTCCCAGCACTGGGGAGGCAGAGGCAGGTGGATCTACTGAGTGAGTTCCAGAACAACCAGAGCTACACAGAGAAACCCTGTATCAAAAAACAAAGCAAAAAAAAAAAAAAAGGATAATTTAGGCCTTTAAATTTTTTCCCCTGCATCTGTGGTGTGTGCGCATATGTGTGTGAGGCCAGAGGTCTACTCCAGGTGTCTTCTTTTGTTGCTTTTCATCTTACGAGTGTTTTGTTTTGTTCACTCCGCTCAGTCTGTGTTGTGAGGGAGTAGAGCTCACTAGTCAGCCCTCAAGCCCCAGGGACCCATCTTCCCTGACTTTCTGAGCACTGGGCTTTTCTGTGCGTCCCACACTTGCTTTTTACATGGGTGCTGGATCCAAACTCAGGTCATCATGCTCGCCATGTAGGTTTTTGTTTTATTTTTAAGATTTCCTTATTTTGTGTTTTGCCTTAATGTATGTGTGTACTACCTGCATGCCGTGCCTGCAGAGACCAGAAGAAGGTGTTGGATCTCCTGGAACTGAAGTTATAAATGGTTCTTTATCCCAGAATCCACCCAAGCCTGCTGCACTTGTTTTTGTGACGTCCAGTCTTCTTCCTTTTGTGACTTTCTCGGTCTCACTTTTCATGACCCCAGGTAGTCATGAAAAAGGACTGCCCATTTTCCTTTTTTTTTTTATTTATTTCATGAATTTCACATTATGCACCCTGTTCCCTCTAATCTCCCACTTCCCCTCAGACCCACTCTCCACCCTTCCAGCCTCTCTCCCACTGCATTTAAAAAAAAAAAAAAAAAACCTCATTGTGGAAGCTGTAGTGTGTCTTAGTGTGTCCCACAATATTCCCTTTTGTCCATAATTTTTTGCTTACAATTGTTCATTATAATGACTCTTTGGTTTGTTGTGAGGCCTCTGGCTTCTGCTACTTCGTCAATACTGGAACCTCACTGGGACTCCTCTCAGATATGCTGTTATTGTCCTGTGTCATGGAGATCCTGTAGTTTGGGGTCTGTGGAACTGACCTCTTCATGCACTCCAGCAGTTCATCCGTGGGGTGGGGTGGAGTGAGCCAACTCAAAGCCCTGATTCTGGGCCTGCAATCCCCTACTTGCAACTCCACTGTGTTGCAGCAGGTAAGGGGCTGGGTTAGCCCTCATGCTTTCATGACCCCATCAGGGCCAATTCTCCTGCCTGCTTCCTGTGGTGAGGGCAAGACAGTAAAGGGGATCTCCCCCTCTCACCAATACCACAAAGCAGACAGAAGGCAGGGCTGACTGTCCCACACTCACTCAGGGCTGGCTCACTCACATTCCCCACATCCAGGGCCAGCTGTAGTGTGCTGCCCAGACAAAGTGCAGGGCCTGGTATCCCAAGTGCTGCAGCATGTGTGGGGCAAGGATACCTCTCCTGCTCTTGTGACCCCATGGAGTCTGATCTCCTGTCTGCCACCAGTGGTGAGGGCAAAAGGGAGGGGGGGATTCTCTCCCTCACCAGTATCGCCACAAAGCAGACAAAAGGCAGGGCTGGCTCTTCCACACTCACTCCCTCAGGATTGGCTCACCCACAACCTCCTTGGGCCAGGCAGGACTCCCCTCTGGCTTGTTTCCTGTCCTGGGAGCCCATCTGGTGCTTGCCTGGTGCTGGACTGGTGGTCGACACAGGCTAGCTCCCATTCTGGGACCTATGGTGCTGAAGTGGTGTTGGTATCCAACTTGTCTCCTCCCCACCCCACCCCAACCCCCAACCCCGGGAGTGTTAGGCTACTATTCATTCAGATGTTCATAGGTCAGAACACTGAATGTAGGTAGGCATAGCCTCTCTCCTCTCTGCCACCTACTGATGCACATGTGACAGTCCATATTCTTAAAGCCTTGCTTGTGTGAACTTCCCTGATGGTCTTGTGATTACACTGATGTCACATGCTTCAGGTTGAATACTCCAGAGATGAGGTGTCGTGTTATTGAGCAGATTGTATTCACCCAGAGGCACTGCTGCTGTGAACCCTGGCCACAAGGTTCATCAGTATGTGTGCCGGGTTTTTCTACTGTAAAGTTACTTACTGTCTTTCCTTTTCCTTGTTCAGTTCCTTCAAAGTACCTGGCTGGGTCTAGTCCAGTGGTTCTCAACCTGTGGGTTACATGCCAGATATCTGTGGGTTACATGTCAGATATCCTGCATATCAAATTTTATATAATTCATAACAGTAGCAAAATTAGTTATGAAGTAGCAATGAAATGATTTTATAGTTGGGGGGTCACTACATGAGGAACTGTATTTAGAGGGTCACAGCATTAGGAAGTTTGAAACTGATCCATCCTCAAATGGAATAAAAGGTATAGGATTAAACTCTCCCTTTCGGAAGGACATGTCCAGTGCATTGTCTGGAATTCTTTGCAAGCAAGTTTGTCTCTTCTTCATGCAGTGAGTCATTGCTGTATACCTCTGTGGTCTCATATGTATTGATCTCCTGAGTTGTCTGCTACTGTAATATGTTATACTTGTTGCTCATAATTATTCTAGCCTTAGCCATGGGGGTACTTGTAAGTTGACTCCTATGTCTTGTCATGTGCTTCTACTGTTTTTGTTGGTTTCTGGGTTTTTTGTTTTTAAAGACTTATTTATATATGCAGTGTTCTGTTTACATGTATGCCTGCAGGCCAGAAGAGGGCACCGGATCTCATTGTAGATGTTTGTGAGCCACCATGTGGTTGCTGGGAATTGAACTCAGGACCTCTGGAAGAACAGCCAGTGCTCTTAAACTAAGCCATCTCTCCAGCCTTTTTTTTTTTTTTTTTTTTCCTGAGACAGGTTTTCTGTACATAGTCCTGGCTGTCCTGGACTTAATGTAGGCCAGGTTGACCTTGACCCTACAGAGATCCACCTGCCTCTGCCTCCTGAGTGCCGCGATTAAAGGCGTTCGCCACCACCCTCTGGTTGTCTTTTGTTCTTTAATAGCTTCTGGCTTCTTTTCCAACACTCAGGTTTATCTTGTGTCTCCCATGCTCTATCCCTGAATCTGGCTGATTTTCCTGGGAACTTTTGTGCTACTTTACTTAGAAACCAAACTCTTGGGCACTACCTGCGTTCATGCTGCAGGTACCATTCCTGGGTTTCCTGCAGCAAGCCACGGGGGCCCGTGTTCAGCCTGTCTGTGCTTTCTCATGTGTGTGTCAAGCTGTGGACTCTGTGCTGATGTCCCTTTGGAAGCCTTTCTTACTTCTCTGTGGGGTCCTTCAACACTCACAGTGCCCCCGTCTGCCACTCACTGACTTTTGTGTTTAATCTTCAGGTCACAAGTACGGCAGCTTTCAGGGTAATCACATCGTCTTCTGATGAGAGATACTTGTAAACTTGAGAGTACTGCCCTGGGTTTAACAGTTCTGCTTTGCTGGGCAGACTGTAGGCACTCGCTTTAAATATGGTTTCTGGGAGCAAAATGCATTAGCACAGGAAGGTCAACACAGAGCATTTCTATCACACTTCTTACAGTCCGGCTGTGTAGCCCAGGCTAGTCTTGAACATGTGATTGATTGATGCCCCTGCCTGGGTTCCTGGTCAGGTACATTGTTTATTTTTTACTTTGTTAAGTATTTTTACAGAAGAAAGTTTGTTTCACTAGTGACATTTGCCTCTGAGGCAGCATGTTCCCTGATAATATGTACCTACAGCGCCTTCCAGATGGAAGTTTTTCCAGACTGGTTTCTCTGTGTAACAGCCATGACTGTCCTGGAACTCCCTCTGTAGACCAGGCTAGCCTTGAACTCAGAGATCTACCTGCCTCCCAAGTGCTGGGATTAAAGATGTGTACCAGCACACTCTGCATGCAGCTCGAGGTTTTGACTCATCCTTCAAGCAGACATTTGCAAGCCAGGTTTCCCCATTAGTTACTGACTCCTGCTTTTGCTTGGCACTTGAGTTTACTTTCTTTCCAGGGCATCATGTTGATTTATTCTAGTTATTGGTGTCAAAGGTCACATGCTGGTGGGTAAAGACATTAGGACTGAGTTAGCTCCAGTTTTAGTTCCCTTGGTACCTAGGTTTCCAGCATGTTGCTGAGAATAAGCAAGTGTAAGTTGAAAGAGCTACATGCTCCGCAGTAGAGGTTCCATTCAGCCTCGTACTCCAGGTCTGCTCTTGGCTGTCCCTCACTCTCACTTCTAGACCCCCAGGTCCTCCCAGAAAGTGACATAATTTCTCTAACGTAGTTATTTAAATTTCCTGGTAAATATTTTGTTTTACATATTATTAATACAATCTTTAGTTTGTAGTTCGTTTTTTTTAATGTCATTTTTATCCTATTTAAATTGTTTTTTTAGAGACTGAGAATTAACTAAGAGCCTCAGTTTATTGGGGCATTGTTGCCTTTCTGTGGTTTTAAACTAAATCACACAAGGAAGGACTCATCTGGATTAAGAGGTCAGATCTGGACTTGAGATTGTTCCATGGTGGGCATTGCACTGTTCCTGTCAGAGGCATCTCGGGGCCTTCCTCACAGCTGCTGTGTGGAATCAACCAGTAGCCAAGGCTGAGGTGTGAAGAACAGTGATCATATTAAAGGAGCTCTAGTTCCCGCGGCCAGAGTGGGAGTGTCCGTTAGTCTTCTTCATTCTCATAAGCATTTCGCTTCCTGAGCTGTGGGTGAGGCTTGACCTGCATCTGAGCATGCAGAACTTAGCTTATACTCAGATTAGACGTTAAGCCAAACAGGTGGAAGTCGGAAGTAGGAATAACTTCTGTATTATGTATTGTTAAGTAAGATGGACACATGGGCCAAGGAGATGGCTCAGTGGGTAAAGGCGTACTGTGCTCAGGTGGAGAGCCAGGTGTCCTGCCTTGTGCCTATAATCCCAGCACTGTGGAGACAGAAGGACCTGGAGTATGTTAACTGGCCAGTCTATCATCATTGAGCCCCAAGTTCATCGAGAGGCCCTGACTCAAGAAATGAGCATGATGAGCTGGGCGTGGTGGCGCACGCCTTTAATCCACACTGGGGAGGCAGAGGCAGGCGGATCTCTGTGAGTTTGAGGCCAGCCTGGTCTACAGAGTGAGTCCAGGACAGCCAGGATTACTACACAGAGAAACCCTGTCTCAAGAAAAAAAAGAAAAGAAAAAGAAATGAGCATGATGGAAGGAAGCACCTGGTGTCACTCTCTGGTCTCTGTGCATGCTCCCACAGGCTCCGACTCTGCTCAGATCCACACAGGCAGGACATGTTCACTTTAGAAAACTAGCACAGAAAGCTGTTCAGTGCCTCCCTCAGGGTCTGCTGCCAGCCTGTTCCTTAAGGCCCAAATCACTCTGTCTTAGATGATTAACTCAGTGTAGAATTCAAGTCTTCTGACCTAATGAAGTGGCTCATGCCTCCTCTAAGATGTCTTAACTGAGCATAGTAGCTCAACCTCCTTGGGAGACTAAGGTAAAAGAATTATCATTAATTTCAGTCCAGTCATGGATACATAGTGAGAGCTCTCCCCCCCCCCCCATTTAAGAAACACAGTTTATGGCAGTAACTAGCACGAGGATGTGGAGTTTGGTTTGGTTTTATTTTGTTAGGTTTTGAGACAGGGTCTCTGCATTGCTCTGGCTTTCCTGGAGCTCACAATGTAAACCAAGCTGGCCTCAAACTCCCAGAGACATGCCTGTGTCTGCCTCCCAAGTGCTGGAATTAGAAACATTTGACATACATTTTATGTGTGTCTGGGATACTGTGAACTGGGATCTTGGTAGTGTGTTTGGTTGATGGCTGTTGCTTCTTTTTGAGGAAAAGAATTGCTAATTCCAGACATGAACAGCAGGTGTCGCTGCAGCTCTGCTTCCTATGCCCAGCTCCTAGGTGGCCAGTTCTCCGTACAGCTCCCAAACCACTAAACTTAAGCGTTTGTGGAGGTGCAGCACTGTAAGAGACTCTCTTCAGGGAACCCCAGTGAGACACACTGAGGATGCTTCTAGTTCCTCCCTGCCCCTTCTTACCACATTCTGCACAGTCAGACCATAGCATGATTGGTTGCCTTCCATAACTTTCCAGTAGCTTTTCACATTTGTTTTCAGCATCAAAGGAGACAGCTCCTTTACTTTCTATTTGAGCCCTAGCCTTGACTGACAATAAAGAAATGAGAAGTGAAGTTATAACCAGATATCTTATGGTACTGATCTATTTAGGGACAGGGTTTCACTGTGTAGTCCTCAGTGGCATGTGATTTAAAGCATCCACTACTGTGCCCAAGTCTGTACATCTTTTTTTTTTTTTTTTTTAAAGAACTTAACTAGAGATAGCGTAGCAGTTAAGAGCACTGACTGCTCTTGAAGAGGAGCCAAATTGGATTCTCAGCACCCACAGCTCACACCTGTCTACAACCCTAGCTCCAGGGAATCCGGCGCCCTCTTCTGGCTTCTGGGGGCGATGCACCCCTGTAGTGCATAGGCAAATATAGACAAAACACTCATACCCAAAATCAAAATAAATAAATCTTAGTTGAGCATGCTGGCACATGCCGTTAATCTCATCACTCAGAAGGCAGAGGCAGGAAGATCTCTGAGTTCAAGCCCAGCTCGTCTACAAAGCAAGTCCAGGACAGCCAGGGCTCTGTTACAGAGAAACCCTGTCTTGGAAAAAAGAAAAGAAAAGGGAAAAAAAAAGGAAATAACTTGATGGTTCCATGTAGTCAGGTCTTTCTGCATTACAGAACAGAGCTGATGAAGATGGGGTTCTTTTAGAACCTTCAGTGTGCTTGCCAAGAAACCTGATTCCCGTGTTTGCTGAGAGCCCTCACATATACATCCATGTTATTTATAATGCCTTTTGCAGCTTCTCTTTTGAGCAGCATGTGGACATTCTCAATTGCTTCCCAAGTGGGGCGAGGGTTAGGTAAGTTGTGATCCTAGTCGTAACAAGAAGGAAGCATTTTTAGTCTTAGGAATTCTGCTTTCCCAGAATTTTCAGAACTAGGCACCATGCAAAGTGAAGTGAGCTTTCCAGTTCTGGAGCCATCGGGTAATGATTTCCAGTTATAGCCACCACCTAGGAAGCCTTCCCTACAGCCTCATGGGTCCCCTCACAGAACCACAGCAGTGTTTGCCCTTGACATTGTTGAAGGCAGAGAAGTGTGTGCCACACACCTCTTACTGGCTTTCAAAGAGCTGGCTGTGGAGAGTGATTTTTCTCGGTGGTTTGAATGATATTCGGGTTTTCAGTGGTGATTATCCTGGGCCAAGGGTATGCCTGGCATTGATACAAGCTGCCTTTTTGTTTCAGATGTCATCTGGGTGATTCTCAGTGTGGAGGTGGGTGGACTTTTAGGAGTAACGCAGCAGCTGTCATCTTTTGAAACGGAATTCAACACACAGCCACATCGCAAGGTAGAAGGAAACTTCAACCCGTTTGCCTCTCCCCAAAAGAACCGACAATCAGATGAAAACAACTTAAAAGACCCTGGGGGTTCCGAGTTCGACTCGATCAGCAAAAACACATGGGTTCCTGCTTCTGAGCAAACCGAGCACGATCAGGATAGACTGTCACAGAGCTCTGTAACTCTGTCCCCCAGCAGTCACGCAAACAGCCTATCAGTAGTGACTTACAGTAAGGTAGGTGCCCTCGGACAAGGGGCAGGTGGTGGGCCTTGGGATTCCTGATGCTCCTTGTGGCAAACCTCGAATGCTAAATCACCACTGCCCAGCGCTCTGGCAATAGCATGGGCACAGAAGCCTCCCTTCTGCATGGGTCCTGTGGCTGCTGCTTCATCCACGTGTGTAATTCACTTCTGTCTCTGCCCTGATTTCAGTGTTGAAAACTGAAGCTCTTTACCTTTTTTTTTTTTTGGTTTTTTGAGACAGGGTTTCTCTGTATAACAGCTCTGGCTGTACTGGACTCGCTTTTGTAGACCAGGCTGGCCTCGAACTCACAGAGATCCGCCTGCCTCTGCCTCCCAAGTGCTGGGATTAAAGGCGTGCGCCACCACCGCCCAGCCTTTTTAATATTTTTTAAACTGTCAAAATATCGTTAGCCATTTTTCGGGGCATGTGCCCACCTAGTGTAGAGTCACCACAGCACTCATCTGCAACGGGATCCTGCTGTGTTTTCTTGGTTTAGGTGGGTTTCCCTTCGGTAAAAAGCCAAGCTCTATTATTTTATCCTAAGATGTTGTTGGCTTTGACATTCACTCTGTCACAGTTCTTATGCAGATGTCTTTGCAGTTTGCTTTGGCTCATGACTTCCTCCCTCACAACTCAGAGCAGCTCAGAGTGACATTGTGAGTTTGCACATGTAGGAGACAAGCGAGAGAGCTGACGCGATCTCAGGCCCCTGCTTGTTGGGGCGCCAAGTGCCGGGCTGCCTCTATGCTGTCCGCTCGGCACCTCCCACAGGCTGTTCAGGCAAAGCTGGCTCCTGGCTGCAGGCTTGAGTCTGAGCCCACAGCTAGGGTTGTCCTGGCTCTGCCCTGTGCATTCTGTCCTCCCTTGACCGCTAAAGTGACCCTCAAGCCCAGCAGCCTCCCCCGTACAGAGCTGTCCCGAGTCCACTGTGCTGGAGACGCTGGCACTCAGCCTTGAAGTTTAAAGGGTAGTTGTGTGCTTAAGGTCAGGGTAGTCTATTGTAAGAGAGGCACTGTGTGGTCAGCCTCACAGGAGCCAGCTTTGTTCACACGGGACGATGCAGAATTGGTTCGTTGGGTGAGAGGGGGGGTTATTGCAGAGACTTGTGCAGCCGTGCTAGCTGTCTTAGGATGTAAAGAAGTAAGCCAGCCAGGCGACGACTTACTGCATTAAGGAAGATTCCACTTTGTTTTTTGATGCAGGATCCTCTCTAAGCCTCTCAAGTGTTGGGATTACAGGCCTGGTTCAACACAGCTAGCCAAGACTCCACATCTTAATATTCAAACCAATGTTCTCTTTTTGTTTTTATGACAGGGTCTCATAGCTAGATTGACCTTAGACTTGCTGTGTAGCCAAGGAGGATGACCTTGTACTTGTTTTCCTGTGTCCACCCACCACACCTGATTCTACATCATGCTGGGGATGGAGCACAGCCTCACACACGCTAGTCAAGCACCTTACCAGCTGAGCTACATCCTGAACCCAGAATACCTTGTTTAAGCTGTCTTTGCTGATTTTTTTCCCTTAAACTAGACCCCTGCAAGAGTTTGCCTGTCATGGCAGGTAGAGCAGCCAGCCCTGGCCAAGCATGCCTGTTAACAAAGGAAACATGATGAAGCTGACGTCAGTGAGAAGATGAAGTCAGCAGAAGCAGCTCGCGCACTGCATGCTTTACCCAGCTGGGCCTTGTACTGAGTATGGTTGCCATCTTAGGGCATCCCTGCAAGGAGCTGAAGCCATTTCTAGCATGGAGCGTCTTCTCCTTCAGGGATTGATGCTGTTTAACTAGTCCCATTGGTTATTCTCACGCTCACAAGACACGTGGAGGGCTGACCTCTGCCAGCCTAAAGTCCTGCTAGGCCCTGCTGCTTTTAGAAGTGCTAGACACTGGTGAGGCCATCGAATGCATTTAATTGACTAGCTTATACTATTTTACCCCTGTCGCGTCCCCCTCGACCAGCAAGGACGACGCAACTCGCAAAAGCTCTTCTCCAGCAGTTTATTCAGGTCCCTTGAAAACAGTCTTCCGAATCCCTGCTTGTGTCTCTGCTTCTCTGCTTGTGTCTCTCTGCTTGTGTCTCCGCTTGTGTCTCTGCTTCTCTGCTTGTGTCTGATTGTCTGCTTGTGTCTCTGCTTCTCCTCCCCCAAGCCCTTATATGCCTACTCAAACCCAATCAGATCATGCCACCTGGTGATCCAAGATAGGCTCACAAAAGGAGGAAGCACACCGGGCTAGGCAGCTGCTACCAACTAAGGCTTGTTTACAGCTAAGCTTGAGCTTTCTGGCATCAAGCCAGGCGCCATCTTAGGGTTGCGGCTCACCACAGTTTTGTGGCTCGCCACAGATCCCCCTTTTTTTTTTAAAAACGCAACAGGCAAGGGTAGAGGTCTGATCTCTGATATGCATGTAAAGGACATTGTAATGACCCCACGCCCAGTAGCCAACCAGGCTGGTGCCATACCCGTCCGGTATCTTTTTCTCAGAGATGGGAAACTAGGATACCAACCCATATGCAATCAAACATGCCCTTCTTGAAGTCACTAGAAGCTGACCCCAAGTGCAGTGCTTAGCCTCGCATCCTGAGCGTGATGATAGCTTAGTCCTTTAGGACAGTCAACCAAGCTTGCGGCTGTCCAGCCTCCAAGGCAGCAAAGGCTTGCACCAACATGGCATTACTTCTCCTCTGTGAAATCCTCATCTTACAGATACACCATAGGGCAATGAAACTGACTAGGAAGAGCATGCCTCCTAGGGCACCCATTCCCACCCATTCCTTCAGATGATTCATGGCTCGGAGGATCCATGTTGACAGTCCTTCAGCAACAGAGACATCAACCCGGGTGGAATTCACATGCACGATGGCAGTTCTCAGATTCTGCATCAGCTTATCAAACTCGCCAGACCAATTTCCTGTAAGATACTGAGAGAGTTGCTTAGACAAATTTGCAGCTACAGTATAATTTTGATATGGCACAGAGGTCACACACAATCCAGTCATTTTCCACTCACAGCCAATCTGGGCCACCTGCCACAATACATCCAAGGCCGTGGCTACATTGTCTGACAAATTATTCAAGGTAGCGGCAGTCTGCATTGAGGCATCCAGGCTTCCAACCCCTTGTTCTTTTTTTTTGGTTTTTCAAGACAGGGTTTCTCCGTATAACAGCTCTGGCTGTCCTGGACTCGCTTTGTAGACCAGGCTGGCCTCGAACTCACAGAGATCCGCCTGCCTCTGCCTCCCAAGTGCTGGGATTAAAGGCGTGCGCCACCACCGCCCGGCTCCAACCCCTTGTTCTTATGAGGGGTGATAGCTGCTTTACACTCCTTTGTACATTGCTCATACACAAGTTGTTTAATTAAGGGCATTGCCAAATCAGGGTCTCCAAATACCCTTCCAGCTGCTTCAACCATTATAGCCACGAAGTCTGAGAAAGGCTCCAGGGAATCCTGAATAACCTTGGTTAGATTGCCATTCACTTCCCCTTTGTTAGGCAATGATTTCCAAGCTCTGGTTGCGATTAAATTGATTTGCTCAAACACCTGAGCCGGATACCCAGTTTTTTGTTGAGCATATCGACCTTGCCCAGGAAGCATGTCCACATCCCAGGCTGGGTTTCCTGCTGCACGATTAGCAGCAGCTTGTTCATTAGCAAACTCAATCAAGAAAGCCTTCCAATCTAAATACTGCCCAGAGGACAAGCAGGCACGTGCCAAGCTCATCCAGTCACTAGGAGTCATGCAATAAGGATGAAGAGCTTCCACCTGAGCTACAGTGAAAGCAGCATTAATCCCATAAGTGCGGACAGACTCAGCGAGTGCTTTAATTACCTTAAAATCGAGAGGTTCATGATAACGATTTCCCCCTCCATCCTGAAAGACAGGGTAGTACAGCTCATGTCTCACTTCCCTCCAGACATTTGGACACAATGACCGCCACTAGGACCACTCGGAGGGGAAGTCTCATATGAAGGCGGCGCCAACACAGGTGGCCCCGGACCTGAGGGCTCTATCCGGGTGCAGTCAGAACTCTTCCTCAAAGATGACTTCTCCATTTTCTTTGTTAACATTTTAAGTTCCTCTTTAGGCTCTAAGCTATCCTCTTCCAAAGTATCTTTCCCAGATTTGACCAAGCGCTCCTCTTTTAACTGTTCTAATGCCTTTTGTCCTTTTTCCACTGCCTTGCAATATCTCTGATCTCCTAAACAACTCCGAACAAGTCTCCAAATAGGCCGTGCTCCTCCCTGCAATGTACTTTGCTCCCAGGCAAAATCCAAGTCCCTGCCTAATTTGTCCCAGCAGGATACCATAAGATTCCCGGACACCGCAAACCACGGAGCCACGGAGTCGCATTCATTCAAAAATCTCTCTAGGGTAGCTAAAAGTAGCTCCTGAAGAGCCAGAAAAATTGGATGTGACTGAGACGATCCCATGATTAAAAATTTATTTTCGGTTCGCAATTTCCCGCGAAACTTTACCTTTAGTTCACAGCTTCCCGTGAAACTTTACCTTTTGTTCGCTATTTCCGCGAAACTTTACCTTTAGTTCGCAATTTCCGCGAAACTTTACCTTTTTTTTGCTATTTCTGCGAAACTTTACCTTTGGTTCGCTATTTCCGCGAAACTTTACCTTTTGTTCGCTATTTCCGCGAAACTTTATTGTCCCAATTTACCCAGGGAACATACCAGTGCACTGCCCCTGACTGCAGGAGTTCTGAGTCTTTTCTGGTTCCCCGTACGGGCCACCACTTGTCACGTCCCCCTGACCAGCAGGAAAGACACAACCACGATTCTTCTTCAAGCAGTTTATTCAGGAACCTTGTACATCCGCTTCTCCTCAGCTTCCCTCTCCTCTTCCCCCAAGCCCTTATATGCCTACTCAAACCCAATCAGATCACGCCACCTAGCGATCCAAGATAGGCTCACAAAAGGAGGAAGCACACTGGGCTAGGCAGCTGCTACCAACTAAGGCTTGTTTACAGCTAAGCTTGAGCTTTCTGGCATCAAGCCAGGCGCCATCTTAGGGTTGCGGCTCACCACAGTTTTGTGGCTCGCCACATACCCCCACCCACTTTTAAAAGTAACTTTTCAGGGCTGGAGAGATGATCAGTCCTTAAGAGCACTGGACGCTCTAGCAGAGGAGCCGGCACCCTCTCCTGACCTGCACATGGTACACACACATACATTTGAGTCGCTCAGCAGAATGGTCACATATAACAACTTAGAGTGGGGAAGCAAGTATTCGCAGTAGGAGTTAGTGAAATAGAGGTGAAGGAAGGGGATTCACAAAGGTCCGGTGAGGCTTAGACACGGACATGGACACACGGCGTGGACGGTGCTGAGGCAATGAAGACAGGTTCACTTGTTTCCAGTGTTTGCTTGAAGAGGAGTGGATGAAACAATCACAAATAGCTTTGAAAATATCGGTACTAAGGGACTGGACAGATGGCTTAGGAGCTGAGAACACTGGCTGCTCCTCCAGAGCTGCAGGCTCACAGCTGTCCTTAGCTTCAGTCGCAGGAGATCCAACGCCCTTTGTGGCCTCTACAGGCACTGCATGCACATGCAAAGCACCCGTACACATGAAACTAAATTTACTGTATATGCCAGTGTACCTACATTGGTATAAACTAAAATGGATACAAGTGAACATCTATTTAATGATGAGACTTACAAGGCATGTGTGTGGGGTTAAAGGTGCCTGCTGCCAAGCCTGACAGATGGCCTCCCTCCCTAGGACCTATGTGATGGAAGAACAGAACTGTCTTCCACGGTGTCCTCTCACCTCCATATGCACACCGCTTTATTCCTAAAGAGACATTAAAGGCAAAGGGGCCTGGAGAGATGGTTCAGTGCTTAAGAGCATTTGCTGCTTTTACCGAGGGCCCCCCATCAGGCAGCTCACACCTACCTAGTTCCAGGGGACCCAGCACCGTATTCTCTACACCTAGGACACCTGCACATAGACATTATACTCAGGCGCGTGCACACTGAATAAGTAAAGCACAGGTAATCCTAAGTGTTTGTGTTTGACTTGAGCACACGGTCGATTGATGCTTGGAGTGGTCAGGTGTGCTTTTGGCCTAGTGAGGAAGGCTACTTCTGAATCGTTCCTAAATGCCCAGGCATGCTGTCGGTCAGTTTGCTTGTGGTTGAGGAAACAAAAGTTCTGAGGAGGCTGCATACCTTGCCCAGTGTCATACACCCAGCATGAAACAGCTGGGGCTCTAGTGTGGGTGCCACATGTCTGAGAGGTCTCCACCTCTGGGTTGGTGTGCTTGCTTCCCCTAGGTCCTGTTGTTGGCTGAGTGAACTGTGCTAAGGGCCAACATAATCTGAGGGGACCAGGTATCATCGAGGCAGGAAAGAGGCAGGGTTGATGTGCAATGACATTCTAATGTTGAGCTGCCTGTGGTGGTCGATTTTCACAGTGTTCCATTTGCTGAGGATTTAGAGCAGTGACTTTAAATTTTAGCTCTCGTTGTAAACAGCCACGTGGTGTTTAGGACAGAGTGGGTAGACAGGAGCACACAGGGAATGTGTGCAGTCCGCCCAGTGCCCTCTGCAGTGCATGGGGCCTGTGCCTGATGGGCTGCTGTTGGGGTCACTGAAGTGGCAATAGATTGGAATTACCTAAGGCAAGAGGCCAAAAAGAACAGGATGGGAAAGTCTCTGTAGCAGAGTTTAGGTTGTTACAATTGGGAGGACAAAATGCAGAAATCTCTGAAGGGCCCTGCCCCTTGAGCTCTGACTGGGTGGCGCATCTGTCGGTGTTGGGAACTGGACACCCTGGATTCCTTCCCTGGCTGCTGTGAACAGCCCTGAGCTCAGGGTGAGAATGTGTGACCCCCAGCTACATCCCATGGCCACAGAGTCAGACCCCTCCCTGGGAGAGCAGCTTAGGGAGTCAGCAGGGAAAATGTATGCCTACCCGCTCCGAAGAGTCTTAAGCTAGCTGCGTGCTTAACTGGCCTCTTTGTCCGCTTAGGTGTGGCTGGTTTGTCCCAAATTCTGGTAAGGATGCGAGCTGTTTGAGTAAACCTTTCACTGTGATAGCAACAGAGCCCACGTTCCAGGCTCACAGAAGATAGGGAGACATGTTCTGGACAGTGCATTCTCTCTCACACTGCAGTTCAGCTCTGGGACCAAGGAGCCTGTTTTGCACAGTCGCTAGTGGAAAGCTGTACAGGAGTGTGGAAAGCGGGAGCAGACCGATTAGTGTCAGCTAATGGAGGCCAGCTCTTGATCAGATTCCTGAATGCTTTCCAAGGCCTTCCAGAGCAGCAAGACAACAGCAGTTTGGAACAGGTGGGAGTAAGTGTGAGGCTTTGGGGCTGCAGGTGCTGTCTTTCCTGTCTGCTGCAAAGAGCACTTAACCAGACAAGCTGAGCCCCGGGAACTGGTTTTGTTGCTTGAACTGTGGCTGCTTCGTGTCACCTCTGGGAAGAGTCAGGCTGAGCCTGTTAGGACTTCCGACAAACTCTGGTTCAGAAGAGAATATGTGATTATCTCTGTAGCATTCAGCACGCATTCCCCCACTTTGCAGCAGCCGCTGCCTGCCGAGAGCCATCTGCCCTTGGCCCACATTCCCACCTCTGCCCTGTAGTTTGAAAACACAAATATGCATGTGCTCATATGTATATGCACATATGTACACCACAATGCTTGTCTGGAGATCGGAGGTCAACCTCCAGAGTTGTTTCTGTCTTCAGCCATTTTGGCCCCAGGAATCAGACTGAAGTTGTCAGGCCTGGCACCCTTACCTGCTGAGCCATCTGGCTTGCCGTTGCCCCATGGCTGTCTTGTTGACTGAAGCATAAAGAATTAATTTCTCTCAGATCTAGGTACTGAAGGACTGGAGTAAGATAAGTCTTTGTTTGCTTGCTTGTTGGGGGGAGGGGTGTCTCTCTATAGCCCAAGCTTAGCATGGACTTTCTACACTCCTGCTTCCTGAATCTGGGACTGAGACCTGTCCACCACACACCACACCTGACTTTCCTTTTCTATGACTAAGAACTGAGTCCAGAGCTGGATGCAGAGTAGGCCTCCTGCTGCTGAGTTTCACTACCCTTCCACCCTGGATAAGAGCTAATCTTTTCCTGTCTGGGCAGAAGATAAAGCGGCTCCATCTCCTTAGTTGCTGTGATGTGGCTACAGATCTAACATTGTAAGCCTAGAGCAGTGATGCACTTGTTCAATCCCAGCACTCTGGAGGCAGAAGCAGGAAGATCTGAGTTTAAGATCAACCTGCTCTACATGGCAAGTTCAAGGCCAGCCAGAGCTATGTAGAGAGACCCTACCTCAGACAGAGAGCTTAGCATAGTAGTAAGGAGTGGCTGGGGAAGGGCCAGTTGAATTAGGTACAACGTGGAGCAAGCTGACCAAAGATGGTCGGTCTCACTAGCTAGAGTAATGGTTTCAGGAGAGGGGCCTCTCTAACTCTCCTGTCCAGTTTTAGTACTGAGAGGTTGTATGGACTTTATGACTGCTCATTCTAGCTTAGGGCCAGGCAGCTACTATCCTGTCCTGATCTCCTGGCTTCAGACTTTGTTGGCATTGGACTTTATATTGTGACGAAAGCGCACTTATCGTTCTTTTGATTTTTTTTGAGACAGGGTTTCTTTGTGTATAACAGCCCTGGCTGTTCTGGACTCGCTCTGTAGACTAGGCTGGCCTCGAACTGGCAGAGATCCACCTGCCTCTGCCTCCCAAGTGCTGGAATTAAAGACGTGCACCACCATGCCAGGCCTGCACCTATCATTCTTGAAGTCACAGAAAAAAACTGTCTTACGTTCCTTGATTGTCCTTCAAAGATAGAATTGCTATGGTTTTCAGTGTCCCCTGACTGTTTTTCTACAGTGAGGATAGTCTTTTAACAGCTGGTGTGCCACCAAAGCCAGAGTAGCACAGAGGAGGTAGAGTTAGACTCTGAAGGGTCTGTTGGTAGCTGGGGTGTGGGGGGTGAGAGGAGTAAGGGATGGCAGAGCCATTGGAAGGGTGCAGTAGACAAAGCAGAGACAGAGGGAAGAGCTGTGATAGAGTTGGGATTATGGAGATGTCTATAAACACTCAGAGGATCAGTCAGCCTCACCTTAGATACGAACTTGAAGAAAGGAGTAGAGGGTGGGCTGTACATTTGGGTGTTGTATCACAGGTGTGGTCTTGTCACATGGGTTGTCATTATCTGGCTGATGCACTGACTTGAAGCTGTTGATGTAAGAACAGCACCAGTGTTGGCGCATGCCTTTAATCCCAGCACTCAGGAGGCAGAGGCAGGCAGATCTCTGTGAGTTCAAGGCCAGCCTGGTATACAAAGTGAGTCCAGGACAGCCAGGGCTACTAAACAGAGAAACCCTGTCTCGAAAAACCATAAATAAGTAAATTAGATGGGTGGATGAATAGAGAGAGAAGAGAGGAGAGAGAACGAGCACCAGGGGACAAAATCTCCCAGTGGTAGAGAGAAGGTCCAGGAACTGAGCTGTACTCTCCAGTGTGCTCAAAGCATTTCTTCCTGCTTTGCTTTGTGGTGCTGTGAATTGAACCCAGGGCCAGGATGTGCTCTTCCTCTGAGCTATCCCACTTACTCTTTAGAGCACCTGAACTCCTGTTCTGCCTCTGCCTTCTAAGCCACTGAGACTTTAAAAGCTGCTGTACCTGACTTTCTGGGTTTCTGTTGTTGGAGACAAGGGCTCACTCACCGTGCAGCCTGACTGTCCTGCAACTTGCTATATATTCCAGGTCCTCAAACTCAGAGGTTCACCTGCCCCTGCCTCCTCAGTGTTGGGATTAAAGGTGTACACAATATAACTGACACTTTTTTTTTTTTTTTTCGAGACAGGGTTTCTCTGTGTAACAGCTCTGGCTGTCCTGGACTCATTTTGTAGACCAGGCTGGCCTCGAACTCACTGAGATCCACCTGCCTCTGCCTCCCAAGTGCTGGGATTAAAGGCATGCACCACCATGCCCAGCTTCAATTTTTTTTTCTTTGGTTTTTTTGCTTGCTTGTTTGTTTTGGAGAAAGGATCTTATTCTGTAGCCTTTGCTAGAAAAGGCTGCCCTGCAACTCAGAGAGATCCATCTACCTCAGCGGGGATTAAAGATCTGCAATCATGGTGCCTGGCCCCTTCCTTCCTTTTAGCAGCAGGGGTGGCAGGTGGGTGGGTAGTTGAGAAAGTTTTCTTTGTGTAGCCTTGGCTGTCCTGGAACTCTCTTTATAGACCAGGCTGGCCTTGAATTCAGAGATCCATCTGTCTCTGCCTCTCAAGGGCTGGGATTAAAGACATGTGCCGTCATCTCCCGGTTCTCTCTCTCTCTCTCTCTCTCTCTCTCTCTCTCTCTCCCTCCCTCTCCCTCTCCCTCTCTCTCTCCCCCTCTCCCTCTCCCTCCCCCTCTCCTTCCTTCTTTCACAAGTGTTATTTTAAATAATAAATTTATTATTTTATAATGTATGAGTGTTGTGTGTGCGTTTAAGTCTACGCACCATGTGTACACCTGGTACCAAAAAAAGAAAAACAGCACTGAACCTCCTGGGACTGAAGTTAGAGGTGTTTGTGAACAGCTGTGTGTGTGTTAGGAATTGAACTTGAGCCGGGCGGTGGTGGCGCACACCTTTAATCCCAGCACTTGGGAGGCAGAGGCAGGCGGATCTCTGTGAGTTCGAGGCCAGCCTGGTCTACAAAGCGAGTCTAGGACAGCCAGAGAAACCCTGTCTTGAAAAACAAAAAAAAAAAAAAAAAAAAGGAATTGAACTTGGGTCCTTTTGAAGAGCAACAAGTACTCTTAACATTTGAGCCAGTCTTCCTGCCCCTTAGTGTTCTTTCCTAATATACACACTCCAGGACTCCCATAGTCATAGGAAGTAATGCAGTACTTACCAGGGCCTACTACACTGCCAGAGCACTCCATAGTAGACCATGGCCGGAACCCAATCCAAGTCCAACATTCTAGATCACATTATGATGAAGTTTGCTGGCAAATAGAATCAGTTGTCCTCTGTAGACAGTCTGTATGCTTGTGTCAGGTGTAGACTCCTGACCCATCTGTGGCAGCTGCAGAACCTGTGGCCAAGGAGGAAGCAAGACACAGCAGCAAAGAACCCACCACCCACCTATGCTCTGGGAGCCCAGCACATTCTGTACAGAAAGCATTTGTAAGGGGACTCTGGGATCGATGCTGTTACGATGTCTCCATCTCCTAAAAACTCAGGACCGCCAGTAAAGGCATCCCAGCTCTGCTGGTGTTTGCACTGGCATGAGCTGTGTGTGTATTTTAAAATAACGTAAGCAAACAACGTGGGTCCTAGAAAATGTCTTTGTTATGTGGCGTCGCTGATTGACTGGAGCTGAGGAGTATGTCCAGGAACTCTCCTTTGTACCAACAGTTTCCAAGTGTCCAGCTCCTTTGTGTTTGTTCTGGGGCTCTGGGCATTGTTTCAGACTGCTGGCACTTGGCAGATCCAGAGCAGAGAGCAGCTGTGCACTCGGGGTCACCAGGTCACTTCACGTTGGTCACAATAACTCACCCTCGGCTCTGCCGTCAACACTTTACATTCTGGTGGGTTCTAACTTGGGGTGGACACAAGTGTGACCCCCAGGTGAGCATCTGCTGGTGTAGGCCCCGCACTCTCATCACGGTGCACCCCTCTGCTCAGACTCCAACAGAGCTGTACAAGATGTGAGAAGTAATTCTTGCAGAGGCCCGAGGGACTTGGGCTCTGGCTTGGGATGTGTTGTCCAAGGACAGTTACAGCTGTCTGCTCTACACAGAGTCAGCTTTCATGCTCCGCAGCCAATCATGAGTTTCCTCCATGCTCAGCTTCTACTAATCCCTGAATCCAGATCAGGGTTGGTGGATCACAGATGTACCTTGCCTTGGGAAAGGATGCGAACCAGAAAGGAGAAAGTAGGATTTGAGAAATTGGTTTTGTGTTTTCTAGCTTTTCTCTGGTTTTTTGAGACAAGGTTTATCTGTGTAGCCTGGCTGTCCTGGACTCACTTTGTAGACCAGGCTGGCCTTGAACTCACAGAGATCCACCTGCCTCTCCCTCCCAAGTGCTGGGATTAAAGACATATGCCACCATGCCCAGCATTTTTTTTTTAAACATTTGTTTTGTGTGTGAATGTGGATGTGCATGCCACAACTCATGTGAAAGTCAGGGTAACTGTCTTCAGGCTTGATGTTAAGCGTCTTTGCCCACTGAGCATTTTTAAATTTTTGTTTGTTGTTGCAGGTAGCCCATACTAGCCTAATTCTTGTGTTTCAGCCTTCTGAGTACCAGGATAGAATGTGTTTGCACTCCTGTTAGCTTCTTTTGGTGGGTGATAATTGGGTGGGTGGTAATGGTGGTGACAGTTTCAGACAGGGGTCTCAATAGCTGTGGTTAGCCTAGAACTAACAGAAATCTGCTTCCTCTGCCTCCCAGGTGCTGGAATTAAAGGCATGTACCTTTTTTTCTCTTAAGTTTGTGTGTGTGTTTGTGTGTGTGTGTGTTTGTGTGTGTTAATGAAGCCAGAAGAGGGCATTGCATCCCTTGGAACTGGAGTTACAGCATTTACAAGCAATCCTATTGATGTGGGTTCCAGGGACCAAGTTCAGGGCCTCTGGAAGAGTGTCAAATGCTCCTAACTTGCTACTAACCTACCCCAGCTCTCCTGCCCCTCCAGTTGACTTTTAATTTCTCATAGGTGTTTGGAAAGAGAAAATCATAATGTTAACGGTGGTCAAGAAAGTGGATAGTGAATATGAAGTGAGTTAGAGGGGAAACTCCAGGCAGGAAGGCAAGAGGGAAGTGCAGGCAGGGTGTCCGTGCACATTGACCAGCCACCCAACTGTGCTGACTGACTTGTGCTGTAGAAGGGAGAGGTGAATTTCCCAAGAAGATCCTTGAGACCTGTCAGAGAAGGGTCACTTTGTTTTGTTTTTTTGAGACAGGGTTTCTCTGTGTAACAGGGCCCTGGCTGTCCTGGAACTCACTCTGTAGAACAGGCTGACTTCCAACTCACAGAAATCCTCCTGCCTCTGCCTTCTGAGTGCTGGGATTAAAGGCTTGCGCCACCACTGCCCAGCAAGAAGGGTCACTTTAATGTTAAAGGAAGCACTGCCACCAGAGCTGTCCCAGCTTGCTTGGGAACAGCAAGATTAAAAGTATGACTGGCTGGGACAAGAAGAGGAAACAACTTATGTTGTTTTCTAAGTTATGATGGAGGGCTGGGGGGCTTGTAGGAAAGGGGAGTTGACAGACAGTAGAGAACTTGAATGGAAATTCTAGGGAAGCAGGCAAGAGGCTTAGCAGTGGTGAGAGCTCCCAGCTCAGGGTGCTGCATGGTCAGGCACTTGGGGCGGGCCTCTCCTGCTTGCTTTCCTTCCTTTGTAGAGATCTCCTCACCCTAGAAGATGGCCTGAAGGCATACTTTTAAACTATATTAATATCTCTATTCACTTTCCAACCCATTGACACGTGGCACAGGAGAAAGGGGTATTAATAGAGGCAGAAGATGTAAACCTCTTTAGCCATAGGTCCTTGGGGCAATTTGTCAGGATTCCAGCAGACCAGCCGTACAGCACACACCAGAACAGGTATCAGCAGCAATGGGAACACAGCAGCAGTTTTGGGGAGCACCGGCAAGGACAGCCGAAGAAGCAGCTCTCTTGGCCCCAAACGTTGCCCGATGTGGACTCAGCCCAACTTGGGCTGTGATCAGCAGCAAGATTTGGCAAAGCCTTGTCTGGGGTATTTTGAAGCAAAGCAGTGATGAGAAGCGATACTAAGCAAATGCCCCTCCGCGTTTCCAGGACCCCCACTTATACCTCCTCAAAATCCATACAAAGGGGGCTGGAGAGATGGCTCAGTGGTTAAGAGCACTGGCTATTCTTCCAAAGGACCCAGGTTCAAATCCCAGCACCACATGGCAGTTCGAAACTGTAATGACCAGGCATGGTGGTGCACACCTTTAATCTCAGCACTCAAGAGGCAGAGGCCGAGGCAGAGACAGGTGTGTTTCTGTGAGTTCAAGAACATTCTGGTCTATAGAGTGATTTCCAGGACAGCCAGGGCTGTTACACAGAGAAACCCTGTCTCAGAGTGGGGAAAAAAAAAAAACTAAAAAAAGAAAAATCCACACAAAGATGCTTTCCAATTGGCCAACCTCACACCCTCTGCACAAGGTACTTCCTGTTGACCAAGATCACGAGCTGTCCAAGGAGTCTGTCCATCAAAGGATGTTTTCCAGCAAAAAGCATGTTCACCACACATGGCAGTTTCTGGATGGCAAAACATCACACGCTCTTCTATCAGGATGTTTTTCATCGGTGGACAAAGCACCCCCGTTTCCGTACTTGAGACCCATTCAACACAACAACCATGTTTCTAAAGAATCAAAACTTCCATCATGATGGCCAGAAGAGCTCTGTGCCCCAGAAGAGCTCTGTGCCCCAGCATCTCGTCTGGTTTCTAGCACACTGACAGCTGAGGTCTTGAGGACCACAAGTCCAAAAAGTTTTCTGAAGTCCTTATTCAGCCGGCGTCTTTCATCTGCTTGTAGAACTTCAGCTAGTGATTTGGTTTGGTTTGACTTGTGTGAGGACCACAAGTACAAAAAGTTTTCTGAAGTCTTTATTCAGCCAGCGTCTTTCATCTGCTTGTAGAACTTCAGCTAGTGATTTGGTTTGGTTTGACTTGTGTGCGAGGCAAGAGTTTGTAGCCCACCGCTGCTGTGCCTCGGCTGTACAAGCCCTGTGCCAACGGAGCCTCGTCTCAGGCCCTCAGCTGTGTTGAGTTTGACCCCTCGTGGCACTTCTCTTAATTGGATCAGGGGAAGATTGAAGGTTGGCAGCTACTGTTGTCATGGGAAACAAATATGGGCAGAGGAGGGAGGATAGGTGTGTGGATGAAAAGGAGAGGAAGGATGGAGGGATGGGTGCAGGAGGGTGGTCAGGAGTGTATGGGTGATAGAGATAGGCTGGGGTGGATGTGGAAAGGTTCTGTGGGTAGGTAGACAGATAGGTTCCTTGGAAGCAACAGAAGTTAGTTTAGACCAACTGGGCAATTGTTATAGAGATAAGGTGGTTTACAAGACACTCTCATAACTGAGCTTTTTCAGCAGTTTGACAGGATCCAAGGCATGCCAGGCTACCCTGACATGGTCTTCATGCCTAAAGCAGGTGTCCTTCACTCACCTTTGGCCAGCATATAAATACATTTGAACTTTGGAGCATTTTCCCATGAAAGTGGCCCTACCACACCGTCAGCTAGTCTCCCTGAGCACCTAGCAGGCAGAAGGGCTGAGTTTGAGTCTTATCTTGCTGGTCAGACTCCAGCCCTAGATAGCCAGTCCTTCCAGCAGGACCCTGGCATTTCATATGTGCAGGCCAAGAGCAAGGCAGAATTTCCTGCTGACCTAATCCTTGTGCTCTTCTGTTTGCACTGGGCAGGCAGAGTGAGGAGGACAAGGAGGCCTTATAGTGCTGTCTACTGCCATCAGTGCAGGGGAGTTCCTGGGTGCAGCAAACTCTCCTGTTTATTTTTTTATTTTTATTTTTTTGGTTTTTTTCGAGACAGGGTTTCTCTGTGTAGCCCTGGCTGTCCTGGACTCACTTTGTAGACCAGGCTGGCCATGAACTCGCAAAGATCCACCTGCCTCTGCCTCCCAAACGCTGGTATTAAAGGCGTGCGCCACCACCACCCGGCAAATCTCCTGTTTATTAGCCCTGTGACCTTTTTATTTATTTAAACCAAATCTCAAATAAAAGCAAAATAAAGACAGATATATTAAAGTTTCTGCGTTGTGGTTTGTCTAAGCAAGTTTCATATGGGTGGGGGGAGACCAATCCCAAAAGGTCTCTGTGAAATGTCCTTTTTAAAAGGAATTTTGGCTTCTTGATTCCCCCCACCCTACCCCAACAAGAGCTGAGTCCCCAGCACAGCAAGTCCCCTTAGTCATTTTTAGTTAAAGGTGTGAAGGATTGGTGGGATGTTCCAAACAAAGGCAGCCTGCTGTCAAAATGGGGACTGAACAGAGTCTGAAATCTGACTGAAGCAAGGCTAGTTCCTGCTGTTTTGTTTGTGTTGCAGCAAAGTTAAAATGGTCTTTTCTTGGTAACTATTAGAATACATTCAAGGATCTTTAATCTAGAAATAAAGAGTAAGAACTTTTGAAATGGAAAACTCTATACCAGGAAACTTTGTTTCATAAAAATTGTCACACTGCTTTATAAAATCACCTTTAAGAATAAGCCAGGGCTGGATAGATGGCTCAGTGGTTAAGAGCACTGGTTAATGCTCTTACAAATGTCCTGAGTTCAATTCCCAGCAACCACATGGTGGCTCACAACCATCCACAATGTGATATGATGCCTCTTCTGGCTGGAGGTGTGCATGCAGATAGAGCACTCATATACATTAAATAAATAAATCTTTAAAAAAAAAAAAAGTAAGCTGGGCGGTGGTGGCGCACGCCTTTAATCCCAGCACTTGGGAGGCAGAGGCAGGTGGATCTTTGCGAGTTCGAGGCCAGCCTGGTCTACAAAGTGAGTCCAGGACAGCCAGGGCTACACAGAGAAACCCTGTCTCGAAAAACCAAAAAAAAAAAAAAAAAAAAGCC
>CAJQZJ010000247.1:3369846-3421644 GCA_907164525.1 Lophiomys imhausi | reverse complement strand
GGAAGACAAAGGAGGGAAAGGATTTTTGAGTTTGACCACCGCGCTGGAAAAAAAGAGGGGCCACAAACACAGGGGAAAAAAAAAAAAACACCCTGTAAAAAAAAAAAAAAAAAAAAAAAAAAAAAAAGTAAACCATACATGAGATAAAAATAAACTATTTAGCTGGGCATGGTGGCGCACTCCTTTAATCCCAGCAGAGGCAGGTGGATCTCTGTGAGTTCAAGGCCAGTCTGGTCTACAAAGTGAGTCCAGGACAGCCAAGGATACACAGAGAAGTTCTGTCTCAAAAAACCAAAAATAAATAAATAAAAAATAAAAATAAACTTAAGTCTTGGGTTCCATCTGTCAGCCAGCTCATTACATACATTCAAATATTCCAAAATCTGATGATGGAGGAGTGGGATCCAAAACCATGCCAAGAGAAGTGTTTGGTATTCAGATTCCCTTTTTGGAAAGGTTTGTTGTGATGCCATGTTTTAAAACTGCTGTGTGAACAGGTGCCCCTCACAGAAACAGCCAGTAGCCATGACTCTCGCTGCCCCATAAGGTCAGCATCTGTTTTAGACTGTTTTAGACAGCTGTTGATGTTGGTTTAAAGATCTATTATATACACAGTATTCAGCCTACATGTATGCCTGCAGGTCAGAAGAGGGCATCAGATCTCATTGTGAGCCACCATGTGGTTGCTAGGAATTGAACTCAGGACCTCTGGAAGAGCAGCCAGTGCTCTTAACCTCTAAGCCATCTCTCCAGCCCCAACTGCTAGATCTTAAAATTGTTCTTGGAGGGGCTGGAGAGATGGCTCAGCGGTTAAGAACACTGACTGTTCTTCTACAGGTCATGAGTTCAATTCCCAGCAACCACATGGTGGCTCACAACCATCCACAATGAAATCTGGTGCCCTCTTCTGGCCTGCAGATATACCTGCAGACAGAACACTATACATAATAAATAAATAAAATAAGTAAGTAAGTAAATGAAATTGTTCTTGGAGATGATAAGGATGGGTTAGCATGAACTTATTATACATAATAGAATATTTTGGGAAAATGCTGCTTCGTGGCTTACGGTAGTTAATATTGCATTCTGGACAGACCGTTCAGGACCTGACCCAGCTGTTGGGATTATTCTGGGTTGAAGCAGAATTGATCTCTTCCTCTGGGACAAGCAGGAAACATCTGCTGGCTGTGTGTGGAGCTTGTGTTTCTTGGATGCTCTGCCTGCTCTCTGGTTAGTTTGTACTTAGACTGCCCACAACCTGGACAGCTTTTCTTTCCAAAGCTCAAGGAAGACTGTACCTCAGTAGTTGCAGGCCTGGGCTGTTCCTCCTTCCCTGGCAGATGTAGTAACAGCTCCAAGGGGAAACCCATTTCCCTACAGTTTTGAGTAAGCTCTTGGAAGAACTGGCCTTTAGATCTAGAGCCAGTAAGAACGTTCTTTGTACCCAAACTCTTTGTTGGCATGGCTAATGGGTCTCACGAGGGTGGCATTCTCCAGCATGCTATGAGTGGATTTTTGTTTGGGTCAGTTGAATTCCGAGCTCTCTGGTACCATCTGATGCTGCACGGTCCCTTGGATAAGGTGGAAGGTCTCGCTTCTGCTCTTTCTACAGGTAAAACTCAACGGCTAGGGAGGTGGCTGGATGCAAAAAGGGCATACTGCAGGAACATGAGGAGCTGAGTTTGTATCCCCAGTACCCACATAGAAGCCAGATACATTGGTGTGTCCCTGAATCCCAGTGCAGGGAAGATGGAGACACAAAGGATCTTAGGGCTTCCTGGACAATCTAGCTGGACTAGAGAGCTCTAGGTTCAGAACAAGACTGTCTGCACATTCATGTGCACACAGGCAAAGTTGTCATTCGAGGTCAGTGGAAAGCGAATGTTGTCTGCCGGAACCTGTTCCACTAAGTTGTAGAATTGTAGAGTCTAAAGTGTGGATGGCCTTGTGTCCTGATTATACCAGCTCTCTCCATGCCTCAGTTAGGAAAAATACTTCCCATTTGGCCTCCTGCCTTGGGACGTCCGACACACTCTACTTGGAACCTTCGACAGTCTTTTCTCTGCGGCTGGTGTAGTATTGCCTGTGTTCCATGGTCTGCTTGTGAGACATATAATCCTGCATGCGGGAAGTCTAGGTCACAACATGGTTTCGAAACAGGTGGCTCCTTCTTTCCTTCCTTGAAATGGCATTAGTTAACTTAGGGGAAGGCCACCTTTCTGCACCAGCTCTTTTATTACACTGTTCTTCATTTGGAAGAAAATTACTTCAGTTACTAGAGAATCAAGGATAATCATAACAGTAAGATCCACACTGGATGGTCTGAGGGTCCAGCACCCAGGTAGAAGTCTGAGAGTATACATCCTTATCCCTGTCCCTGCCCAGTCCCTTGATCTCATCTTGTCTGTTAAGTGGGGGATCAGGTCAGCTGTTTGGAAGTCACATACACCCTTACGTAAATATTCTGGGAGGGGTGCTGCTTGCTCTTTCTGTGTCTCCCCTCTCCACCCTCCATGTGGGTTTTTTCTACTTAGACCTTTGAGTGTTGTGTTGGTTCCCAGTCTGAAGAGACTCTGAGCTGCCTCTGTGGGTCATTGTGGGTGAGTACCTGAGTCAGACGCTTGCCTTCAGCTGCTGTGTTCTTACTCCTGGTCCGTGGGAGCATCTCATCAAAGCCCACAAGCTGGGATCTGAGAGCCACCAAGGGCTGCAGCTGCCAAGGTGATCACAGCCTTCCTTTACCCACTGGAGATGTGGTGACTAGTGCAAGGGCCCTCAGGCATGTGACATTCTGTCGTTCTAACACCACCTCTTTGGCTCCTCGGTGCTGTGCCCTTGGTCAGGTTAGTTCCCTCTTTGATGGAGAATCATTTGTCTCTATGGATCTCAGACTTAAGAAGAGCCTGGTAAATGCTGTTGGAGCACCTGGTGAACAGTTGATGCCCCTTCTATGTTGGCCTTCCCTCCTCACTTGTCCTCTGTTGATCACATGCATGTACACACACACACACACCCCTTGATATCACCAAACAAGTAGAGACATACCATACTTCTGAACTTCAGTACTTTCCACTGGGGGAAAAAAATCTCATGTTCCCATCCTTAGTAGCTTTGGCCTCAGATGATGTTTTCCCTAGAATTCTGGTTTTCAGCCTCCTGAGCCGGCTGCACTGTGTGTCAGCTCCCAGAACCTGGAAAATGGGCATCTGTGTAAAGGAATCTGGTGTGTGAGGGAAGTGTCTTTCTTCGAGGTCTTGTGCTGACCTTGCAAAGTGGGGAGCAGACCCACCTCTCCCAGGTCTTTACATCTCCCACCACTGTCATTTGGAGGGCTGGCATTTTCCGCTAGCCACTCACCCATTCCTAGAGCCTCCAAGGCTGTGGCCGGATGGATGGATGTTCCAGGCATGTGTATTCCTGACCGCCACCACCCCTATTAGTAGCCACATAATTCTGTTTATCTCTATGGATCTCAGACTTAAGAAGAGCCTGGCAAATGCTGTTGGAGCACCTGGTGAACAGTTGATGCCCCTTCTATGTTGGCCTTCCCTCCTCACTTGTCCTTCTCTGTTGATCTATGTCTAGTTTTTTTTTTTTGGTTTTTCGAGACAGGGTTTCTCTATATAACAGCTCTGGCTGTCCTAGACTCACATTGTAGACCAGGCTGGCCTCGAACTCACAGAGATCCGCCTACCTCTGCCTCCCAAGTGCTGGGATTAAAGGCGTGCGCCACCAACGCCCGGCTTATGTCTAGTTTTTTTATGTCTGTTGAAATGTCTAGTTTTTTTTTAAACAATCTGGCTTTGCCCACATTCCATCAAATGATGTTCCCATTTCTTCCCACTTTAAGTTGTGTCTGGAGTCAGGGTTCTTCAGATCATTATCAAGCACAGGTTAGTCGTGGGGTGGCTGATCCTCATGTGTTCTTCACAGAGGCAGTGAAGTCCGGGACCTGGTGGTGGCTGGTCACTAGTTACCGTTGCCCTTTCGGGTCTTTGAGCAAGTCCTCCCAAGGAAAGTGGAGGTGCTGCATACCATGCTTCAGCAACATGCTTGTTGGAAGGAGGAAACTGCATGCTTGTTCTGGTGCCGACCTACCACTCAGTTTCCTCCTCCTGAACTCACTCTAAGCCAAGTTCAAACTAAGAGATCTGCCCAACTCTGCCTTGAGTGCTGGGATTAAAGATGTGCACCACCATATCCTGCAGAGTTCTGTTTCTGGAATGGGGCCTGCAGTCCCAGTACTTGGGAGGCTGAGGAAGAAGGGGCAAGGATTCCAGTCCAGGGCCTCGCCAGGCAGCTCAGCACTCAGCTGTAGCTTGAGCTCCAAGGAACCCAGTGCCTGTTCTGGCCTCCATGGGCTCCTGCCTGCATGTGTTGTGCATAAAGTCATGGAGGCACATAATAAAATCAGTCTTCAAAACAATCCAGACCATACCGGAAAGTAAGCATCTTAGTGGATTTGAAATGGGACATGAGAGAGAGCTGCAGTCCTGATGTGACTCCGAGTGCCACCTCTTAGCATCTGCCACCTTGAAAGCCTCAGTCTGGGAATTTAGCAGCCCTAAGACTGGGTGTGGCGCTTCTCACTTTCAGGATTTAAAGACAGTGTGGGGCAAGTTGTACTGTGTGGTGCCTGGTGCTGGGTAGTGTACGAAACAGCTGTTAAATGTGTTTTTGTGTGTGTGTGCCACAGCGTGCACGTCAAACATGTGAGATCAGTTCTCCTTCCACCATGTGCATTCCATGAGTTGAACTCAGGTTGTTCGGCTGGGCAACAAATGTCTTCAAGCACTGGAGAGGTTTGCAGTGGAGAGGTTTGAGAGCCAGTTTTATGGCCTGACTAAAAGAAAGTAAGCATCAGTTGAACTGCCTGTCACAAGACAAGCAGTATCTCTCTGGTGTGACTTCCAATGGGGAATTCCCAGCCTGGTCCTGTATCAGGCCAGAAACATACTTCTCTGCCAGAAGGTCTGGGTAGCCAGGCAGCTGGGTGGGGGAGGCAGTAAAAGCTCAGTGCCTCTTGGGCTTCGGAGGCCGCCACTGGGGTAACCTGTGGCAGTGACCAAGATGCAAGCCTACCTAGCCACTGGTGGCAGCAAGGAAGAGGCCTGGTGCTCCATATGCTCAGAGATGAGCCCTGCCTGCTGCCGGTGGTAGGAGACCTAGCTAGGCGGCCGTGGTCAAACAGGAGCCCCCCCCCCCCCCAGCCAGACTCAGTCATGTTGGGGGCATGAAGAAAAGCAGGAGGGGGGTGGGTAGGGTTATTTCATGAGTCAGGGACATTATAAATCTTTGGATAGTGGGGAGGGGTTTTAGAAGTGATTGTGTTTGATTCCCTGGGTATTGTCCTATCAGAAGAAAGACCCAGTACCTAATTAATGGGCAGTGGGGGTGGGGAGAAAACTCCAGGGAAGCTAGAGGCATAGACAGATGTCATTGGCTGAAAGCGGAGGCACCAGTAGGCCTCATTAGCATGGTGAAGTACTTTCAGAATCCAGGTGTTTGTTGGGTGGGTTTCTAAGAGTTGGGCTACATGACATGTCTGTCTTTAAGGATCTGGGCTCCTCAAATCAGAGAGAAGAAGGGGGTTCAACTGAAAAAAGGGAGTCCATTTGGCATCAAGCTCAGAGGGCTTTCCAGAAACGCCAGACTTCTACCTTATCAGCAGAAATTCCCCACACTCTGGCCTCTCCTCTCTGAGACTTGGTGTGGAATTCAGTGGGAAACTTAGCATCTGGGCACATTCAGGTCCTTGGTCTGATGAGGTGCTGTGTGGCCAGGGCAGTGACCCTCATACCTTTGTGTCTGAAGCTGGTTGTCTTGTCAGACACTGGGTGGTATCTCCATTACTGACTGTCTTCATTCTCTTCCAGGGGCTCCACGGGCCTTACCCTTTTGGCCAGTCTTAAACATGTGTCAGCAAGAAGAAAAATTAACGAAAGACAGAAGGCCTGACTTTGGGGGGAGAGGGCAAGGGGTTCCTCTGGATTGCAGACCACATCACATGGACCCCTGGCTCAGACCCCCACCCACCCCCCAATCACAGAAGAAGAGGAAGAAAGACTGGTTTTGAGTGAGCTCAGTATACATGTGTGAATGCTGAACTGCAGGAGTGGTGTGGAGGCTACCAAGAAGAAATCCACGCGGCCACTTTGGGTTCTGGTGATGATGTCAGTCTAATGAGTTGTTAGGTTATTCGGGAAGGGGAAGAAATTTAAGTGGGGGAAAATAAGCCATCTTTTTAAACAAAAATTATTTTACCTACAGAGAGGTTGTAGTTTTGAGCACATGTTAGCTTTTCCCTCTTCCCGATGTTTATCTTTTAAGTAAGGCACGGCATGCTCTACAGAACAGTGCTTGCTCTGGAAGCCGTTCACATTAAGGCTGGCGTGGCACGTTTGGGGACTCTGCCAGTTGGTGTTGCTGGGAGCGTGCTGCAGAGTCTGACCCAGTTTGTTCCTAGCAGTGTCTGCCGATGAGATACCACCTTCCTCCTCTTCTCCTTTTAATCTCTTGTTGATTTATACCTTTGACATTTGTCAACCTTGGGGCTTCTTAGCATCAGAACCTCTCTGAAGTAAGGACTTCCCTGTGTGGCCAGCAGAACCCTGGAGGACATTCTGAGAGGTGTTCTTTTTCACACACTTTGTAACAGCTGGGACCACTTCCTCTCATTTCTCTTCAAAGAGGGAGTGTGGTCACGAGTAGTTAGTACTGGGCCCTTCCGTGCAGTGGCTGTCTTCCTTTGGCTCTCGCTGGATGGGTGCATGTGCTGCATGCACACAGGGTTGTAGCTCATCAGCAAGTGTGAACTGTTCCCTGTATCTCTTGTCATACAGCTCTCCTCCCTGGGTCTCCCCCACATGTCATTGTGGCATTCTCATAACCGGGGGTGGGGGTCAAGCTATTCCAGAATGATGATACAGCCTAGGTGGGAGCCCCATTACTGACCACTACCTGAGAGGCCACAGTCAGGTAGAAATGGAAAGACCTCCTCCAACAGGGGGCTGCTTAGTTTGAGGCGGCGTGTTGCCAGCCCAGCTGGAGTGGGCTTTTGCTCCCTGGGCAGGTGCCCACTGGTGTCCTGTAGACTCCATGCAGGTTGAAATGTGGATGTCTCCATGGGACTCTTAAACCAGGCTAGAACAGCTGTCTGCCAAAGATACAAGAATATGCAAAGTCCCTCCTTTAACCCCCGTTTCCCTAAGTCAGTGGCTTGAGAGCCAGGGATGTGGATTTGGTATGGTTGCAGGGTCCCCTGCCTGCCTCCAGCCCCCATGTGCTCCAGGGTTATGGACAAAGCAGGGAGACCAGGGTATGTATGAGTGGCTGTAGGAGGTCCTCTAACCTAGGTGTGGGTGCGGGTCTGGTCTGCCTGCCTGTCTCTGTCTGGATGTTTGAGTTCCAAAAAGTGTGTGGTGTTTGTTTCTCCTCATCCTCTTCTGAGAGTGTTGGTTTTAAATACTTGATTGTGAAAGAAAAGCTTGTATGAAAATCCCCCTCACCTTTCCATGTTCCAAAAAAGAAAATCAACGGTAAGCTTTGTTTCATTGAGGAAGTCCTGGGGGGCAGGTGGAGAAGGCATGAGAGCAGGCAGTGCCACTGGGTCCCCAGTTAGATGGGCTTCCCTGGGACTTTTTTTGCTTTGTTTTTTTAGGTTTTTCGAGACATGGTTTCTCTGTGTATCCTTGACTGTCCTGGACTCACTCTGTAGACCAGGCTGGCCTTGAACTCACAGAAATCTGCCTGCCTCTGCCTCCCAGGTGCTGGGATTAAAAGCGTGTACCACCACAACCAGCACTCTGGGACTTCTGCTTCCTCTGCTCACTTTGACCCTTGAGCCAAGGGCAGTCCCTAGCAGGTGCCCAAGCCACAAGGAGGCTTTTGTCTAAGGACCTTCTTAGGGCCTGACAACTGATGCCAAGTCTCTGATGACACTGCCACCCTAGAGCACATGCATGCCTGGCCATTCTTCCTGCTTCTGGCCTTGGAGCAGCTTGTCTTCAGCTGCCCTGTGGGAACCATGAGAGGCTTCAACCCTGCCTCACTGGCTTCCCCATCTGTCCACTACAAGGTACCATACTTACTCAGTTTCCCAGCAGAGTCCTCATGGGCCACCATCACTGAGTGTCCCGTCTTCTTGTGCCCCTTTCTGTTTGTAGCAACCTCACTTGGCAAAGGTAACAGCTCAGGTACCCTGGCTTCCTTCCCAGAAACAAGCCATGTCTGTACATCCTGGAGAGTTATCTCCTTCAGAAGGCCAGAGCCAGTGCAAGCCTTGACCATGGATGACTTCCTAGGTCCTGTTCTGCAGCCTCAGGTCCTTCACATGCACTAGGCCATCTTTTGGCAGAACCCCTGTCTAGCACCCTTGAGGTGAGGCACACACCAGGTTTCAGGATTTGGGGGATGGGTGGGTGCAAGTTGGGAAGAATCCCTATGGAGTGAGGTGTATGTGTGTAGGTGTGTGTGCACGTGTGCATGCCTGTTTTGTTTTTGTTTTTGTTTTTTTTGCCATGGGACAATTCAATTTGGGGCATTTTTCTGCAAAAACAGCCTCCCCTCCCCCTGTACGGACTGGCCGTAACTGTAATCCAGGTGCTTTCACCAAGATAGCTGGTGGCCAAAGTGGGAAGTGTGCATGAGCATAGAGACCCTAAACTTAGCTTGAGTGCCCAGGCAGGGAAGGGTGAGAGAGTTGCCAGGACTCACAAATGCAGGCTAATGTGTTGTCCCCACCCCTGCCCTGTTATCCCTTGTTTCCTTGGGTGAATGTGGGCCTGCTGCCCCTCCCACGCGGACAGTGGTGGGTGTCTGGTGGGGCCTCGTGGTGCCTAGAAGATGAAGATGAGGTTTTGCTTACCATGTAAATGAATATTTGTATGATTAAATTAACACACACACACACAAAACCACCTTTCTGATGTTTGTGTGAGTTTTATTGCACCTTTGAGCTGCCTCTTGACCTGTATAACCCGCGATGGCTCTGGTGAACGCTTTGCAGTTAGGATAACTGAGACTCTGAGACTCGTATTTTGGAACATGTATTAGTCACTGTAGGATAGCCATGACATTACCCAACAAGGGAGGAAAGCTTTACTCTGATGGCTTCAGAGGACTTGATGCATTACCAGAGATACTGTGTCTGGTGGTCAGTGGGAGTGGATGATGGAAGTTGCTCTCATGCTGGCTGACCGAGGAACAGACCAGGGCAGAGCTGTTGCTTTCGAAGCTCATGACTGGTGAGATGTTTCAGCTAGCTTGACCCCAATTCCTCAAGTTTCCACAGCCTCCCCAAATAGTGCCATAGCCAGGGCACAATCACTAATAGGAACCAGGGCCATGCAGGAAGTCAGCCTTGGCTTACACTTGTATCTTCTGGTATCCAGTGATCAAAAAGTTAAATTGTCTCCAAATGGTCTGTGTGTCATCAGGTACCACACCTCTGTTGATCCCCACCATCCTTGTACGGAAGAAATGCCAGCCAAGATCATGTTGACCAGCCATGGCATTGTTTGGCTCTTAATATGTGTCCTGCACAGCGGAGGGACAATGCTAGAAGGCAGAGCACCTTGGCCTTCCGTCCTCTTGGAAAACAGACAAGCCAGGGATGGGTACCACTTCCTTTCCCACCTGGGCTCCTGGCTTCCTAGATTTGGAAGATGAATATATATTAATTGATTCCCATGGTGGGTGGTTCTATTTCCTGCATGCTCCTCGCTGCTTACAGACTGCACAGGTTTCTGAGTGGAACTGGAAACCCGAGAGCTAGGAACATATTGCAGACAGTTGGCAAATGCACTAGGGACCAGCCTCCTGTGGGAGCCTGTGACCTTGGGGCTCACAGAGAGGCTGGGGAGCATTGAGGCAGCCTGAAAGGTTTCAGTGGCCAAAACAGTTAAATGCCACCAGCTCTTCGGAGTTCAGAACTGGAGTCTGGCTGGTCCACACCTGGAACCCTTGTAATTGCTTTAAACCTGTAGTTGGGAAGTGGAGGCAGGAGGATCAGGAGTTCCAGGTCACTCTTAGCTATGTGAGACCCTATCTCAAAGTTCTTATCACTCCCTGCGTTGGAGCGAGTACACTCGGAAGCTGGTGTCTCAGCTCTAGATGAGGCAGGCTGGGATCCCAGGTCTCTGGTCTGGAACCTCCTAAGCATCTGTGACATTTTCACTAACTGAAGAGCCAGCTTTCCCCTGCTTGGCAGAGTCCTGTATGTTCAAGTGATGCTCATGAGTCTTGTGACCTAGGATACAGGGTTTGTGGGGGAGGACCACCTAGCCATGTCCCAGTAGGAAGCCCCAGAAACCTCTAGACACATACTTGGTATAAGACAGGGCCTCCCTAAGAGCTGATCCCCTAATCCCCTGTGCCAAGGGCTGATGCAAGACTTCTCAGGAAGCACCAAGGAACCCCCCCCCGCCCCCCGCACACAATTGTCCTCACCCATGACAGTGCACCTGCACCCTGCTTCCTTCCAGGTGCCTACAGCTGTTTGTTCTCTGCAGGGGAGGGACCCCACCCTGTCACCTGGGTCGTCCACCCCAACACCCCTACCCCTGAACAGTTATTTGCTTGGCAGAATCTGTTTATCTTTGGGGCTGTAACCTGTCAAGAAGTCACTGGGCCCTGGGAGAAAGGAGCAAGTTCAGTGGTAGCTCCTGTCCTGAGCTATTCCCACGCAGCTAGGTGACAGGGAGAGGGCTCTCAGCTGAGCCTGGGGGGTGGGGAGAGGCAGCTGCAGTGGTCGGGGACCCAGCCCTCCTGGCCAAACAAGCACTCAAGCCACCTCCCTGCCCAGCTCAGGTTGTACCTCTGGGCCTCCCACTCTATTCCTAAGAAGGCCTTCCTCCCTTGGCCTCTGACCCAGCTGTTTCCCAGACATCGTCTGGAGGCCAGCTGAAAAGAGAGCAAGTGCTAAAAGCTCTTGTGACAGCCTCAGACCCCCAAATGGGAAGGGGATATCCCAGACTGCTTAGAGATGCGACTATGTGAACATGGGGTAGGATGTGGAGACACGCTGATGGATCTCTAAGATGGGCATGCTGCTTTAGAATCAAAGACCACACATGTTTTCATCTTTCTTGCCCCTTTAGTTCTGAGATGCAGGGATCTGGGGCACATGTGGGTGCACACACCAGAGGTCGGCAGCTTCCTCAGTTCACCTTATTTTGGGGGCCAGGGTCGGGGAGTCTGGAGCTAACTGATTAGCCTGGCTAGTCAACCAGCCCTGGGGACCCACTTGTCTCTGCCTCCCCATTGCTGGGATTGCAGATTCAGGATACAGATTCAGGTCCCCATAGTTGTTCAACAAGCCCTTTACCAGCTGAGCCATTTCTGCAGCTCCCTCCATCCCCCCAAGCAGTGTTAGGGCAGAGCTGTGTTTCCATTGGATCAGGCAGACAGATGTCATGTGTCAAAAGGTGACCAGAGCTGAAGAAAGAAACAACAGGATTTCATTCCTCTAGGATGGTTGGGGAAGCCTTGTGGATCTCTGGTGACACTCCAGGCAGATAAAATAGCAGGTGCTAAGGTTATGGGACTGAAATGTCCATTCAGGGTGAGCGGTGAGCCACCCAGAAAGATCTTATAGGATCTCTCCCCTCCTCTGCTGTGTTGAGAAAGAACTGGGGGGGGGAATGTCAGACACCCACAAAGATGAGTCAGAGCTGAGTTGGTGACTCATGCCTGTCATGCCAGCATTTAGGAGGTAGAGGCGGGAGGATCAGGAGTTCAAGGCCAGTATCAGCAACATAGCAGAAAAAGAGGAAGAGAGGAGGAGGAAAAGATGACACCAGAAAGGTCAAGTCTTCATTGGGTGAGATGATTCCTGGAATTCGGGCCTCAGTACCTAGCATCTCCTGGATCCATGGGTCACTACCACCTAAGACGAGCAAGGCAGAATCAGGAATGTGTTCGGACTCCGCCTGTAAGGCCCATGGGTGGATATGAATCTGCAGTCCAGGAAGAGTTTTAAGAAGTTGCAGAGTTTTTTTTGTTTTTCGAGACAGGGTTTCTCTGTATAACAGCTCTGGCTGTCCTAGACTCACTTTGTAGACCAGGCTGGCCTCGAACTCACAGAGATCCGCCTACCTCTGCCTCCCAAGTGCTGGGATTAAAGGTGTGCGCCACCAACGCCCGGCGAAGTTGCAGAGTTTTAACCCTCAGGACCAGCTGAGGTCCGTGACAGCAGTGAGACTGGCCCCTCATCTGTCACAAGCCCCCTCAAAACCCTCTGCCACTGGTGGCAGCTGACCTTGCCTCTGTCCTGGCTCCCAAACTACACCTGGTCCCTGGTGTCATGTCAGCAGGTTGGACAGTGGGTGAGGGCATTGCTGTCCAGCCCAGGAGAGCACCTCTCTTAGGGGCTGGAAATGAATGGAGGTCTCACTTCCTGAGGCCCTGTCCCTCAAGGACACCCAGGCCATCTGACAGATTAGGGTGCTGTGTGTGACTTGGGGCATGGTGAGACCATGCTCGTCTGTATCAATGACCAAAACACTCAAGATCCTTAATCCAGTAGACTGTCACTGTCCCCAGGAAGAGACAGGAACTGGATACTGAGGAGATCCTTATCTCAGGGCAGCTCCAACAGGTGGAGGGGTGGGGAGCAAAAGTGAACTCTCCCTGAATTTGGCCATCTCCTGGTACAGTGTATCATACCAGGCACGATACCCAGCCCTCCTCAGGAAAGGTAACCTCTGCTCGGACTGAGCCTTCCCAGAATGCATGGCCCCCACTCCTCCAGGGCCAGGCACTGCCTTGGCTCTCAGCTCCCAAGCAGTAGGACTGATGAACACTGCTGAGTGACTGGTTGAGGACAGGTGTGACACTCAAAGCTTGTGCCTGATCTGTCTCTAAATCCTAAATCCAGAAGTATCACAGAATAAAAATGGCTGGCCTCATAACTTGGCACTTGGCTGAGTATCCAATATGAGTGATCACTATTCTATCATGGCAGCCTGGTAGCTATGGCAAAGTCTAGGTCCCAGAAGAGACGGGGATGAGAGCCTGCTCAGGGCACACATGCTTTCCCGCTCCCCAAGGCCACAGACTCATTTCCAGCAGACTCATACACATTTCTTGGTTTAGGGTGGAGGGCAGGGAATGCCCAAAAGGGGCCTCAGACCTCCTCTCATTCTTCAAGAAGTGACTTTTTGGGGGAAGGGGGGAGAGAGTAAGCTTCATATAGAGGGCCACTGTGGGTTGGTTGTAGTGACAAGGGGCTTCCCAGTGTAGTGCTGCCCTGTTTTGTCTGAGCAGACACTACCCAGTCCAGCTCAGATAGCCCAGTTCACACATCAGGCACTATCAAGGGCTTCTGGGAAGGGCAGGGGCCCCAGATGTGCCTCAGGTTGAGAATGACAGATAGGAAACCTCTGCGTGGGAACTGGTTTGGCCACTGTGCTTCACCACTTGGGGGGGGGGGCGGCAGAATACAGGGGCTGACACGTCTTCATCCAGCATCCAGGTGTCCACAGAAACAGTATCAGAGTCAGGGCTAGGTCTGGAGGTCAGGGCCAGGTGGGGGCCAGGCAGCAGCCAGCCCCACCTGCTCTTAATGCCACCCTGCTTGCCCACCTTCTCCCACCATTGAAAACTAAACACCCACTCCACCAGGGTCCTGTGCTGAGGGATGAAAACCCGGGGCTGCAGCTCCTTTGAAGAAGAACTGGTGGGTGTGAAGCAGTTGTTGCTGCAGCTAGTTTAAGAATTCTGTGTGTGGTGAGCTCCTGTCCAGTCCTCCATCTCAAGTGTGCACTTATGGGGACTCCCATAGACAGGGGTCCCATGAATAGAGCCCATATCCAACATACCATGAAGAGGGCCTGCAGAGCCAGCACCTCCGGAGGGGTCCCTGAACATTCCTAACTTTTCAAGATCCCCCAAAGTCATTGTCAGTGTGGGCCCTTCCTGCCCAGACTCATTTACTGACACCAGAGCCAGCTAGGACTGCCAAGGCCCCCAGGGAAGAAGAATCAGCAGTTGGCTGGAGAGGGCTAGCTGACTCAAATCCCTTAGCCAAGTGGCAGAATTGCTGCAGAGGAGTTGGGGGAGGTAAATAGTGGCGGTTGGGCCCCGAGGGGAGGCAGCCTGGGTTCTCAGGACTGGTTTGCATGGAGCAGAAGGGATTTGCATCTTTGAGAAGTTGCAGCTGTTGGAAGAGACCCCCTGAGTAGGGGGCAGGGGAACAGTCCCTCCCTGCCTCCAGCCAGCACCTGTGTAACTTGGGAAAGAACACCAGGTCTCCAGGTTCAGGGTTTGTTCTGTGTAGAATACTCAGAGCCCTCTGCATGTAACCCTCCACTCACACAACCTCCTGAGTGTGGATTCAGCACGCGTGTGGTTCTGTACTACTCCCACAGCATGGACAGCACTCACATACCAGGCATTATACATCAACAACACATGTCCACACCAAGGCTCACACTTCAGGCTGAGGAAATGACATGGTATAGCACATGCCTAATACATATACATATATATACATATATATACATATATATGTATATATATATATGTATATATATATATATGGTCCCTGGGTTCAGGCACTAAAACTTCAAAAGATAAGATACAAATCAACATTGTTCAGCAAAGGCATCAAATACAGCACAAGGCATGGGGACACGAGCTTGTAATCACAGCTCTTGAGAGGCAGAAGCCGAGAATGCACAGTTAGAAGTCATCTATGGCTAGGTAATGAGTTCAAGAGTGAGCCACACAGAGACCCTATCTCAAATAATAAAAATAAAAGCCCATACCACATACAGGCTTCATAATGAGCCATTGTCCCTAAGTTTTTCTGTTAACCAGGTATATCTGAATTCTGCTTCATGAGAACAGCCTCTGTCAGGCTAAACTTTTCGTTAACATGTCATGTATCAAAAATGCAAAGTGGCTGTTTCAGCCTGCTGTGCTGTCTCCTGTGCACATGGGAGACCATTGGCCAAGGAAGGATGTGGACACAGCCCAGCACACCAACAGCTCCCACATGTACCTTCCTAGGGGAACTCACAAGAGGAGCTGCTGTTGCGGATAAGTAAATGTCAAATGGGACATTTTATTACATATGGGAACATAACTTTTTTGTGGGTTTTTTTTTTTTTTACCTTTTATGTGCATTGTTTTATCTGCATGTATGTCTGAGAGGGTGTCAGAAACCCTGGAACTGGAATTACAGACAGTTGTGAGCCATCATGTGGGTGCTGGGAATTGAACCCAGGTCCTCTGGAATGGCAGCCAGGGTTCTTAACCACTGAGCCATCTCTCTGGCCAAGGCTCAATCTGGAAGCTCTGTGAGTCCAGACATCCACATTACACAGTATCCCCAGGACTGTCGCTGTAGCCACCCTCACCCTGAGAACAAACCATGTTCACAAAGGGTCAGAGGGCAGGCTGATTCATTCCTGAATGAAAGCACCTTACGCAGTTGAAGCTGTTGTCATTCACACCAGAATGGATGACCACAAGGCTGAACTCAAGCTCCTTTTAGGAGAATTGCTTGAGGCCTTCACACAGCAAGGCATGAAGTCATTCACCTGGCCAGATTTTGGTTGCCCAAGGGCTACCTACATAGGAGAAGGCTCAAGGAAATCCAGACTCTCCCTGTAACAAAGGGGAAGGGCTGGAGTTAAGAGCACACACTGCTCTTGCAGAGGACCTGGGTTCAGTTCCCAGCACCCTCAACTACCTTTGACTCCAGCCCCAGGGGATCCAAGGTCTCTGGAATCTGCACACACACACACACACCTTAAGTCAATAAATCAAAATAAGTAAATAACAAAACATACCTTGAAAGAAAGAAGGTGAAAGCAGAATTTAGAAAAATACCCTCATACTTTCTTCAGACCATCAAAATAAGTAAATAACAAAACATACCTTGAAAGAAAGAAGGTGAAAGCAGAATTTAGAAAAATACCCTCATACTTTCTTCAGACCTTGTACACTGCTCCCTCTGTGAGGCCCTCACTCTGTCCCATACACCAGCCAACTGTGGGTCCTCTAGCAAAATCCTGAGACTTCTCAGCTTCAGTGTTGTTCTGGCAAGACAAGGGAAGAGTCCAGCCAAACCAGTCCTAGTGTCTAGCAGGAGGGAGGGCAGACTCAGGCCGGCCACTCGGCAGGGAACCACCGAGCTGCTGGACACCCCATTCCAGGATGCTGATGGGAGGGACAACACTCCCCAGACCCTGAGACCCTGCAGGGAGCACTCCTGGCCCTGCCCCTGCCCGGTATTTAAATGGGGACAGTGACAACTTCACACAGATGTGCACAGGACACAGCTAGAAGATGTCACCAGGAGAGAGATCAGACATCTGGCCCTAGAGCCATGAAGGCTGCTGAGCTGAAAGGACCTCCATCCTAGGGCTCAGACCCTGAAGGGCAACTGTGGGTGAAAGCTCCAAGGTATGGAGGAGGGAGAGATCCAGGTCCATGGGAGGAGTGGGAAGGGTGCTCCAGTCCTGAGATGGCTCAGGACTACTCCTGGGTCCTGGATGGTGCCCCTCCCCAACTCTGTGTTCTTCCTTCCAGGGCTGGACCCTGGGTCCACTTACTTCAAGGAGCAGAGGAAATCCCCAAGGCCAGCAAGTTCTCCTGCAGGGAGCTCAGCCTTGCACCAAAGTACCAGGTGGGATAAGTAATCCTTTCATTGCCAGGACTCAGTCTCCTAAATCCTAGCACCCTTGTCGGGGAAGAAGTCCACTCCTTAGTGCTAAGGTGGGAGCCCTGCCACCTTTGCCATGGTGTCCCTAAGACTCTGGGGGAAGATCAAGAGGTGTCTTACTGCATTATGTGGGAGTGCTGATGCTACCTCCTGTTTTGAAGTAGTAAAAGCCAGGAGGGCTGGAGACAGTTTCCCCTCAGGAGCTCCCTGCTGCCTCACAGCCTCAGACAGAATTAGCCCTCAGGAGGCTGATGTTCAGAAAAGAAGCTTGTCCAACACCTCAGGGAGTTGGAGGATGCTGGAGATGTGGCTCAGTTGGTAGAGTCCCTACCTAGCACACATGAGGCCCTGGGGTGGATCTCCAGAACCACATACACTCTACATGGTGGCACATGGGATTACACCTGTAATCCTAGCTAGAGCAGGAGACTCAGGAGTCAAAGGTCATTCTTAATTATATAGTGAGTTTGAGGACAACCTGAGCTACATGAGATCCTGTCTTTTTGTTTGTTTGTTTTTCAAGACAGGGTTTCTCTGTGTAACAGCCCTGGCTGTCCTGGACTTGCTTTGTAAACCAGGCTGGCCTCAAACTCACAGAGATCCGCCTGCCTCTGCCTCCCAAGTGCTGGGATTAAAGGCGTGCGCCACTACGCCCGGCTATGAGATCCTGTCTTAAAAAAAAAAAATCAGGGACTAGGTTGATAACTCAGTGGGCAAAACGCTTGTTGGTAAAGTGGGAGAAAGCACGAGGACCCTGCCAGCCAGTGCTGGTGTGTGGAGACTGGTCAGCCAGTCTGACTGAACCTTTAAGGTCCAGGTTGAAGGTGAGATCCTGACTCTAAAAGTAAGGTGGAGAACAACTGAGGAAAACTTCATCCAGCATTGACCTCTGACCTCTACAGAGCACCCACACACATGCGGGCGCAGGGAAGATGGAAACAGGTAGAGATCCCCAGAACTCACTAGCCTGAGGGAGATGCCTGGCCTCTGGCCTAAATGAGCATGCCCACACACAGGAACAAGGAATAAATTCTTCCCACTTTACAGTACAGGATACTGAGTCCCAGGAGGTTGAGGCCTTGCCCCAGGTTTCAGGTGGCTGTGCCAAGTAAGTCTTCTGTTCCAATCTTGCCCTGGTTCCTTGGCTCCGATGTCACTCGTACCTAGGCAAGTGTGACCTGGGGCTGGTCACTGGCCATCTAGGCTGGACCCCTACTCACTCAACCCCACCCTCTTCTAGGGCCAGGTGACAGCTGGGGGGCAGGTCCTCACCATGTCACAGGTCCCCCGCTCTGCCCTGGCCTTGTGCCAGCCAGGCCCGCCCATGCCACATCTTCCAGATGGCACCATAAAGCCATCTTGGAACCTAGGCCCTGAGAGCAAACAGCCCCTCCTAGGAGGCCTCACCCAGTAGAGACCACGTCAGTAGCTCTGCTGGTGTAAGGTGAGAGTATAGGACATGCGTCAGGCCTGGGTGGGGTGGGGGACCCTGGACTAGTCCTCTCCCTTCAACTCTCCCTTCTGCTCTCAGATCTCCATCCGTCCTCCTTTGCAAACAGGCACCAGCCAACCTCCCATCAGCCCACAAGCCTCGGGTCAGTTCATCTCCAATCAGCACCTAGGCCTTGGGTCAGTTCACTTCTGAGCTTTCTTAAAGCCCACTTGGGAAGGCCCAGTGCAGACCCCTCTGGCCTATCCCCAGTTCCTCTACAATGTGAGTGAGGAAGGTGTAACACCCAGGGTGCACTGGTAAGCTGAGAGTCCCCCTGAGCCGGTGTCCCTTTGAAGGCCTTGCCTGAGAGCCTGGGCCCTAGTTTTCCAACCTGGGCAGTGAGAGTGGCAGGGAGGCAGGCAGGCAGTAAAGCATGCCAGCTCACGGGGCATCTGGATCGGAGCCTGGTACTTGGCTCCGCCCCACCCTTACCAACCCTCAGGTACAGGCTCCTCATCACAGACAGCCTGTTTGTTACATCCTAAACCGGATGACTCATTCATGTCTGCCAGTTCCCTTTCATGGCTGTGGAAGAGGAACCTACACAGACAGTTGACTTAAACTAAGTCAGAGCTCTCAACTGATATCCTGCCTTGCCCCTCTGCCTCAGTTTCCTGACCTGTAAAATGAGGCAGCATAGACTACATGGGACCGAAGGTCAAGGGTCACCTAGGAAGGATGATCCTTGCCAAGTAAGAGGTTGCTGGGATTCGTGGTACTACGGGACTCATGGACTATTGTCACCTTTGTGGAAAAGAAAAGGGTAGGCCATGGAGGACAGTACCAGGAGTCCTCCAGATTCCAGTCAGCTGTGGGCTAATTTGTCAAGCCTCCCCAGGCAGTGTGTGGGTCCAGGCAGGGTGAGAGGTGGACATCCTGAAGCCTTCTCCTGGGAGTCTAGGACTGTAGGAGAAGTTACCTGTGATCTCCTCTGAGCTTGGCGATGGCCTAGCCTGGAGGAGAATCAGAGACATGGTAGCTTGGACTTGGCCATCTACTCCAGGCAGGGCCCTGGCCAGTATTTGTCATCTCTGGGTCTCAGTTTTCCTGCCTATAAATGACAGAGATTTTCCTCACAGGGAAGTATGAAGATGAACACACGTGTGGAAGACTGGGTCAGCAAGACATTGCTGGTGTGTCACGTGAAGTGGAGTCTCAGAGGGCCAGCCAAGGCCTTCCCAGGATGAGAGGGTCTGTGGATATGTCCAGGGCAGCAACACTGTCTAATCTGACTCCTCAGCTCCCGTGCCTGGTTGGTCATTTTATTTATTTATTTATTTATTTATTTGTTTGTTTGTTTGTTTGTTTGTTTGTTTATTTTGGTTTTTCGAGGCAGGGTTTCTCTGTGTAACAGCCCTGGCTGTCCTGGACTCGCTTTGTAGACCAGGCTGGCCTCGAACTCACAGAGATCCGCCTACCTCTGCCTCCCGAGTGCTGGGACTAAAGGCGTGCGCCACCACCGCCCGGCTCTGGTTGGTTATTTTTATTTTTGAGGTGGGGACATGCTATGTTGTCACCCAGTCCACTAGTGACCCTTGCTCTAGAAAATCATCCTCTGCCAGGCTTGGTGGCACACGCCTTTAATCCCAGCACTGGGAAGGCAAAGGCAGGTGGATCTCTGTGAGTTCAAGGCCACCCTGGTCCACAAAGTGAGTCCAGGATAGCCGGGGCTACACACAGAGAAACCCTGTCTTGAAAAACCAACAACAAGGGCCGGGCGGTGGTGACGCACGCCTTTAATCCCAGCACTTGGGAGGCAGAGGCAGGCGGATCTTTGTGAGTTCGAGGCCCGCCTGGTCTACAAAGCGAGTCCAGGACAGCCAGAGATATTCAGAGAAACCCTGTCTTGAAAAACCAAAAAAAAAAACAAAAAAAAAAAAAAAAAAAAAAACAAAAAAAAAAAAGAAAAAAAACAAAAAAAAAAAAAAAAGAAAGAAAGAAAGAAAGAAAAGAGAAAATCCTCTGGCCCTGGCTGGCACCTAGCACCACGTGGCTTACATTCTGACCAGCTCCTCTGCTGACTGTGGTGTTGGCTCCTTCAGCTGCCTGCCTCAGTTTGCATATCTCTAAAATGGGTTGGAAGGTGATCCAGGCCCCACAGGCATACTATGACATCTCTCCCATTTATGTGTTAGTGGCGGCAGGTGTGATCCCAGCACTCAGGAGGTGGAGGCAGGTGGATCTCTTTGAGTTTGAGGCCAGCCTGGTCTACAAAGCCAGTTCTAGGCCAGCCAAGACTAGAACACAGTGAGTGCCTGCCCACCCTCCAAAATGTTGTTCCTCCCTCCACGTACAAGGTGGGCAGTGTGCAAGGCCAGGTAAGTGGTATGGTCCCTATCTCACTCATACCCGCTCACACGTGAGAGGTGTCAAGCCCCACACCACAGGGCTGCTGTCCCACTTCAGCCTTCAGGGACCCACACTCTGAGGTGCTTGTTTGGGCTCCCATGAGCTCTGAAGACCAGGGCAGGGCAAGCTATGGAGCGGGCAGCAGAGAACCTGGCGGGGGTGTGGGTCTCTTTGCCTGCTGGGCAGTGACACCCGAGATGCTGGGTGGGTCCCACTTCCCGAAGCAGCTGCCAAGTGTGTAATAGACAGGACACTGGGATCCTGACTTCTCTGTTGTGACATGGGAACCTTGTCAGGACAGAATAGAGCGAGGGTCGCTAGTGGACTGGGGGACAAGAAGCTGAGGGAGAGATGGGACAAAACTCCCCCCCCCCCACATACATCCACTGGCTCTACATCCTTCATCAGCCCCAGGGACAGAAGGACAGTCCAGTGAGGCCCTGGATGGGTACGGCTTTGCATTCTGGTGGTTTGTCTCTGGGTCATGGGCCTCCATTTTCTCGTCTACCCCACAGAGTTATTAAGTGTGAAAGTGAGGTTTCATAGGAAAGTATCCAACCACAGTGACCAGAGAGGGTCAATAAATTTAGTGACATCATTATCCAGTATGTTGTCACCAAGGCTCGGAGACTGGGAGAGAGAGCCAATTGCTGCACAGCTAACAGGGTCCAAGCCGAGCTGCAACAAAATCAGGTTTTTCACACGGCCCTGCAGCCAGGCCACCTGGACTGACATTTCAGCACTGCCACTCACAGCCTATATGGCCATCAACAACATCCTTAATGTCCCCTTCTACATTATAGAGATTACAATAGTTCCCCTGCCTCAGGGGGTTGCTGGGAGGACTGTGAAACAGTGCTGTGTGACTCTGAGCAAGCTCTTTCCTTCTCTGTGCCTCCTCCCTATCTTTACAAAGTGAATCCTCAGCTGGCCTCTGTCGTCTGTAGTTCTGGGAAGTTCCTACAGGCAACCCCTCCCCACTTTTGACAAGCCCCACACTCCTAAGGGCTCTGGCTTAGTCCCTCCCCCTCCCCCCTTCTTTCCCCTCCTTAAGCTGGGGATAGGGCACTACCCCATAAAGATGAAGGAGCAGGTGAGAACTGTAGGAGAGGAGAGGGGCCAGGCTCCTTCCACCTAGTTTCTCACTGAGTGCCCTGCCCACTAAGGCCCTTGGCCCTGCAACTAAACATCTAGGCCAGTACCTTCAGAGGCAGCCTGTCCTGTCCCCCATCGGGGCCCTCAGAGAAGCTTCAGCCCCTCTGTGGTCAGGTGGAGCAGGTACCCTAAGAGAGAGGACAGCAGAATCATGAATTAGGCCCTGATGTCATGTGTGACCTCAGGCCAACCTTTCCTGAGCCTGAGCACAGGGCCAGGCATGTCACAGCTCCTCTTGAGTTCCTTCCCAGGGGACCTGACTCGACGATCTGTGTCCTGCACCCCTACACCTGATAGGACTTGAGTCACTTCAGGGGCACCTCAGGGTGTGGTGAGAGAAGTGAGAACTCCACACCAGGAAGCAGGTCCTATTCCTGTCACCCTGCCCTGACCCTCCTCTTCCCGCACACCCATGGTGCTGGCCACACAGGCAGGTCTCACACTACAACCGCAGGACCGCAGGGAGCAAACCTTGTCCCACAAGCCTGTCCATCCAGAGGAAAGCCCACACCTGCCTCAGCTCTAGCTCCACCCCCTCCCACTGCCAAATCCTGTCCTTCCAGCCCATCCACTGTCCTGTCCATCTGTGGCTCACCCAGCCACCATCGGGCTATCCATCCACCTCTCTCCCATCCAGTATCCATCCTCTCACCCCATCCATCCACTCATCCACTGAATCATTCATCTACCTGTGCGGCTACCAGTCCATCTGCCCATCCTAACCATCCATACACAGATTCTCCCGTTCACTCGTCTACATACCCATGTGTCCATCTACCCATCCATCCACCGGCCAGCTACCCACCCATTCAGAGGTCTCCACATCCGTCCGTCCATCTGTCCTCTTCCCCATCCAGCCTCCTCATGCATACATACCCATCCATTGTTCTTGTCCTTTGCCAGGCCCTTCCCTGAGTCTAAGAACAACAGGCACATATGATACAACCAGCCTGTCTCCATGGGCTCCTGGCCCAGGGGCGACAGGCCAGGAGAACTGTGTACAGATAGAGCAGGGTGATCAGAGTTCTAAGAATGGCAGGATCTAGAAGGGCTCTTTGGAGATGGTGTCTGCACTGGGCTATGCAGATGGACTCAGGGGAACTTGGAAAGTGGTGTCTGCGATTCCAGGTGTGTAATGAAGTCCAGCAAAAACTGACTTCACTTTTCACTTCTTTTCCTGTGGAGATCACATACATGGCCTGAAGCATGCTAGGCAATGCCTCTCCTACATCCCCAGACTTATCCCCTCATATTCTTTATTGGAGAGCGGTTGGGGTGCCAGGTTTATTGTCTCTTGCACCAATGGGATCCAGGAGCTGGACAGGCAGGCTATGGACATCAGGCCCGGCAGCTGTCCCTGAGTCCCAGGTGCAGGGCTGGGGACCATGGACCCTGCTTGAGGGGGGATGACTGTGAGCTTGAGACACTGAGCATGTGACTCTGAACCCTCAGCTAAGTCACAAAACTTAGCCAGGGGCTCACTGAGGTTGTGGGATGACACTGTTGTCCAGGGATCTGTCAAAGGGAGCATATATGCCAGCGTTGCCAGCCTCACCCACAGAGAGGGTCCCTGAAGCCTTCTAATAGGTTTCCATCTTCTCATCAGTGCCAGCGCACAGCCCAACTACACAAATCGTCACATGGGCAGCAGGACGCTAAGTGTTGCACAAGGTGACCTAGATACTGGGTTGGCAGTGGGGTTCATTAGCTACTGACCCTAACAGGGACCAGGCATGGTGACGTCCTAGCACTTGGAGGCTGAGGCAGGAAGATCCTGTGTTCCTTGCAAGCCCCAGCCACATACCAAGACCCTGTCTCAAAGAAACAGCCACCAAAAGAAAGTTAAAAAGAAAAAAGTCAGGCTGGAGAGATGGCTCAGCGCTTAAGAGCATTGCCTAGTGCTCTTCCAAAGGTCCTGAGTTCAATTCCCAGCAACCACATGGTGGCTCACAACTATCCACAATGTGATCTGGTGCCCTCTTCTGGAATGCAGGTGTACATGCAGATAGAGCACACATGCATAAAAAAATAAAATAAATCTTTAAAAAAAAAAAAAAGAAAAAGAAAAAAGTCTGGGCTCTGACCCCCATGAATTGTGTCCTAAAAGAAGGGTGTGGGCTAGTTTGATGTGTACCTGCGGGCCTAGGGAAAGCCTCTAAAGTGATTGGCGCAGGCCACATGCCACACAGCTTCGTACCAGGCATGTCCAATCCCACCTGCTTGGACAATGCCCCTTTTTTTGTGTGTTGTTTTTGTTTTTCTGAGATTGGGTCTCATGCAGCCCAGACTGGCCTCGAATTTGCTATGTAGCAGAGGATGACTGAACTTCTGATCCTCCTGCTTCCACCTCCCAAGGGCTGGGATATCCTTCCTGTGTCACCCAGAGGACAGTGATGCTGGGAAGGGGCATTAGGAGTTCTGAGAGAGTCCAAATTGCTGACCTCAGATCTCTAGAGTCAGAATGCCATCAAAACTTCTCCTCAGTTCCCAGTTCCAAACAAGCCTGGCCACTGCCTCAGCAGCAGTGATCCCTGCATTTACATCCGTGCTCAGCCCCCTCGCCCAGCGCTCCTGGCCCAGGCCCTAGCAATGTAGTAGCAGGAATGGATCTAAGAGTCCCCGAGTATCCCCCAGAGCTTGTGGGGTCTAACCTTGCTCAGTTATCATTGTGCTGAATGTTCTTACTAAAACAAGAGCATCGTGTGCCGATGTCCTCACCGCCTCGTTCTGTTTGGACAACGCTAGGGATTAAGTCCAGACCCTTTTATTATTTTCAATCCCGGAGCCCTTTTATTTTGTAATAAAATAGGAACTCCCTATGTAGCCCAGGCTAGCCTTGAACTGACAGTCTGCCTACCTGTGCCTCTCTGAAGCTGGGCTCACAGGCATGTCCCCCATATCCAGTTTGGGTCTCTTCGTCTCTCCTGGCTTTCCCTTCCTATGTTGTGTAGTTCTGAGTGTGTGTGTGGGAGGCCAGCCTTAGATCTCAATTCCAATGGCACCTGCAAAGCATGTCCGCCAACCCCATATGTGTAAACTTGTCTCAGTACTTCCGGTTTTCCTTCCCTGTCTTATTTCCACCCCCTGGCAGCACCTCGCACCTTTGGACACTGAGCCCCTGTGTTTGTAATCTGTTTCCACAGCAAGAACACCAGCTCTGCGGGAGAGCGAGGCTGGGGTCCTTCATCACTGCTGTGGCCCCTGGGACTTGGCGTGTAGTAGATGTTCCATAAACATTTGCAGAAGGTGCGGCTGGGGGGCCAGGCATGAAGCAGGTCTCAGTGGCTGAGGAAGTGCCTGAGGAGGAAGGAAGTTGTCCTCCCCACCTGGCACCTGTGGAGGAACGCTGCCCAGAGGAGGGGTGAGCGGGATGCTGGAGATTGGAGGTGAAGGTGGGGGTTCAGGTACAGGGCTGTGCACCTGGCAGTGACAAACCAGGTTTGTGTGTGAGACTGGGGGCCTCTGGGGTGTGCGTGAGGCCCAGGTGTTCTTTCCAGGAGCCCACTCCACCCCCACCACGCACACCCTAGGTAGTCCCTGGGCCCAGGAAGAAGGCAGAGCACACACAAAAGGGCAGCTGTCCCTGGCATTTAGGGGAAACGAGGCTTTGATAAGGTGGGTAAATTTCAAAGGGGCTGCTGGAGATGGGGGCAGGGCTGCTGATAGCAGTACCTTCACCGTGGGGCTGGCCTTGTGGCCCAGTCCCTCCAAAGGAGCAAAACAGGCTTGATTGTATTCTTATCAGACCTGTGGTTTTGTAAGGCCCGGCAGGCTGGCTGGCTCTGCGTCAGTAGGGGAAAGGCAGTAGCCAGCTACCCCTGGTGTTTTTGTGATGCCAGCTACCACCTCCACCCCCTGTAGAGGCCAGGGGTCCACCTGGTGCTGGCACAGAGAAGGAGGAGCAACTGAGGCCACACCCCAAGCAGGGAGGCCTGGGAGGTGGCTAAGAGTTTACTATGTTCTCCCCACCTCTCAGCACAAGCTACCAACTCCGTGCCTCGGGGTCTTCGGTGGAGAGTAATAGGAAGCCCATGACAGCACTGTCCTTCAGAGGGTCTGTCGAGACCACTGAAGATGCTTGCCTAAGTGCTTGGAGGGCATTGCAGCAGGTGGTTCACAGCCAGGGTCTGGTCAGTGACAGACTTAGCCTACACAACCTGGGACACCAGTGGCCTGTGCCTTCAGATGGCACAATGTGGCCCCCAGCCTGCCTTTTCCACTTGGGTGCTCAAAGCTACCTGCAAAAGCTAACCCCTTCGATGCCCAACCTCAAGGAGTCAGTCCCAAAGAGCTGCCCACCTCCTGAGCCTGCTTCTCACCACACACCTTCCCTGGCCTGACTACCACACCTTCCAGCACAAACATAGCTCCCTTCCTTTGCTGTGGGCATGCAGGGCCTAGAGACAATGCCTGGCCTGAGGGAGCTCAGTGCTGTGTGTGGAGTGAAGACATTCAAGAGGACCAAGACCGGGCCAGGGGCAACTGTGCTTCCCAACAGAGGGGTGGATGGGTGAAGAGGATGCTGTCTGTGTGTCTGTGTGCAAACATGTGTGCAAATGTCCTGTCTGCCCCCACTCCCAACAGGCCCACAGACTTCCCTTGGCTTAGAGTTCATTTCTGATTGCAGGCTTGCCTGGCTAAGACCCCTGAGGAACACCTCTTCAGGTCAGGTGCCATCTTAGCAGTGAGCAGTGGTATTGAGTGGAAGAAGCTACAGGAAGGGTGTGGGGTGGGCAGCCGGGCCTGGACACAGGGAACAATAGCCTTTCTCCATGTGGTGTCTTAGGGTGCACCTGCAGCAGAAGAGGATATTGTGGAGAGACCTAGGAAGCTGGATCCTGGACTGGACAAGGACAGGAATTGTGGTGTGTTGTTCATAGAACATCAGACCCTGAGGAGGCTGCCCTTGGACCAGATGCTGGGGGCTGTCTGTGCCCTCTGAGGCAGACACAGAGGGACTTGGCTGCTAGGCCAGGCACAGAGGAACACATACTAATCTGGAATTGGCAAAAGATCCGGTGTACCTGACACATGAGGTGACATGCTCCAGGTATGAAAACAGTCACTTTCTGGGCCATTCCTAGTCCTCATGACCCCTACCCAGGCACAGCCTGAGGCTTCCCCTGTCGCATCTCAGCCTTGACCCTGGGCAAGCCAGCAACCTCTGCCTGACATCTGTGAACGAGCCACATGGGCAGTGACCACCGGGTTGCAGGCTTACTGGGATCAGTTACCTGAGTAACTGGTGGGAACATTTGTGGGAGCACAAGTTGGGGTGTGGGTTCAGATCTCAGGCTTACTGGGTGTTCTTAGGCCTATTCCCCACCTCTCTGCCCTCAGGGTGTTTGTCATTACCACATCCACTGGTTAAAGCCTGGAGTCTCAGAAATTAAGCCTCCTGATTGCCCTGTCCCTCCCTCATTGTCCCATCCAGGTGAGACCCTCAGGCCCCTCATGTCCATCCTTCCTGCCTTCCTGAAGCCAGAGCCTGGGACTGGGGGTTGTGGCAGTCCCATCCTTCTGGAGCTGGAACGGGCCCAGACTTCTCAGCTGTTATCACAGACTGAAGTTCCTCAGAAAGAGATGGAGTTCTAAGAGATAAGACACAAAACAAGCCAGGGAGGCAGCTGCTCTCTGACAGACGGATGCACAGACAGACAGGCCTTCCCAAGATGTGTACACAACCTTCACTCACTGAACACATTGGACTCACCCCAATCCCACCCCAATCCCAGCACAGTGTCACTGATACCCAGACATGAACCTCAAGTCCCAGGTCAAGCTCCCCACACCAGGCTCCCTGGTGGCCACATACTCGGGTGGGAAGGGGGTGCCGGCCAGCTGCCCAGACCTTGTCATCCTGGGTTTTATGATGCTCTAGGGGAGTTGACACTAGGTGGATATGGGGAGACAAAGGTAAGAGGATGGTTGCCAAAATCAAGGCCAACCTGGGCTATAATATGAAACCATGTCTCAAGAGAAACACACAAGAGCAGAAAAGAAAAAGAAAGACTGGGAGATAATTAAAGAAAAAAGACATGCCTTTAAGACCAGCACTCGAAAGATAGGGGCAGGAGTATCTCTGTGAGTCTGAAGTCAGCCTGGCCTTACAAAGTGAGTCCAGGATACAAGGCTAGCCTGGGCAAGCAAGCAGAAATGAAAGTTTGCTGGGCAAGGTAGTGCCTGCCTTTAGGCTCAGCACTCAGAAAGCAGAAACAAGCCTATCTCTGTGAGTTTGGGGCCAGCCTGGTCTACATAGAGTTTCAGGCCAACCAGCTGGATAGTGAGACCCCTCCCATCTCAAAAAAATACAAACTAAAATCAAGGTGTCCCTCTTCTATTTGTGTTCTCCAACAGAGCCCAGATTGAGAGAGTATGCTGCTTCAGGAGGCTGAAAAATAGTTCCAAGGTAGTCACACATGGGGACAACGTGGGACCCACATGTGGAGGGGTAGAATGGGGCAGGTATGGCCTTCGGCAGCCTCTTGAGTTCTGGACAGAGAGGGTGTTCATCTGCTGCAGTGGCCAAAGAGTATTAGAGAGTAGCCTGCCTCGGGGAGCTGGGCAGGAGGCAGGAGGCCAGATGCATTGAAGGGCCTGTGAAAGGGACCTGAGACTGGATCCTGGGGGTGCAGGGGCAGTATGGATGGGCCAGGAAACTGGGGGTATGAGTTTGAATCTTCCCCATAGCTGTGACCATGGACTTGATAATCTCAGTGCTCCTGAGAAGTGGGTATATCACTGCTTTCCTGGAGGGGGGCACTCCCCTAGGTGATCCCCCCTCACTGGAACTCTGAGAGTTCTCCTGTAGGGAGGGGGATGATCACCAGTTTCTGTCTCCTGGTGACTCAAGCAGAACCAGGCTTTTTTTTTTTTTTTTTTGGTTTTTCGAGACAGGGTTTCTCTGAATTTCTCTGGCTGTCCTGGACTCGCTTTGTAGACCAGGCTGGCCTCGAACTCACAAAGATCCGCCTGCCTCTGCCTCCCAAGTGCTGGGATTAAAGGCGTGCGCCACCACCGCCCGGCTATAGAACCAGGCTTTTTGAAACAAGCTTTCATGTAGCCCAGGCTGGCCTCCAAGTGGCTATGTAGCCAAGGTTGACATTAAATTCCTTCTCCACCTCCTGAAATACCCACTCATGCAAAGGAAGCCCAAATGAGCCACATTCTATAAACCCAGGATGTATTTTTGGGTCAAACCCAAAATAGGTCCCCTCACATCAAGATAGAGGAAGAGTCCCCTGGCACCCCAGAGTGAATGATGGGATCCACCTGGCCCTCCCTTCTATCTGGCATCATGATCTTACCTAGCTGCAAGAGAAGCTGAACAGTATTCACTCTAGGTAGCCATGTGCCCAGCTAAAAATCACCTGCTTGGGATGAGGGATAGGAAGATGTCCATACAAGAACACTTTGGAGCATGCAGTAAGCCCTGGCTTTTATCCCTAGCCCCTCAAAATAGAACCTCAAGAACAACTCAGATCTTTTTATTCAGAAAAGGAGGGGATTGGGCATGGGGATCACTAGCTTTCCCTAGCACCCATTCACTCAGGTGCGTTTGTGCAGCAGCTGAGTGCTAATGCATCAGAGCACTGTGCTGGGAGTGGGGACAAGGGGATACCTGGCTAGTAGAGAAACAGGGGACAGGAAAGTGAAGGAATCATTGGGGAGATGCAGAAGCCTTTTGCTCCCTGGCCCCAGAGGCCCAGACCTCTGGGGATCAAGAGTGGTTAGTCGCAGGCATTTTGGAACTTTGAATTACCCCCTCACTTACCCTGTCTCTGCCCTCTCAGAGACTGAGTCTGAAACCTCTACAGCAAAGGGCCAGTGAAGACAAAAGCTGCACTGCGGGCTGTATAGTCAGCCTGGCCTTTGATTGGAAGATAATGGTGTGGGTCAAGGTGAGCGACTGGGCCTGAGGGCAGGCGTTTTCCCAAAGCCTGGGCTGTGGGAGGTCACACAACTACACAGCACCGTTTGGAGTTTGAAAGCAGCAGTGAACACTTTTGGGACTGGAGAGATGACTCATGCTTAAGAGCGCTGGCTGCTCTTGCAGAGGACCAGGGTTCTGTTTCCAGCACCCACAAGGCAGTTCACAACTGTCTGTAACTCCAATTCCAGGGGACCCAGTGGTCTCTTCTGACCTCCACTGGCATTGCATGCACACAGTGCTCAGACATGCACTCTGGCGGGCGCGCGCACGTCTGCGTGCCTGTGTGTGTGTGTGTGTGTGTGTGTGTGTGCACATGCACGCACACATAAAAGTAAAATATTTTTTAAATTAAAAAAGTAACAGTGAGGCCGGGCGTAGTGGCGCACGCCTTTAATCCCAGCACTCGGGAGGCAGAGGCAGGCGGATCTCTGTGAGTTCGAGGCTAGCCTGGTCTACAAAGCGAGTCCAGGACAGCCAGGGCTACACAGAGAAACCCTGTCTCGAAAAACCAAAAAAAAAAAGTAACAGTGAATCTCAGCACTTAGGAGGCAGAGGCAGGGGGAATCTCTGCATCTAGGCCGTCCCAGGTCACAGAGTGAGACCCTGTCATTCAGCTGAGGAGAGATGAATTCTGGGATGTATCAGTCAGGCCTCACTCAGCTCTGCCCCTGGGGCAGTAGCTTGTTTGCCCTTGGGGCATAGAGTTGCTCTATGTGTTGCTACCTGAGCAGGTGAAGGAGCCTGGGCCAGCGGGGGAGCCTGGACTCCAAACCCCTGTTCTGTGCAGCCTACCTGCTGCTCGTAAGAGCATGCTGTTGCCGGGCGGTGGTGGTGCACGCCTTTAATCCCAGCACTTGGGAGGCAGAGGCAGGCCGATCTTTGTGAGTTCGAGGCCAGCCTGGTCTACAAAGTGAGTCCAGGACAGCCAAGGATACACAGAGAAACCCTGTCTCGCAAAACCAAAAAAAAAAAAAGAACATGCTGTTGCTGACTGACCCTACTCTGGGTCCTTCGCATCACTGGGTGACAGACCTCAGGAGGTTGTAGGGTACAGAGAGCATACCAGCAGATGGGCCTGGGGAGGCAGACAGCACCACCTCCAGGAAGCCCTCAGTGACTCCGAAGGCCAGTCTTGGTGATCTCCCCAGGAGTGAGTGGCACTGAACTGTCAATGCTCTCCAGATTTGTCCCCCAGTCCTTTAGAGATCCCCCTGTCTCTGACTCCTGAGCACAGCCATGCCTAGATTGGAGTCAGTGTGTCCTGGTTACTGAGCTCAGGTCATCAGGCTTGGTGACCACTATCTTCACTATCTTCAGCCATCTCGCCAGCCCCAATGCACCCATTTCTAAGATTTGTCCAGACCCTGGTCTCACTGGTGCCCCCTTTGTGCCGTCTTGTGTTTGTAAAGCGAGCATGCTGGAGATGGTCATTTAAAGAAGGAAGGAGGGAGGACCTGAGTTCTTCATCCCTCGGGAGGCAAGGCCCTTAAGGGTTAACCAGGAGTCTGCCTGCGGTCAGAGGTAGGCAGGGAGCGTATTTGTTCAGGTAAATAAGGAAGGATTATTTATAATGGGAATGCTGGCTGGCTGACCCTGCATCTCACTGCTGACTTCCTTCCAGCACATTCCTGCACTCTGTCTGCTGTCCACTCGGCCTCCCACACCCGGCCGGCCTCCCAGCCTGCTGTTGCCCCTGAGGCACCCCAGGTTGGGCCTTGTCATGGTGCCAGCAGGTGGCCCTGAGCCTCCGACAGGGGCCTGCCTATAGACCTGCAGGCCTCAGACCTGAGGCTCACTCAAGGGTGGATAGGCCCAGGTGGCCCACCTGAGAGCCACCTCTGTGCCCAGTCCCCACTGATGTCCAGCTGAGACCCAGGAGTGGTCCGAGCTGCCTACTGCCTCTTCCTGGTCCCTGAAGTTAACTCTCCAGAGGACGACTCCTTGGACACCAGGCAGCTAGCTAACGGGTAAGTGTGGCAGGAGGCAATGTGCCCCTCTGTGGGGTTCCCTGTCAGTTGTGGGAAGGCTGGTGACTGACACATGTTGGAGGGTACTTTGTAAGCTTGGAGCTCATGTTCCAGGTACTAGGGACCCTTTACAGTAGAGTCCAATCCCTTCCATATGCTGCCATTTGCCTTGTTGGGTCATACCCAGAGCATAGGGGCTACCCCTTCTTTCTGGGGGCCTTATGCCTGTGAAGCCTGCACAGACCCCATCCTATGCAGGTTGGGGGAAAGCAGCCATGCAGGTGTATAGCAAGCACCCCTGGGCCTGGCCAGCTCTGCCCTGACGGTAGCACTCAGGCGGCCGATCGGCCACTGCCACCTTGGCTGCTGTCCCAAAGGGAAGCAGTGAGTGTCTTCCTGCCTGGCCACAGTGGACAGTCAGGGGCTCACTGGACCTAGGACCTCAAGATATGGACTAAAGCAAGAGACAGGTTCAGAGCCCAGGAAACTGGTTGAGCAGGGTGGCACAGGCTGGCAGTCTGGGAGGCCACCACAGAGCAAACACACCTGGAAAGCAGAGGATGTGCGTGCATGTGTGTGTGCATGTGTGCATTCGTGCGTGCGTGCGTGCATGTGTGTGTGCATGTGTGCATTCGTGCGTGCGTGCGTGCGTGCATGTGTGTCTGTGTGTTGTCTGAGGTACTCAGTTCTCTTTCGTTCTTGTTTTGTCTTATTTTTTGGATGCTTATTCAGTCTGGTCTTACCATGTAGAACAGGCTAGCCTCCAGGCCACAGGTGCCTCAGCCTTGGAGTGCTGGGATTGAAGGTGCTTGCCACCATGCTGGCTTGGATTTGAGACAGGGTCCCTGTAGCTCTGGCACGTAGTCCTGTAGTCCAGGCTGGTCTTGAAGTCACATTAAACCTCACCCTGAAGGGACTCGTTTCTGCTTGTTTAGGTTTTTAAAGATTGCATTTATTGAGGGCTGGAGAGATGGCTCAGCAGTTAAGAGCACTGACTGCTCTTCCAAAGGACTTGGGTTCAAATCTCAGCACCCACATGGCAGTTCACAGCTGTCTGTAGTGGCCAGGTGTGATGGCACACACCTTTAATCCCAGCATTCAGGAGGCAGAGGGAGGTGTATCTCTGTGAGTTCAAGGCCAGCCTGGTCTACACAGTGAGTCCAGAACAGCCAGGGCTACACAAAGAAATCCTGTCTCAATTAAAAAAAAAAAGTTGCATTTATTTTGAAGAATATGTGCTTACAGGGGTAGAGGGTATTCATGTCGAAGTTGGAGGACAATGTGTTGCCTGGGGTCCTTTAGAGATCCCCCTGTCTCTGACTCCTGAGCACAGCCATGCCTAGATTGGAGTCAGTGTGTCCTGGGTACTGAGTTCAGGTCATCAGGCTTGGTGACAACTATCTTCACCTTCTGAGCCATCTCGCCAGCCCCAATGCACCCATTTCTAAGATTTGTCAGATTCCTATAGTGAGGAGAGAAGGACATGGGAGGTAGGAATGACAGAGCAGGAAGTTGAGGGCCTGGGCACCTGGGGGGTCCTGAAGCTGGCTGTGTGTGTGTGTGTGTGTGTGTGTGTGTGTGTGTGTGTGTGTGTGTGTGTGCATAGGTCCACTATGGGGGCCCCAGACCTCCTTGACTCCACTCCCAGCAGTGTCCAACAGCCCCAGTCTAGGCACAGGCCTCCATAGCCAACCCCTTCCCCCCAGGCCAAGGCTGAGACTCAGCTCATTTCCTGCCCCTACCTCCCCAAACAAACAGCTTCAAGACAACTCCCAATAAAGCTGCAGTTCCTATACCAGCTGCTCCCCTGAGCAACAAAGTAAACAGGCCCCGGAGCTTCTCCCAGGCCTGAGGTAGAGGGCACAGCAAGCAGGTGCTGCCCACCATGTGGACAGTTCGCGCAAGCCAAGCATCTGCTGCCTGCTGGAAGAGCGCCCCATCCCAGCACACGTGTGGACTGGGAGGCTGAGGAAGGGTGGGGATGGTGTCACTGGGTCTAGGAGCCAGGCTGTGAGTGGACCTTTCATGCCAGTTATGGAGGGTGCCCAGAGATGAGAGATGAACCTTCTGTTCTTGCAAGTTTTACCTGTTGCACCCATGCTCATAAGGGACTTCCCTGCCACTCCCACCCGAGACAGAGGGGCTACACCCCATGGATGCCCAGTGGCTGCTAAGAGACAGGCCTGGCCCGAAATAGACCCAGGAGAATCTATGCTGACTGACTTGTGCCCTGTGCTGAACCAGAAAGGGTCAGTTCCAGCTGGCGGGAAGACCAAGGCTCTGCAGACAGAGCAGGAAGGGATAGCTGTGGGCCATCTCTTTGCCTCAATGTATTTGCAGCGCCTTGTCTGTAGAATACGAAGGTTGGACGAGATCATCTCCCCGGTTAAGGGAGACGTCTTGGAGGAGACACACTGGAATGGGACTTTGAAAGCTGCGTAGGTCACTGTTTGGATATGCCAGCTTGTGTGCTAGGCTTGAGGGGTCACAATGCACCGGGATTCCTGGCTCTGGCTCCCACCAGAAGGTAGAGAGGTGTGGATGAGGCCGGCAGCTAGGATAGACATGGGTAGAATGAGGGAGAGGCAAGGAGCCCAGACCTCCCTCAATTCTCCACCAGTTCACTTGGCCCGCACCACCTGCCTTTCTTTGTGCTCATCCCTCCTTCTCCTCCAGTCTCTCCCTTCACCTGTTCCTAGGTGTACATTCAAGCACACTCCACCATGGCTCCAGAAGTTGATGTCTTCTCTCAGTACTCCAACCCCGTTAAGCCAGGCCACCCACAGCCATTTAACAAACAGCACAAACTGTTCCAGAAGTTAACAACTTAGAGTGGGAGAACAGGAAGTGGGGCTTGGATCTGGCCTGGGACCCTCCCCTCATCCATATCAGAGCCCCCACGGGCAGCTCAGCAGGTAGAACAGCTCTTCTCAAAGCAAACCATGGCACCATCGTGCTGGAGCCCAGAGCTTTAAATGTCAGCAAGGGCCCTTGCTGACATTTAACGCTCTGGGCTCCAGCTGCCTGCACAAAGTCTAACCCTGCCACTCCTCTCCCACTACTCCAATTCTGATCACTCCTGGCCAGGCAGGGACCTCACTAGCACCCTGCCAGGGCCATGGGACAAGGACCTCCCAGCACAGAAGAAAAAGCCAATAAGCCCTCCCAGGGCTCCTCCAAATTGGAGGCACCCCTACAACTCAGGGCTGAGATATAAAGGGACTGCGGAGGCTTCCTAGCAGGAGTCCAGGCTGAGACCGTGACAGAGGTCATGCTAGGGTCAGGTCCCTTCTCTCAGGCATCAAGAGGCATGCCTCCTGTCACTTGTGAGCACATATCTCTACTGGCATTTCCTGTCTGGGGATGGGTCTTGAGTTCCTGCCGGCCTCACTTCTGTCCTAGACTCCCTGAACAGTTCATTCTGGATCTTGATTGGTTGTTGAAGGAGTGGAGGGGAAGAGAGACGCTTCAGTATCCTGCCCTCCGAGGAGGGTCTTGTGGGCTCAGATGTGGGAGGCCTGTGCCTGCTGGAGAGAGAGTACAGACACAGGGACCCCAAGAGCTCCCTGAATAAAGGGGCTTCACTGGAGGGCTCACACACACACACAGGAGGCAGCAAAGACATAAACTGCAGTTTCTGGGAAAATCCGAAAGCCAGGCAAAATTGAACTTGACAGGGTGGCTAGTAAATTCTCTTCAACTGCCAGGCTCACCTGGGTTGGAGGCTTTCTGGCAGCAGGAAGCAGAGACATGCTGGCAGAAGGGAACCTTTCAGAACCTGTGAACACAAACTCCAGGGACAATTGGAAACTAAATCCCTCCCCTATTATTGTCAGCTATATCCCTCCCCTTTCCCTCTTCCCTCTCATTTTCTAAAGACAAGGTCCCATGTAGCCCAAGCCAACCACAGACTCCACCAGGGCAGTGGGCGGTTGTTTTAGTGGACTGAGGCCAGCACGCTGGGCTCTGCACATCTGGCAGTAGGGAGGCCAGAATCCAGTTCTCCTGAAGGGCTGATGTGAGGTGGGAGGCTGCTGGGTCCCAGGAAGGTGGGGCCTGAAAGGCAGAGATGGGCAAGGGAGTGGTAAGGGAGTGGCAAACTTGGGGCTCCCTAAGAGCTAGACTGGCCCAGCCCTCTCCAAGGTGCTGACTAGCTGGTGGGTGTTAGGGTGCAGGTGTGAAGGTCCTCCCCGCTCTCTGGGGCTCTTCATCGTGTTCTAGTCTTTCCCCACAGCCTGTCTCTAGCCTATTAAAGGTGTCCAGAGGTTGGAAGGGCTTGGGGAATAGCCAACAGCCCCGTCAGACCTCTTGTCGTAAGGCCACCAGAAGCAAGGGGTTACAGTGACTGACTCTGTCCCCCTCCCTCACTTGATGTTCCTAGGTGCTACTTTCACTGGTCCTGAAGCTGGGTCCTGGAGTCTGGACCACTGAGATTGGATCTCAGGATGTGAGGGGGCAGTGCATTTACATGCTACTCCACTATCCCTAGGAGGTTGGGTTTGGAAGAAGGAACCCCACAGGACATAGAAGACATGGCCCACAACACACACCCATCAGGCCTTCCACGAGGGCCTCCTGGGCAACTGGATATGAACAGGGGACAAAGGAGGCAAAGGTGTCCCAAAGGGAATGGGGTACCAAGATGCTGCACCATTGGTCCCTCTGTGCCCTCCCCTCACTTACCTTCCTGGGGGACAGGAGGTACTGAGAGATGGACTCCAAGCTATGAAGCCCTATCCATTAATCCTCTGATGTGGTCCTGCCTCCTGGCTTGGCCTGCACCAGCTGCTACCAAGCCTTCTTTTGTCTGGAGAGGCAACCAGGGCTTCTGGGGCAAGAGCAAGACAGACCTGCTGAGCCTTAATATAGACACATGGCTTTACCCCCGAGATCAGCACAAAGTTTGGAAACCGCGGGCATCACTCAGGAGACTGCAGCCCTGGGCAGTTGAGAGAGACAGGGAGGGTGGCCCGTGTCTGACATACCAGGCCCCAGCACACTTCAGATGGTCTACAGAGCAATGGCTTAAATGTCAGGAGGTCTCTGGCTAGGACCTGGTTCTTCAGTTTGTCACTGGGTCCCTCCCTGCCACTCCCTGAGCTTCAAAGGGTTCCCACTTCCTCATATTCCTATTGGCAGATGGCTTTTTGAGGATGGAGTAAGTTGCCAATCACCGGTGGGTCATCAGAAAGGGAGACATCAGAAGGGCTCCATAGGGGTGGGGCTTAGGGAACCTGGATGATAATGAAATGACATCTTGGGAAAGAAGACAGTATCAGAAGAAGGAAATAGCCATGATTGTGCCCTTTGCAAGCAACAGGGCAAGAAACACTAGCTTTACGCTAGCTTTATCAGAGCCTGGATACGAGGAGATCATGCTGACTGGTGGCTCTGTGTAGTGGAAGGAGGCTTCCACTTCGTGGAAGGCTTCGTGCATGCTCAGCAGGCACTCCCCTGCCTGAGCCACATCCCAGCCCATTGAGCAAGGCAGGCAGTGGGAGCCATGCATGGCAGAGGAGGAGTCGGTAAAAGGGTGATGGGAGGAGATGAGGTTGGCGGTGGGGAGGGGTAAGCAGCCAGCAGCAGAAGATGAATGTTGGAGGATGAAGGGGCCCAATCATGAGGTGGGTAAGACACCTGGAAAGAGGAAGTGGCCAGAGCAGGTGCCTTCACTAAGGAGACTGCGATCCAAGGAGCAGACTCCACAGGCAGCCAGGTTACGCTCTCCTGAGCCTGACCATCTGCATCTGTGAGGCGAGACCCTGGAGCTCATGTGACCCAGGTTGTGGGTAGCTGTCCTGGTCAGGGTTTCTATCGCTGTGATGAAACACCACAACCAAAGCTACTTGAGGAGGAAAGGATTCATTTACCTTTATTACACCTCCACATCACTGTTCATCTCTGAAGGAAGTCAGGACAGGAACCCAAGCAGGGCAGGAACCTGGAGGCTGGAGCTGATGCAGAGACCATGGAGGGACGCTGCTTACTGACTTGGTCCTCATGGCTTGCTTGGCCCGCTTTCTGATAGACCACAAGACCACCAGCCCAGGGGTACCCTCACCTACAATGAGCTGGGCTCTCCCTCATCAGTCACTAATCAATAGCATACTCTAAAGGCTTGCCTACAGCCCAGTCTTATGGAGGCATCTTCCTAATTGAGGTCCCTGCCTCTGATGACTTCAGCTTGTGTCAAGGTGACATGACCATACAGCATATTGTATGTGTGGGCTCCCTGCCATGACAGAGACTGAATTCCCTGTGACAACCTCTTGTCCTGCTCTAGTCCAGCTTGTGCCAGGAGAGGCCAGAGGTGCAGCCAGGCACCACAGCCATTAAGCACAGCCAGCAGGTCCCAGGCAAACAACAGGGGCTGTTCCCTCTGCTGCATAGTTAACTATTCAGGGAGCCCTTGTCATTGGGAAGCAGACTGAGGGGAGGCCGCACTGTGCGCCAAGACAGGGCGAAGGAGTGTCTGCGGGGGAAGGGTCCAGAAGACCTTCTTTGCACCTTGACTGACCCATCAGTAAAATAGGGGTAAGAAGAAAGTTCAGGCTGCCTCCCCTGGGGAGGGCATGAGTACCAGGGCTGTGAAGACTACTCAACAGATACAGCAAGAACGTGGCATTATGTAGTAACCGGGCCAGCACTGGCCCAACTGGCCCCTCCTCCAACAGTGCCTGGACCCCAGCACCTATCTCCCCTCCCACCTGTGGCTGAGGCCAGGCAAACATAAGGCCACAGGGAATCAAGTTCTCCTGCCTCTTGGAAAGCTAGTAGTTGGGCACAGGGCCCAGGGAGCTGGCAGGGACTGTCCTAACGTGGCAGGCATGGGGCTGCTGGGGATGTGGACATGGCGGGAGGCCACTGAGGGGTGAAGGAGGAGGGATGGAGACTGGGGGAGGCTCTCCTGGGGTGGGGCCACCACCTGGGGCATAGGGTGTGGGCAGAGGCTAGGGTGGGGACTCGGGGAAAGCAGGCTGTGGACACTGCCTTGGTAAATACCAAGGGCCCACGGCACACACACATGTTTGCATAGAAGGACTTGAAATTAATCCAGGCCTGCCCTCTATCCCCTGAAACTCCAGCCACCCCCCCGCCCCCACCCACCCCAACCTATTCTTCCTTGTCACTTAAGGGTTTTTGAAAGGAAGAGCTGGAACCAGAGGCAACACTACCTCCCCTGAAGGAGCCTGCTGGCCTGTGACTGAGGGTGGGAAAAGCTAGACACCGAGCAAGCAGCAGATGGACACTGAGTGGAGAGGAGGCAGGGAGAGTAGAAATTCATCTCAACTCCATTCATCAAATTTTGCTAGTCCGAGAGGACAGGAAGCTGTCTCCTGAGTGGTCAGACGTTTTCAGACAGGTTAGAGGTGGTCCTTTAGGAAACCCAAGGGTTTTCCTGACTAGGCCTTTTCCTTTGCCACACCCTCCCCCCTGAAATAGCAAAAGCTAGTGGCATGGTGGGTCCTACAGGGTGACCAGAGATGGATCAAGACACTGTGTGCCTCCCACGGTCCCAGGTACAATACCAGCACTTGGGAATTGCAGTAGGCAGGAGGACCAGATGGTTTAGACCAGCCCGTTCTAGATAAGACCTTTACAAAAAAATTCCCCTCCCATGTGCCCATGCCCCCCATCTTACTCACACACCCACCTTGTTGTCTTTTCGAGCCAGCCCTGTACTCACTGCCCAGTGACCCAGAAGCCCCCAGGCCTCTCATAAGCCCAGCCCTGCTGAGCCTTGAGTCCCATAACCAGCTTAGTAGTCCCCCACAGAGTCGGGACAGCCATCAGAGCGATATCCTTTTCTGATTTCTGCACACACAGACGTAGCCACAAGCCGCCGCAGCATGGGCAGTGCCAGCCCAGGCCTGAGCAATGTGTCCCCTGGTTTCCTGCTGCTGTCCCCAGATGTGTCACTGCGGACAGGCGTGGAGAAGGCAGCGGCGGTGGCGGGAACAGTGGTCCCTGAGAAGCGGGAATGGAGCCCCAGCCCACCTGGCACCCCTGACCAGGGTCTGTCTGCCTTCTACCTCTCCTACTTTAACATGTACCCCGAGGATGGCAGCTGGGTCTCCAAAGTCCCCGAGCCCAGTGCCAGGGAGGAACCGCTAGAGGAACCTGAGCAGTGCCCGGTCATCGACAGCCAGGCCTCTGGGAGCAGCCTGGATGAACACTCCCTCGAGCAGGTTCAGTCCATGGTGGTGGGCGAGGTCCTGAAGGATATTGAGACTGCATGCAAGCTGCTCAACATCACAGCAGGTGAGACCCTCCCTGCCACCTCCACCAGGGACACAGACAAGGAGGGGACCTGCTAGATGGAGCTGACCACCTTGGGCAGCCCAGGACACACAACAGTTGGAGCTCAGCCAAGTCCAACCACACGAGCCCTGGGCCCTGGCTTAGTGGACAAAGAGAGTTCATGCTCTGTTCCGTCTGGCTCCCCACCTTCTCCAGGACTCGGCTTTCCTCTCCTGTCACTCACTCTGTTCCAGACACTTGGTCTCCCTGCTTTTCCCACAACACTCACCCCAGGACTTTGCACCTGCTGGTCCTGCCACCTAGAATGCTTTCCCATAGGTAACTACTTAGCCTTTCCCTGGTCTTCCTCCCCTCTTAACTGGCAGCACCTCCAAGACAGCTGTGATCCTGTGCTGTGATTGTTTCCCACAGCCCACCTCTTGCTCCCCTCCCCCATTGTCTCAATCTCCTGATCTGATAACCACCTGAAGGTCTGACGGCATGTCTGTATGTCTGTTCTTATCTCACTTGCTGTCTGTGCCTCATTAGAGGGTCTGTAGATTCCATTTCCTACATGGTGCTGGACATAATAGACACTCAATAAACAACCGCTGACTGACTTCTCCTGCCTGGCCCTGCTCAAGGACTGGGAGACTAAGCAACGAACAGGACATAGAGGTCCCTCTCTGTGCGGAGCTGCACGATGGGTCATAAATAAATCGCTGAATGTGGCCCTAGTCAACTGATAGAGAGGGCTGTAATGAGGAGGGGACACCAAGGAACAGACTCTGTATGTGTGGTGTGTGTATGTGTGTGTGTGTGGTATGTGTATGTGTGTATGTATGTGTGGTGTGTGTATGTGTGTGGTGTATGTATGTGTGTGTGGTGTGTGTGTCTGGTCTGGGGTGTCATGGAGCCAGTGTTGCAGGTGGAACTGCTGTGGGGGGTCAGGGGATCCCGGCCTCCTTTCTAACCCTTTCCCACCTCACCCTCACACACAGCTCCTGAACCACCACCTCAGTCTGCGAGATGCTCCCAGGTGGTGTCCCCATTCAAGGAAACTCCTGCCCATATCTCCTCTCCTCCACTTTCCCACAGTCTAGAGAGCTCTACCCCAGAAGGCTCTCCCACCCATACCTCTTCCCCCATACCCGACTTGGGAGGGGTGTGCTCTCAGAACAATGGGGACAAAAATAAATTACATTGGCTTCAGGGAGGAAAACAGCCTTATGAAGTAGGAACGGTCTAGCCTGCAGGTCACTCAGCTGGGACACTGGCTAGAACCAGTTTGCCTGGAGACTATACTGCCACTGGCCCAATCTGATTCCAGCTGTGTACCCTGCCAGGCTCCCCTGAGAGCTTTTCCCAGGGTCACACATAGCTGCTGACTTCCTCCTTTGCCTTTAGCTGACCCATAGCCACTTGGGGTAGCTGCTATGAATCTAGCTATTTGCTAAGCTCTGGACAAGGGGCGCCCCTCCCCCATGTGCCTCAGTTTCTTCATCTCTATTCTGGAATGGAGGGGTTTTCTCCTTGAGAAAATTGTGGAAGGCAAGAGATATATGGCAAGGCATGAGGGTTTCTGGCTGAATGTCAGTGTCCCCATCAGAGTTGGGGTCTCCAGAAAGGCCCTGTAGGGGGCTGGAGAGACACCTAGATGTGATGGTTGCAGATGCAGCAAGCTTGTTTTAGGGCCCAGCTCTTCCCTCTCATTTCTTTTGTGGAGTGTTTGCCTCTGTGGGACTTCTCACAGCTCTAGATGGCCCCATCCTGAGGAGGGCATGGTCCCAGCAGCAAAGCCTCATGGGTGATCCATCCCCCAAGGACGGCTCCCTTCAGGGTGGTGCCCATCAGCAGTCTTGAGCTAAGATAGTGTCTCTTGCTCAGACCCCGGAGACTGGAGCCCTGGTAACGTGCAGAAGTGGCTGCTGTGGACAGAGCACCAGTATCGGCTGCCTCCAGCAGGCAAGGCCTTCCAGGAGCTGGGAGGCAAGGAGCTGTGCGCCATGTCGGAGGAGCAGTTCCGCCAGCGCGCACCCCTGGGTGGGGATGTGCTGCATGCCCACTTGGACATCTGGAAGTCAGGTGAGACATGAGACAGCGCAAGGCAGAGTCCCTCCCAGCTCCAGGCCATTGTTTGGAACAGGCTGGCTTTGACCTAGCATCAGTCTCTCTGACCCTGCCTCCCTGGGGCTGGGCCTGCAGGCGTGCATCATTAAGCCCAGCTCTTATCCATCCTCCCTTTTAAAGGAAAAACCCTTTATAAGGTTGGCTTCGTTTTGTTTTATTTTTTGCTAAAGAAGTAATGAAGGCTGTCGAGTGGCTCAGTGAATAAAGGTGCCTGCCTCCAAGGCTGACAACTTGAGTTTAATCCCTGGGGCCCCCATGGTAGGAGAGAATCTCCCAAATTGTCCTCTGACTTCCACCCATGAGTGATGGCACACCTGTGCCAGAACATACATGTGTGGCTTACACACTTACACAACACTGTTGCCTGCTCCTGGTTTTGTTTTGTTCCTTTTTGGAACTTGGGAGGATTCTGTGTTTGTTCACTGGGTCAAGGCCACTTCCCTTAGAGTCTAGGATGAATGGGGTGCAGGACTCACTCAGGTGACTCTGTGAGTGATCAGTGTCTGCCCAGCCCAGGTGCCTGGCCAGTGGATGTGACTTGAGCAAGGACTCTGTCCCTGATGGCTTAGGGGTGGGCAGAAGGAATGGGTGGGTGGAGTTTCGATGCAACCTCTAAGGTCAGACTCAGCACTTGTCACTAGGCCACAGCTTCAAAGGACGTCCCAGCCCCATTTCACAGTGAGGAGGGGGAAGCCCCTGAAGAGGAGCCCATGCAGTCGCAGCTCTGACGTTTCGCGCCACGCCCCCCCCCAGCTTGTTAGCACCTTATCTCCCTAGATTGGAGGGAGGCAGGGAGCCATAGGACCCCAGCCACAGGGGCCCTGGCTGGGTCTCCAACCTCCCCTCCTTGTCCCACAGCGGCCTGGATGAAGGAGAGGACCTCGCCTGGAACCCTTCACTACTGCGGTGAGCCGGGCAGGCGCAGTAAGGCCTGGTGGGGCTGAGGCGGGCTGCCCTGGGAAGTGGGTGGTCGCAGCTGCCACTCACCCTGCCCCCTGTCTTGCAGCCTCCACCAGCGAGGAGGGCTGGACCGATGGAGAGGTGGACTCCTCGTGCTCCGGGCAGCCCATCCACCTGTGGCAGTTCCTCAAAGAACTGCTGCTCAAGCCCCACAGCTATGGCCGCTTCATCCGTTGGCTCAACAAGGAGAAAGGTAGAATAGGCCTGGGCGACGTTCACCAGGGTGGAAAAAGGTTGCAAGGAGGCATGACATCGGTCAAAGGGGTGGGAGGGAGGGATGGGGCTTCCATAGGTTCCGGGGCTGTAGGGGTGGGGCTCCGGCTGCCGAGGGGAGGGGCTAGATCGGGGGCGTGGCTTCTGGGGTGGGGGGTGGAGAGGGCGGAGAAGGTGAGGTTTCTGCCTCTGGGAGCGTCCTGAGGGTCAGAGAGCATGCGCAGAGCTCCGATGGTGCCGGGGTAGGGCCGTGGCTCCATCTGGGAGGGGCTGTAGGTGGGGGTGTGACCTAGGCTGACTCCGCCTTCATCCTGTGTCAAATGTGCCACATTCCCAAATGATCCACATTCCCGCATCGCGAAGGTTTTTTGAGGTTTAGAATGTCGTTTGTAGGGGCTGGAGAGATGGCTCAGCGGTTAAGAGCACTGGCTGCCCTTCCGAAGGACACAAGTTCAAATCCTAATTGCCAGGCGTGATGACACACACCTTTAATCCCAGCAGTCGGGAGGCAGAGGCAGGTGGATCTCTCTGAGTTCAAGGCCACCCTGGTCTACAAAGTGAGTTCAGGACAGCCAGGGCTACACAGAGAAACCCTGTCTCAACCCCGGCCCTCGCCCCTCCCCCCCAAAAAAGAATGTCTTGGTTCTCCTCGGCCTCTCCATCAGACTCCACCCTGGTAGTGAGTCAGCAAATCACAGTGCCTGGAATACAGTACCGAGCTGAGAGTGTTTGCTGAGAATGGGAAAACACCATGGCTTCAACAGGGCATGGTGGCGCATGCCTTTAAGGCCAGCAATGGGGAGGCAGAGGCAGGCGGTGAATATTATTATGCCACCCAGTCTACATAGAGAAACCTTGTCTCAAAAAAACCAAAACAGGACAGGAGAAATGTCTCAGTTGTTAAGGTGTTTTTGGTCTTGCATAGGACCAAGGTTCAATTCCCAGCACCACATAGCTGCTCTCATCTACCTCTAACTCCAGCACCTGATCTGATATCCTCTTTTGACCTCAGCAAGTACCAGGCACACATTTACAGACTTGCAAGCAAAGTAGTGACACACATGAACTAATAAAATACATCTTTAAAAAAACTTTAAAAATAGAAAACATCATGTCTTTGGGGCCTGTGGGACAGCTCGTTCAATGAATGCAGGGACTCGCTGCCAAGCCCGAAGACCTGAGTTCAATCCCCAGAGGATGGACAGGAAATGATTCTTGGAAATTGTCTTCTGACCTCCACATGGAGGCACACTCGGGACATGTCTGGAGACATACATTCACGTAATCATGAACAATAAATAAGAGAAAGTAAAAAAAAAATTAACAACAAAACCTACACTCATGTGTCCATCAGAAACACAATGTGAGCCCCATATAAAATATTACATGTTGTAAGTCCAGAGTCAAAATGTTTAAAAACAACTGAACTTCACTTTAATGATGCAGGTCTTCAATATAAAATTCCTAAATGTTCTCCAGTGCAAACTCTTCAGAGCACCGTCATGGATTTCTGGCCAGGAAATCATGTCAAACATTCCCAAATCCTAAAACCCCAAGCTCCGACACAGTTCAGATCCAAAATTTCAGATTAGAGTTACTCAACCTACATTTGGTCTAATACTGTGGATAAGTTAGAAGAAATTATTAAAATATATTTGCCAGGTGTGATGGCACATGTCTTTAATCCCAGCACTCCAGAACAGCCAAGGCTATCTAGAGAGATTGTCTTGAAAGAAAGGAAGGAGGGAGGGAGGGAAGGAAAGAGGGAGGGAAGGAAGGAAGACAGATGTTTGCTAAGTCTCACAGCCTGATGGCTTGTCCCAGGGCTGACGAGGGTCCCAGTGTCTGTCCCCTTTGCTGTCCCCAAAACTGATCTCATGTCTCTTCTCATGCCCTCCACATGCCTCTCTCCTCTCCCACCCTCCTTTCCCCTAGGCATCTTCAAAATTGAAGACTCAGCCCAGGTGGCCCGGCTGTGGGGTGTGCGCAAGAACCGGCCGGCCATGAACTATGATAAACTAAGCCGCTCCATCCGCCAGTATTACAAGAAGGGGATCATTCGCAAACCCGACATCTCTCAGCGCCTCGTCTATCAGTTTGTGCATCCCGTCTGAGCGCCCAGAGGTGGGAGGCCTATAACCTGCCACCACAGGCAGTCACTCTCCTGCCGGCCTGGGCCTCTCTGCTCAATCTGAATCCAGGGGCTGCTGGCATCTCAGAATCCAAGCTCACAGACAGACAGATGTCACTGATCTGGGGATACACATGAGCTCTCTGGGTCCCTCTTCAGGTCGTACCTGCTCAAGCACACAGTCCCCTTGAGGGTCAAGGGACTAGGACTGCTCATGAATGGAGAGCTCCCCACCCCGGCTAGGACTGTGGAATTCCAAAAGGAACCACCTAGAGCACACAGGAACTAGACCAAGGCCACTCATGGGACAGTGATATCACTGCCCCCTGCTCCTGTACCCATCCTGTACCACACCCAGCACGGTGTTGGGGAGCCAGGGGTGCCCTAGGAATGGATAATAAAGATACAAGCTGCTGGGCGGTGGTGGCACACGCCTTTAATCCCAGCACGTGGGAGGCAGAGGCAGGCGGATCTCTGTGAGTTCGAGGCCAGCCTGGTCTACAAAGCGAGTCCAGGACAGCCAGAGATATTCAGAGAAACCCTGTCTCGAAAAACCAAAAAAATAAAAATAAAAAAAATAAAGATACAAGCTAACTGACAGGTCCCCAGTGCCTGGCTGTGAATGGCACAGCCTGGAAGCCAGCAGTGGTCAAGGGTGGCCATGGTTCCAGGGGCTTAGGGCAGTGACCACAAGGGAAGCTTGCCCAGGGAAATGTCATGGAGCTGAGCTTAAGAGGAAAACAGTAGCTTGGTAGAGGCAGAGGGTTCTCCAGGCCAGAGCAGCTAGTCTAGCCAGTCACTGTGTCCTCCTCACCCTGGCATGGCTGAAATGGGACGTGGACTAGGCTCCCAAAGGAAGGAAGGCAGCCTGTGCATCTGTTCTGTTGAAGGGCAGGCCTCGCTGCAGGTGTGCCAGGTGTTCCCAGGTGTGCCCAGGTATGCCAGGGGCCTGGCTCTCCTGCAAGAGAGCCCAGAGCAATTGTATTTGCCTGGTCTGCCTAAGGAAGCTGAACCACATGGTGGACTATGGGACAGTGGCTTTGTAAAGCTGTAAGGATTTGCAACCTCTGTCTAAGACTTCACAAGGTCCATCCATGGAGTTGTGAGTCCCTTACCTGTGCACAGGGGCCTCTTGAGTGTAAGGAGCTGAGTGTGCACCTGTCTGGATGTGGAGATCCCAGATAGCCTGCCCATTCTCAGGCACAGTGCAGCTGTGACACACTTCCCAGAAATGTTTGCCCACATCAAGCATCCCGAGGACCTACCATGTGCTAAGTCACACCCACTGGCTTTTTGTCATTGACCTCTTCTGCTCTGCACATGGTGTATCTGAGTCCAGGATGGCTGAGCAATTATCTCACAGTCGCACGGCTATGCATGTGAGGACCATGAACTCACCCATCCCTCTCCAGGGACAGGATACTCCCTGCCTTTCCTTCCCAAAAGGGTCAACATCTTCTGCTCCACAGCCTTTAACTTCTGAGGCCAAACTTCTAGGAGAAAGGACAGGTAACCAGCACCACCCAGAACACCAAGGGGTTTTGTCTTTTGCTTTTTTTTGAGACAGGGTTACTTTGTGTGTCCTTGGCTGTCCTGAAACTCACTCTGTAGACCAGGCTAGCCTCGAACTCACAGAGATCCACCTGCCTCTGCCTCCTGAGTGCTGGGAATAAAAGTGTATGCTACTACACCTGGCTGGTCCACCAAGGGTTAAAGGCATCATGCACCCCTACCTTCTGCCCCCAGCACTTTTATTGTCTCTTGAAGAATGTTTACCCCTGACAATGAGCAAACAGTGCCTTGGCATCTGTCATATGGAATTGGACTTGATGGGCGTTGGGGGGGGCCTCTACCCAGGCCTCAGCCTTGCTAGGCCCCAGCTGTCTCCAATCCCCAGGGAAGAGGCAGTCTGGGACCCTGGCCAGAGGCAGGCTCAGTTCTGTTAAACTAGTTTTGCCTCCAGCCAGCCCATCCTGCCCCTTAGGAGTCCCTGAAGTCACCCACTTGATTGTCCCAGGCTCAGAGCTCAGGCAGGGCTGGGGGTTTCAGAAACCTCCAGGATTGCAGGCTTGGATTGGGGAGCAAGAACAGCTACACAGAGGGGAGGTATGGGAGACCAGAGGGGCAGCTTCCACCAAGGAACAGTCCGAAGGCTGCATCTGTCCAAGACACCTTGTGAGCTGGCAGCAAACCATGGATTCTCCTCCCTCTGCTGACACATCCCTATCAGAACCTCGCCTGGCTTAGACATTTCTTGACCCCTTTTAGGAAGCCTCATTTCAGGGCTCCCCAAAACAAACTGAAACAACCTGTGTGAATAACCATCACTTCGGGGCTGGAGAGATGGCTCAGCGGTTAAGAGCACTGGCTGCTCTTCCAAAGGTCCCGAATTCAATTCCCAGCAACCACATGGCGGCTCACAATCATCTATAGTGAGATCTGGTGCCTCTTCTGTCTGGTGCCCTCTTCTATCATTCAGGCATATGTGTAAACAGAGCACTCATATACATAAAATACATTTAAAAAATCAATCACTCTGACTCTAAGATTCTTGGGCTGGGCATGGAGGCCAGAGGCTGTAATGGTAGCATTTGGGTATTGGAGGCGAGAGGGTCAGGAGTTCAAGGTCACCCTCAGCTACATTTAGCGATCAGCTACCTGAGACTCATTATTTTATTTTAGGTTTACTATTGTGTATGGGCATTTTGTCTGCATGTATGCCTTTTTACCACATACATGCAGTACCCTCGGAGGTCAGAAGAGGGGTTGGATCCCCTGGGACTGGAGTCACAGCTCACATGGGTGTTGGGGATGGGAACTGGGTCCTCCGCTACAGCAGCCAGTGTCTTACCTGCTGAGCCAACTCTTCACCCCAAGACTCTATCCTTAGCAAAGGAAAGAAAAGAAAGGAATGAATGAAGGAAAGAGATAGGGAGGGAGGGAGGCTGGCGAGGTGACTCGGGAAGCCCTGTCCTCCGCAGGGCTGACTGCAGGCACATGTGTGTTCAAGCCCGCTCTTGGTTGTTCTACCTCTCATACATTCACACACATTAAATTAAAATGTAGCCGGGCGGTGGTGGCGCACGCCTTTAATCCCAGCACTTGGGAGGCAGAGGCAGGCGGATCTTTGTGAGTTCGAGGCCAGCCTGGTCTACAAAGTGAGTCCAGGACAGCCAAGGATACACAGAGAAACCCTGTCTCGAAAAACAAACAAAAAAAAATTAAAATGTAAATTAAAAAAATTTTAATGAAGGAAGAGAATTGAAAGAAATAAAAAGAAGAGTCCTGTTTGGGTAAGAGTGGGCTTCAAATAGGGGTGAGCTTAGGGGGTCCAAGAAGATGGATGGCCATCCCAGCCTGCCCTCCTTTCACTGCGCCCCAGGGGAGGGGAAGTGCTGGTGGAGGGCTGTGTGAGGCCCTATCAGTCTGCCAGGGTCAGAGGAACCATCAAGACACCCCCAAGGAAAGGAGGAGCTAAGGCAGGGGAAGGGACGGAGGTCTAAGAAAAGATCTAGCTGAGGTGTGAGTGGGGATCAGAGTTCCAGGGATGGGTATGGAGAGAGGAGCTCTAGTCCTGCCAGGGTGGACGCTCCCAGGAGGCCTCCTAGGAAATGTGTTCACAGCAGGAGGGCGAGCAGCAGGCCAGCAAGAAGACCCAGTGTCACCCCACAGGAGGCCTCAGCAGCGGCTCCTTAGAATTCTGCTTTAAGACTCAGAACTAGCCGGGCGGTGGTGGTGCACGCCTTTAATCCCAGCACTCGGGAGGCAGAGGCAGGCGGATCTCTGTGAGTTCGAGGCCAGCCTGGTCTACAAAGCGAGTCTAGGACAGCCAGAACTACATAGAGAAACCCTATCTCGAAAAAAACAAAAACAAAACAAAACAAAAAAAAGACTCAGAACTATCTGAAGATCAAGTTCACCCTTGAACCATAAGTTCGGCTATTTATTTATTGGCTGGTTGTGGTGCCGGGTGTAGAAACCGCCTCCCACACTAGACAAGAATGCTGCCAACGGGCCATACCTCCAGACTTAGAGCCATGAGTCTGAGACTTCAAATGCCCAGCTCTCCTGGTCAGCACTCAGTGGCCTCCCTGAGGGAGGACCTGTGCTCCCAACTCCCCAGCTTGGCCAGCACTAGGCCTTGAATAGAGCCACCTCCAGGACAGACATCTTTATTCCAAAGACCCATCCAGGAGCCCACACAAACCCTCAGAAGTGAAGATGCACATGACTTAGGTGACAAAAAAAATCCAGCCAGAGTGACAGAATTCTGGTTTTATCGACAGCCGTACAGTCACAACTGAGATTATATATATATATTTTGTATTTATATACCTTTAAATTACACAATCATGTACAAAACAGGTGCATTGCTGAGACCACAGCACTTCTCGGAGTTTCACAAGTGTCGGAACTAATGAAGTTAGGAAGCCTAGGGTGACAGAAACAGTGGCAGCGGGGCGGCCTTGGCTCCTTCTAGAGCCAGGCTGCAGGACGGTGGTTAACTGGGGACGAAACACATCGCTGACTGAGCCCTGTAGGGTCCTATGCAGTTTCAAGGGGCCCCTGGGGAGTACAGGAGGGGGTGTGGGCATGGCCAGCAGTGTGGTCCAGCCCAAGGTTGAGTGCCTTGACACCAGCATTGACAGGTGGGGCTTGGCTCAGGGCTCTGGGGACTTCCAGGGGGGACACCCTCCAGCACTGGGGTGCTGAGGAGCATGAGGAGCAAGTCTGGTCCCAAATGGGGTCATCAAAGATGGTTGTTCATAAGGGATAGATTTTCCAGTCCCTGCCCAGGAGTGGGCAGCCTGTGTACTGAGTGGTGTGGGCCTGGGGTCCAGTCAGGGCCACAGCCCCTCCCTAGATGCTGGGAAGCTGCTGGCGCAGAGAAGGGGAGCCCAGGCCCCAAGGTGCAGACATGGCGGCTTCTTGCCTTTCTGAGGTGAGGGTGAAGGTAAGGGGTGGAAGACTCCTGCCAGCTTGGGAGGCAGGAGGAGCTGTGGAGAAAGGAGGGCTTTGAATCCTGCTTCCAGTTCTGAGGGGCCCAGGACCTGACCTAGGCTGCAGCTGAAGCCCCTAGGGCAAACAGTGACAAGGAAGTGGTTGCTGGCAGTCCTGTCCCTCAGGTGGCATGCTCCTAGCCCTGAAGGAGGACTGACCCAACATAGGCTCCTGCCACAGCCCCACTCGAGTTGGGGGTCAGAGCCCCAATGGTAAGTCCATGACCTTACAGTGTTGGAAGAAGTACCTGGGAGCTAAAGGATCCTGGAGAACATAGGTTCCATACTCTTCCCCTGGAGGCCCAAAAGGATGGGTCCCATACTCTTTCCCTGGAGGCCTAGCAGACACCAGCTACCAGCACGGGACTTCTCAAGTCTTTGACCCCAAAGGTCCAGAGAATCAGCCTCTGAGCACTTTCCATTGTAGGGGGTCTTATACAACCTGTCTGTTTCCCACCCCACCTACCCAAGGGAGAGCTGCTACCCACTTTCCAACCACAAGGGCCCTGTGTCCCCTCCCACCCCCAGAGTCCTTTAATGGAGACTCAGGCTTAGAGAAATAGGGGTGGGGGCTGCCAGCATTCAGGGGGTAATGTCGGGAGACTAAAAGGGACAAGGAAGAAAGAAATGGTGACCATCCAGAGTTCTTTCCCCATGCTAGCCTGAGCCACTGGCTTCCCCTTACAGTGCAAGCTGGATGCTCCCCTGAGCCCAGAGTCTCCCCAGGCAGGCCACATGAGAGGAGACATGGATGCTCCCCTGAGCCCCTGTATCTCCCAGGTTGGCCAGGTGAGAGAAGCAAGGGAAGCTGAGAGCCTTGCAGATTGGCTTCACAAAGGTAGATGTTGACACAGTGAATGAGGGGATGGCATTTCTGGATGGCCACAAAGGAAGTGGGATGGGTGGCCAAATGCTTCTTCCCCAGGGAATGGGAGGAGGCTGCTACTGTTGCTGGCTTTGTCCTGGGCTTGGGGAAGGAGGCTCTGCCCAGTGCCAAGGTCTTAGGGGATGGACGGGGTCTCTGCAAGATGCTGAGTGGCTCTGAGGAGGGGTCCTCTGTCTACAAGCCCAGATGGGGTTTTCATCCCTCAGAATGGGCATGGGATCGGGAGGGGTGGCACAGCCTGGACAGAGGGTCTGTTCTTCCTCTCACTCCCCTGTGTGCCAGGGACACCATCACTCCCTCCAGCTCCCCTGCCCTCATGTCTGGGGAAGTGAAGAAATCCCCGAAACCTCCACAGAGAAGGGTGACAACACCCCCCACCCCTGCCACGTGCCTCACTGCTCCCAAAAGATTGGGGCTGGGAGGAGAAGAACACTCCCAGGGCAGAGTGGAAGACTGAAGATTGGGAGGAGGCCTTTAAGAGGAGGGTGGTAGTAGAAGGGGACAGGAGAGGTTAGAAAATCAGGCTTGCTGGGCAGTGGTGGCACACGCCTTTAATCCCAGTGCTTGGGAGGCAGAGGCAGGTGGATCTCTGTGAGTTCGAGGCCAGCCTGGTCTACAAAGTGAGTCCAGGACAGCCAGAGATACACAGAGAAACCCTGTCTCGAAAAA
>CAJQZJ010000247.1:3345869-3362288 GCA_907164525.1 Lophiomys imhausi | reverse complement strand
TGTGTGTGTGTGTGTGTGTGTGTGTGTGTGTGTGTGTGTGTGTGTGTTTTCCTGGCTGTCCTGGAACTTCCTTTGTAGACCAGGATGGCCTCAAACTCACAGAGATCCGCCTGCCTCTGCCTCCTGAGTGCTGGGATTAAAGGCGTGCGCCACCAAGCCTGGCCTGCAAGGAGGGCATTAATCTTACCTCACTTTCAAGACCTCTGCTGCCCGTTGCACACTGAGAGGCTTGTTGGGGTGCAAGGCTGAGGTTGTGGGCTAAGTAGGGGCACAGGCAGGAGCCCAGACTCACCTCCCAGAAACTGTCTGTGACCTCCTCTGAGGCCTCATCATAGGAGCCAGACATGGCGTGGCTGCAGGGAGCTCAGCAGGAGTGAATCTGCAGTTAGCAGACTTGGCTGCTCACAAGCTGCAGGGCAGGAGAGAGATCCGGAGATGAGGGAAATGGTCCATGTCCAGTTCGTGGTCTGTGTCCCTGACTCACATGGAAAAGGAAGGTACCCTGTGGTGAGCCTCAAACCGGGATGGGGGCTTCCCGGCAGGGCTTCCCATGCTGAGGATGACCCCAAGATTCAACCTGTAGCTCCTTGTACTCATCTCAACATTCATCTCCCCACCTGGTCCTCCTGTCCCCCCAGGATTCAGCTGAGCGCCACTCCTCAGAAGCCACCTTTCTACAGAAGGCCTCCCTCCCAATTTACATGTGCCTTCTCCACACCACTAAACTCCAGTGGGTCTCCTAGCTGACTCTCTGCTCTCCTCAGCACCACCCATCCTGACCCAGCTGGATCCTGATACTAGATCTGAAAGTTGGTCCTGGATTCCCCTGACCCCAACATAGAGCAATTGGTCTCAGCCCCTAGAGGCCCAGCTTCTACCATGCAGTTCCTAGGGAGCTGGCAGGAGGCCTCTCTCCCAATTAATTAAAATCTGAACTAAGGAATCCCCCGATTCTTCCGAATGGACCCTGTTCATCTTCTTTTGGCTGTCCTGGCCCCACCTCAACAGCCCCATTAGCTGCTTACAAGTCTCCCCCACATGTCTGGGCATGTGGCTCTCTGGCCCTGTGGTCACACTGTGATCTATACAACATGCCAGGCGCTGTGTCTGCCCTGGATCTGTCATCAGGCATCACAGTGGCCCAATCTAGGCCATGCTTCGCCCCAGGGGCCAGGGGCAAACCCTCTTTTACCGGGCCACACTGTCACCCTGTTCAGAATGGCTCAATAATCAGGAAAGCCACAGGGGGCGAAGGGCCTAGCCTTCAAAGAGGCAGTCACTTGGCTCCTGGGACACTTCCTTGTCTGTGCAATGCAGCTACGGGGATTCCAGCCTGACCAGTAGAGTGGACTGGCTCTGCAAGCTGCAGCTCCACCCATCTCTAAGCAACCACTGTCCCTCAGAGTCAGGGCAAGTGGCAACAATACACCAGGATCCTTGGTCAGGGATGCCCTACTTCCAGCCTCAGACTCTCCATTTGTTCCGGCCTGATAACCTATTCCTGTAACGGCCCAGTGTAGCATTCTTGTCAACCGGGACAGAAGATATGAATGGCCACAAGCCTCTTCAGCCATAGTGGTGGGAAACTGAGTGGACGCACCACCTCTAGGAATTCATATTCAGGGTGCCAGGTTTCACTGCAACAGATCGGGGGAGTCCACACTAAAGACTGGGAGTGACCCACATCCATATTCCCAGGGCACTGGCTACAGACCTGCTGCCCACACCCCATCCCAAGCCACGCCACCAAAGTGACATGTGTACCATGTAGGCCAGCCCCGCTGGTATATATAAAAAAGGAACTATTTTGGGAAAACCGCAAAGGAAAATGGGACTGGTGGTCAGCTTCGAGGAAGCATGTGACTGGGAGTGGCGTGGAAGGGACTTGTCACACTGGGTCCACCCAGGCTTTTCATCCTTATTCTTCTGAATCAACTGAATTTCTTTTAAATAATGTACATGACTTTAAGAATCTTTTCTGGGGCTGGAGAGATGGCTCAGTGGTTAAGAGCACTGGCTGTTCTTCCAAAGGACCTTGGTTCAAATCCCAGCACCCACATGGCAGTTGACAGCTGTCTGTAATGAGTGGGCATGTGGTGGCACACGCCTTTAATCCCAGCACTCAAAGGCAGAGGCAGGATGATCTCTGTGAGTTCGAGGTCAACTTAGTCTACACAGGACATACAGAGCTACATAATGCAACCCTGTCTCCAAAACAACCATCAAAACCAATCCCACCTTCCAGCCTTAGAGAGGAAAGAGCCTGGCTGGAGAGTGTCCTCCTAGCATGCAGCTGGGACAGTGTAACTATGACCTGCCTTGTCAGGCTGAGTGTGAGGGCAGCACTCCTTGGACTCTCCTGGACTCCCAGCTGAGGTAATATGTGGCACAAGAAAGGGCCAGTCCCAGCTTGCCCTGTCACTCAGGCCAGTTCACGTGGCCCCTCTCGGCCTTGCTGGAAAATGACTTAAGAATTAGATGAGGGTCTAGAGAGATGGCTCAGTGGTTAGCAATGCGTGCTGCTCTTCCAGGAGACCTGAGTTCGGTTCTCACCATCCATGTCAGATGGCTCATAGCCACCTGTAACTCCAGGCAGCATATCCACACACCAAAACGCACAATACAAACGATTAAAAATAAAAAGGTATTAACTTTAAAAATTAGATGAGTTAGGGAGCCCAGTCCACAGCAGACTCTAGGCCCTCCGCATTCCAGCCTCTCAGGGTTGTACTGGCATAGGAATGTCCTTAGGGAGGCAGGCAGGGCAGGTTAGTGGAAGCAGGGGAATGCCATGGGCTCCCAGTGCCACATGGCACACACACACACACACACACACACACACACACACACACACACACTCTGAGGCAGGAGGTTTCCCTCCCACAAAATGCCATGTTCTTCTTAATGACAGGGCTTTCTGTCAGGGGTCAGGAAGTGGGCGTGGCTGGCATCTGGCACTTCCTGAGACATGCCCAACAGGCTCCTCCTGGACAAAAGTCCACCACACCCGGTTTCCCTGTAGCCTTTCATCATCAGTAACAACAGGTGGTAGTCACGAAGCCACATAGAGATGAAAAATGCACAGGCTCAGGGACTTAACTGTGAAGAGTATGTCTAGGGTCATGGGAAAGAAACCATGACAGGGTGGTGGGGAGCAGTCATTCCATGGTGACTAGCCACCCAGCAAGCTAGCACTACTTCAGGCCACGAGGGTCATGGCAACAGCCATCAGGCACCAGGGCTGTCTGTCCTATGCCCCATACACAGTGAGCAGTAGCTGGGGGGGCTTGGTGGTGAAGCAAGGACCAAGCAAGTGGGAGACTCTGGGGTTCTTAGACGTCCACCTGGTTGGCCTGAAGGGACACACGGTTGGCACAGCATGCTGTCTGTGCATCCCTGGGCAGAGTTGAGGGTGGCTGTGGTAATGTATGGAGGAGGAAGGACACAACAAAAGGAGCCCTCCTTCAGTGTGCACACCCACCTACAGCCAGCAAGGGCTGGCAGAGTGGGGGGCAGAAGAAAGGAGAAGCCGCTGCCCACTCTCCTGCCCAGCAGCATGGGAACCCCTGCTTCACCAGCCCCCTGATGCTGGGGCTGGAAAATGCACTAGCAGCTCCCCTGGTTCTCAGACATTTGGACCCGAACTCAGAACGACACCAGGATGCTGTGGGTTCCCCCCAGAATTGCCATGTTCTGGCTCCCCTAGTTCAGGATGGAGTGACCCGGGATGTTACAGCCTCAGAAACAGTGTGAGCCAAAAAGTAACCTCATTCTCAGCCTCTCTCTCAGACTCTTGGACACCCCTTCTCCCCCATTTCCTCCCACTCACTGGTCTGTGTCTCCTGGGAACCCTAACTAGCGACACTTGCAGGTAAGGGCACCTAGGACTGGGAGCCCAGAGTCCTGGTCCAAGTCCGTTTTCTTTGCTATACCAGTTAGTATTCTTGTCGTCGTTGCTGCCAACAGGTCTAATGTAGCCCAGGCTGCCTCAAACTCACTACACAGTGGATGATAATCTTCAATTTCTGATCCTCCTGCCTCCACCTCCACTGTGCTAGGATCACAGGACACTTAGTGGGACTTCTGCATGCCAGGCAAGCACTCTCTCAGATGAGCTGCAGCCTTGTTGTAACAGGGTGTTGACATCCATCTTGACTGTCACCAGCTCATATTTACTGAGCGTCCACTGTGTTAGGTACCAGCCTACATGCCTTGCATGTACTTCCTCCACATGTAAAGATGGAGAAACAGAGGCATGGGGCAGGTAAGATGGCACATCCAGGGCCACTAAGGTGGTGAATGGTGGGACTAGGTCCAACCCTGTCTACAGCTACAGTCCCCACCACTCACTGTTCTGGTAACTTCTGGGCCCCACCCTCCAGGAAGTAAGGAGGAAGCCAGATGCAGGGATGAGGCCAGAGGTCATGAAGGAACCAGCGACAGGTGTTGCCGACCCTTGCACACAGTTTATTTGTCCTCCTGGCACTCCTCAGCAGGAGGGACTGGCTATCCCTTCGATCGTGAGGAGACCAAGTGTCCAGTTAGGACTTGACCCTGGGAAAGTATAGGGACCTCAGTGTAGGATTACGATACAGACTGGAGCCAACAGGCTAGCTTCAAACCCCTTCTGCACCTCAGTTGTCCAATCTGTAAAATGGGCTGTTTCTGAAGTCACCCTTTGTTGCTCATTAGCTGCCCCTGCTGTGGGTACAATGGGGGGGGGCTTTTAGAGGAACCCAGTCTATATGAGGCCAGTGCACCCATGGTGGGATTCTAACTACCACCTGCCACCGGGGAAATCCTGGCTAGGTCTCTTTTTTTTTTTTTTAAATTTTTTTTATTATGTATACAGTATTTGCTCTACATATATGCCCGAGCAGATCTCAATGTAGATGGCTGTGAGCCACCATGTGGTTGCTGGGATTTGAACTCAGGACCTTGGGAAGAACAGCCACTGCTCTTAACCTCTGAGCCACCTCTCCAGCCCATGGCTAGGTCTCTTAATGAGGAAGGGAATCTCAGTTTTCCCACTGTGCAGTGGAACACAACACCGGTGGGCTCTGGTCAGCACCTGGGTGTGGGGGAAGGGGTGTTGCTCAGAGAGGTAAAACAGCAAGCCAAGGTCACAGGGCAGGCAGGTCACAAGGCATGCAGATCACAAGGCAGGCAGGTCACACGGCAGGCAGGTCACTCTGGGCTAACTGGATCCCCCTCTGCCCCTGCTCCCAGGTGCTCCCAGCCCAGCACTGCAGTGTCCCTCCAGACCTTCTGGCCAGCCAGAACTGCCTCGGGTTCCACAGAACCTGTTCAGTGGTTCCCAGCACTAGTGACCCTTCGGGATGGGCAGGGCACACAAGCCTCGTTTGGGACTCCATTACAGTAAGAAAAAATGAGCTTAGCTTTGAAGTACTGAGTGCCTCCTTCCCCAGACCATGAGCCCCCTCTGGTCACTCTCCCTCAAGTCTGCTGCCCCTCTACCCATCTTCCTGAGTTCCTCAGCCTTCACTCACCCTCTCCTCACACCCCTCCTTCACTGAGGGCACCCCAGCTTTGCAGTGCACTGCCCGCAGGCCGTGCAGGACAGGACAGAAGATTGGATTCAAATCCCACCTCTGCCACTTCTCAGATGTAGGACCTCGGCAGGTCACTTCAGTTACCTGTGCCTCAGTTCCCTCACTGAAGAAACTGGTAGCGAGGTGCATGCCACCTATCCTGGGGCCACCAACACAGTAGGCAGAGGTAGGCTCTGTTCTATGGCCAACACCTTCAGCTAACACCCGGAGCTCCTTCTGAACTGCTGGGTCTCTTCCAGGACCTCCCAGGGTCCTGGTGAAAAGACAGGCCCAGGACTGGCTTCCTCTCACCTTCTCTTTGGGTCTGGAAGTTGGGCCCTGGGCAGGCCCAGTGGCACACAGGTGTCAACCCAGCACCCAGGAAGTGCAGGAGAATCAGGAATTCAAAGTCATCCTCCTTATATAGCTAATTTACACCAGCTTGAGACACATGAGACCTCCCTTGTCTCCAACAAAACAAATGCTGAACATCTGACTTCTACTTCATCTTCTCGAAGCTCCCCAACAGGTTTCTTTGAGAAATGATAAATTCACAGATGTCAGCCCCCCAAAGGAGGCAGAAGACAGCTGTACCTCTGCTGCAGGGCACCAGGGAGCCCCAGGGCCCAGTGGGCACTGAACAAGCAGCCAGAAGCTTGGTGAACGAAACCAGCAGATGGGGTTAGAGGGTGCCTCATATCATCAGAGGGCAGCCTCTGGCCTGTTTAGTCCTATTCTAGCTGCCACACACAAGCTGAGCACTCCCCTCTCCTCTCTGGAATGTCACCCCCAAACACAGCCCCACACCTCAGCCTACTTCCACCCTGGTGAAGGAGACAGCATGTCAAGGCCCACAGATCAACACAGTGTCCCTGGTGAGCTGTTGCTGGATGAGAAGGCACAGGGTGCCCCCACCACCTTAGGGTACACACATTCCATGTGTTAGATGGTGACAGTAAAGAAAGACCAGGCCATGGATGGAACTAGAGAAACTCATCCTGAGTGAGCTACCCCAGACTCAGGAAGATGCACATGGCATCTACTGACTTATAATTGGATTTTAGCCATATAGTACAGGTTAACTATCCTACAACCAACACTCCAAAAAGATTAGGAACATAGACTTTGTTAACTATTTTTTTTTTTTTTTGGTTTTTCGAGACAGGGTTTCTCTGAATATCTCTGGCTGTCCTGGACTCGCTTTGTAGACCAGGCTGGCCTCGAACTCACAAAGATCCACCTGCCTCTGCCTCCCAAGTGCTGGGATTAAAGGTGTGCGCCACCACCGCCCGGCGACTTTGTTAACTATTAATGGGACAATTTGCCCTGGAGGTGCTACCACATAGGCCCCCAGTGCAAGAGGAAGCTCTTAGCCCTCATATGACTGTTGAGCTGAGAGTGGCTGATTTGTAGGGACGCTCCACATCAGAGGAGTAGGATGGGTGGGAGAGGGAGAAGAGGGTGGGAGGGTGGAACCGGGAGGGGTGGAAAGAGGACACTGTGATGGAGATGTAACTTGAAGTAATAAATAAACATTTAAAAAAAAAAAAAAAAGAGCCGGGCGGTGGTGGCCCACGCCTTTAATCCCAGCACTTGGGAGGCAGAGGCAGGCGGATCTTTGTGAGTTCGAGGCCAGCCTGGTCTACAAAGTGAGTCCAGGACAGCCAAGGATACACAGAGAAACCCTGTCTCGAAAAAACAAAACAAAACAAAAAAAAAAAAAAGAAGAAAGAAAGAAAGGCCAGGCCCCAGGGGCCTGGAACTGTCCAGCAGGAAGGAGGCTCAGCCTTCAACTCAGGCCTTAGCTCCAAGCCTGCAGGGCACAGGGACACAAGGGAGTCTAGCCTTCCTCATCTTAGGTTTCCAGGGACTCTACTTCTCCATTCTTGACTCAGAGCAAAGTTTGGAGGGGCCTATAGGTGGGGAGCGGAAGTGGAGACCCGCTGAGAACACCCTCTGCTCTGGGTTCATCCCCTTTTAACCAGTGATCCAATGCTAGCGCCCTCTCTAGGCACCAGGCTGTCTGTCCTGAGCCCATGACATCCACGACCACCTAGAGCCAGGGCTGCTTGCTATGTGGATGTGGGTAACACTCCTGCTAGGGACACAATGGGTTTTCTCCACAGTATAGAACCCAGGTGACAGAAAGAAGGCAGTATTGGCTCTCTTTGTGGGCAAGATGGGGTGTGGTGAGAGCAGATGTGGCCACTTGCTGTGCCCAGTTTCTAGCCTCTCAACGGGAGTCACATTGCCATCCCTACCTGGGCTCCTGTTCTACCCTAGGCCCCTGGACCACGGCCCTCCACTGTGGGGACCAAATCCCAGAGCCCAGCCAAAGCACAAAAGTGGCCAGCCCCTGAGGCAAGGACTCTGGCTCTGTGTGGCAGCCATGGCTCTCTGAATGGATGCAAGCTGCAGTGGAAAGCCCTGAGCCTGAATGGATGCAAGCTGCAGTGGAGAGCCCTGAGCCTGTGCACATGACATTTTAAAGGGGTTGAACAGGCAAGGAACCAGTGGATGAGTAAATGACAAAGCAGGCTGCGTGTTGACAAGCACTGTGGAGAAGGGTGGCACAGAAAAGGGCAAGGGACAACAGCTGGGACCAGGAACAGTGCTACTCAATGCAGGATGGCCAGAAGAAGGCACTGTGAGGTGACATTTGAACAAAGACCCAAGGGAGCTAAGGAAGGGAGCTACAAGGAGCACTCGCCAGAGGGCCCAGTCGGTGCAAAGACCCTGAGGTAGAATCATGGCTTCTTTGTTTGTTTGTTGTTTTGAGACAGGTTCCTCTGTGTAGCCTTGGTTGTCCTGGACTCACTTTGTAGACCAGGCTGGCCTTGAACTCACAGAGATCCGCCTGCTGCTGCCTCCCGAATGTTGGGATTACAGGTGGGCACCACCACACCCGGCTCTTGAGTCACGGCTTCTATGGGTTATGTGGCTGCAGTAGACTTAAGTGGTGGGAGGGGAGAAAGGGATCAGGGAGTGGTAGAGGGGTCAGGTGGAGGATGCAGATGATGGGCCTTCCAGGCCAGGAGACCTGAATTTCTGTCCCAGTGATATGGAGCCACTACAAGCACTGAGGAGAGGCTAGGTATGGTCTAGCTTTCATTTCCAAGGTTCACCAAGAAGTCCTACAGTGGGACAAGGAGAACAGAACCTTGTAGCTCAGGGCTGGAGGGCAGGGCTCCTGGGGGAGATGGGTCACAGAACAGAAGAGAAAGAAGGTGGGTGTGGTTAGGAAACTGCTGAGAGGAGTAAAGGGGTGACAGGAATTGGGGCCTGGGCAGCTGACATAGACTGGATGGAGCTACTTTGGGGAGCCCAGGCCCCTCTCAGCTTCAAACCTTTGACTGCCAGTCCTCCCTTGGGTCGCAGACAACTAGAGATGAGTACCACACCCTGGGGGACCCCTTCCCTAGTCTAGTAGCAATGGAGTGTATGCCAAACATCTTGCAAAACCAAGAACAGTGGTGTTGGAGATGGAGTGGACCGGGCAGGAAGGAGGAAGGAAAGGTGAGGCTAGGGGCAGGGGCTGGCTAAAAGACCCATTCTTCCAGCCATCACTAAGTCTTGCTGGGAGACCAAGATGGCAGGTGACTGCCCCGAGGCCAGTGGGCCTGGCTACAGAAGGCCAGACATACCCCCTCAAGGCTTCAGTGAGGGAGGAGGGGGAGGGAGATAGAGTTCAGAGAGGGTGATCCGCACCCGACTCCGTTTCTTGCCAGTCCACCTCTGCCCACCTCTGCTCTCTCACCTCCCAGGCCCCTGACTTCAAGGCGTGAATCTGTACCTACACTCCCAGACTATGCACTTGACATTTGCAGAAATTAGCGCTTCCATAAACCACAGCAGGCTCCCAACCTGCAGCGGGTCCTCCAACCTCTGACTGCCCAGGAGGAGGGAGGCCCACACTTCTTGAAGGACCAAGCAAAAAATTCCATCCAACTGCGGGGGGGTGGGGGCAGGGGGAGCGGCGGGGCGGGGTGCTGAGCACATAAGTACGACTCCTGCCCACTCTCGAGGTACCCTACTCTGGCCCTCTGAGCAGGGTTTCCTGTCTGTCTACCCCTGCTCAACAACTCCTGCAGCTCAGCCCCTCCTCTGGAGCAACAGCAGCGACTTCTCTGCAGTGTCCCTGCTCCCCCAGTAGCAGTGAGCAGGTCCCCAGGAGCTCCACTGCAGAGGGACAGAGAGGGTGAGGAAGGCCACAAGCATGCCCACCCCAACATTGAGATCCCTGGCTGGCTGGGGGTTGGGACAGGAGCCCTTTTGAGAGTTGCAGGGTCATCCCCTTGGCAAAAAGAGCACGGAGGGGGAGGAACCGAGCTGACTCTGCCCACTGTACAAGACCACCCAGGAGTCACCCCAGAGGTTCTGGTGTCAGATGGGAGGTTTGTGACAAATGGCCAGAGACAAGCAGGGGGGGGGGGGGGGTTGGAGACAAGCGCACTCCTCTCCACGCCTGGCCCCTCCCTGTCTGGCACTGACCTGCCCTCTTCAGCCAGTTGCCCCCAGGGAGTGAGGCAGCTCTACATAGTCTGTGGTGCTGACAGGGAAGGAGGTACAGAGGAGAAGAGACAAGACCACAGACAGGAGACAGTCTCGATACTATGCAGAGAGCAGGTCCTTGGCCCCCGGAGCCAAGACCTACACGTTTGCTACCAGATGCGTGCGACCCAACAGGAAGGCAGGGGAGCTGGGTCCCCACTCTCCACCCAGACTTCTCCAGACCCCCATCACCTACCTACCTGAGCCCGTCTGGGCACCAAGCTGGGGACAGGTGGGCGCTTACTGCCCCCGCTGGACCAGGCCAGGGCCAGAGGGGCCGGCTGGCCACCTGCTCCGTGGTAGCAGGCGGGGTGGGGGTGGGGCCTGGCGTCAGGCTTGGGGCTCCATCGCCAGGGTCCCCTCCAGCGCGCTCAGGCTCGGGAGGCGACAGCGCCCGAACTGCAGAAGCCAGCTCCCCGCCCCCACGCGCCGGCCTCCCCCCTCCCAACCCGCCTCCTTTCCCAGCCACCCACCGCCCGCTCCTCGTTTCTATGGCAACCGGGCAATGCTGCGCACAGCCGTCCTCCCTGGGTGGACGGCAGGGGACGCCCTTTTTCTGCACCAACACCGCGGTGACCCGGGTGAGTGCACAGGCGCACCTCCTGTCTTTTCGCCGCCAGCAATGGTTGACCATGTCCATCAGCCCTTCCGCGGGGCAGGCTAAGTTTCTGCTCTGGCCTTCGCACCTCATTGCGTGCTGCTGGCCAAGACACTGCAGTAAGACTGATCACTGGGACTCAGTGGCCAGAGTCCCGCACCAAGTCCTGCCAGGTGGACTGTGAAATAGTCCCACACACAACCCAGTACCACGAGAGTTCACACCTATTATACAGATTGATGTATTTACATCTGAGACAGTCTCACTGCGTTGTCCCGGCTAGTCTGGGCCTCGCTGTACAGACTCACAGAGATCCTCCTGCCTCTGCCTCTGCCTCCGGAGTGCTAGGTGATGGAGAGCCACCACACCGCCTTATTAAAAATAATGGGCTGGAGAGATAGCTCAGCGGTTAAGAGCACTGGCTGCTCTTCCAGAGGCCATGAGTTCAATTCCCAGCAACCACATGGTGGCTCACAACCATCCATAATGAAATCTGGTGCCCTCTTCTGGCCTGCAGATATACCTGCAGACAGAACACTGTATACGTAATAAATAAATCTTAAAAAAAAAAATAATAAGGATAATTGGCCAGGCGGTGGTGGAGGCAAAGGCAGGCTGATGTCTGTGAGTTCGAGGCCAGCTTGGTCTACAGAGCCAGTTCCAGCACAGCCAGGGCTACACAGAGAAACCCTGTCTCAAAAAATTAAAAAATAAATAAAATAAAAATAAAAAAAAGAAGCCGGGCGGTGGTGGCGCACGCCTTTAATCCCAGCACTTGGGAGGCAGAGGCAGGCGGATCTTTGTGAGTTCGAGGCCAGCCTGGTCTACAAAGCGAGTCCAGGACAGCCAGAGATATTCAGAGAAACCCTGTCTCGAAAAACCAAAAAAAAAAAAAAAGATAGTCTTTAAATGTGTGGTGGCCAACTGACTTCATTCCTGAGACAAGGTGGTCCTCTGAACCAGAAGCTCTCTAGTTGGCCTGGCCTGGCTGGCCATGGAGCTCTGAGGGTCCTCTTATCTCCACTTCCCCAGTGTTGGGATTACAGGCGTGTACCACTGGGTCTCTGGTTTGTATGTGGGTACTGCGAATTTGAACTCAGGTCCTCAAGCTTTTGAAGCAAGTACTTTACTAACTGAGCTGTCTCCACAGATCTCAGGTTTTTGAGGATTTATTTTATTAGTATGGCTACAGAGATGGGAAACCAACTGGAGGTATCCTCAGATGTGGGTGCTGGGATTTGAACTCAGGACCCCTGGAAGAGCCATACATGGTCTCAGCCACTGAGCCCTTCTTCAGCCACATGTGTGTGTGTCTGTCTGTCTGTCTGGTTTTTTTGTTTTGTTTTGACATATATGAGAGCTCTGTCTGCATGTACCCCTGCATGCCAGAAGAGGGCACCAGATCACATTATAGAAGATGGTGAACCACCATGTGGGTGCTGGGATTTGAACCTGGGTCCTGTGGAAGAGCAGCCAGTGCTCTTATCCGCTGAGCCACCTCTCCAGCCCTGTCTGTCTGGTTCTTATGCAGCCCTTAAACTCGCTGCGTAACTGAGTCAGTTCTTGAACTCCTGATCTTTCTGCCTCCACCTCCTGAGTTCTCCATTTTATAGACTGGATCCAGGCCTCAGATCACAAAAGCTCCTACCTGGCTGCTGCTACCCAGACCTCTGATGTCAACTGAGGCCCCTTCGAACTCACCTCTGGGCAACACTACACATGTGATCCGTGCACCCATGTGTGTCAGCACACACTTGTGCTCACAACATACATGTACAAACACCTAGTACATGTATATGCATGCATGCATTTCCACTAATCTGTGTACTAACTTACCTGTGCACAGGAAGCACGTGTACAGCACTGACATTAGGCATCAGACGTCCTGAAGACATGTAGACATGTGTGTACACTGTTGCAGAACCCACAACACACAAACTTCCTATACAACCCCAGCTACACATCTCAGCCCTCAGCATGAGTGTGAGGATGCACCCTGGCACCGCAAAGTGCCTGACTCTAGGCGCCATGGACTCGTCCACAGAGAGGGTTTGACCATGGGCTCCACCCTCCATGAGTCAACCACGCATGTGCCTGGTGCTGGGGCTCAGCCATGCTGCTGAAGGACCCAAAGGGCAGAGTCAGGCCACCACCGTCCCACCCTGAAGCTCCTCTTTGGGATTCAAACCTGTTGCTACCTGGAGCCCTCGGCGCTGGGCTCATCACACTTCCACTGCTGGCTGGTCCCAGTTCGTGGAGTTATGAGAGTAAAGCAGCCACCTCCGCCCTCTGAATTCCAGGCTCCGCACTGCTACTCCAGAAGGAGGGGTGGCAGGAGACCAGACAGAGGACTGGGGACCAGGAGAGATGGCTTGACCTACAGGACATCTGTCCCCAGCTGAGACCACAGGAAGACCTCAAGCAAGGGTCACTGTAGCTTCTGCCCCTGGGGGACCCCTCTCTGCTGCCTACAGCCTTGTCTGAGAAAGAAACACATTCCGCATCTATGAGCACTGACCCTTGGCACACTTAGGGCAGGGGGGACCTATCTGGAACACCACCTCTCCACCGCAAGCTCACAGGAAGAGTGCCATTACTGACCACTCACGGCTCCTTAGCTTCCCATACACTTCCCCATCTGTACCTGCTTGTCTTTTGTCCTCCCTGGTGGTCGATTAAGCAGATCCTTCTGTTCCAAGTAAGCACCGTTTACTGAGCGTATGGCATCTTTGCGTGTAGTTACTCACTCCTAGTGCCAGCTCAATACAAGAGGCAGTCTGGGTCCTTAGAGTTTCTCACTCACATATTCTGTGGATCCCCAGCCTCCTCCACTAAGATTCATATCGCCTTCTTGTTTCATGGGCCAAGCTCTGCTGTCCTCAGTACTACTCCCCAGAGAGGACGGATAAAACAGAAGCCAAATCTGTTTTGATAAAACAAACACAAAAACAAAACAAAAAGTCTGGTTTTTTGTTTGTTTGCTTTTGTCTTTCCTTTTGCGGTACTGGGCATTGAACGAGGGCCTCATACATGGGATGATTGTACTCCTCCGTTATGCCACATCCTTAGCTCTCTTTCTCAAAAACTCTCTCTTTGCTAGGCTAGAAAACACTTGGGTCAAGAGCACTGGCTGCTCTTTCAGAGGACTTGAGTTCAGTTCCTAGCACCCATATGGCGACTCATGACTGTCCAGTTCCAGGGGATCCAACACTCTCCTCTGCCCTCCAAGGGCAGCAGCCATGCATATGGTTCAAGACAAAAGAGAAGGCAGAACACTCATAAGCCAAAAATAAATCTAAAACTCTACAGAGGTAGAAATACAAGAGGCCCAGTTTAGACTCACATGTGTCCTTAAGCAGGAGACCAGTTACCTTCCTTGCTGACCAGCAGTTGGTTGAGTCTTTCCATAGGAGAACAGGGAAGCAAGCCAAGTGTTCCAAGTAGAAGACAAGGATGACATTAAGAAGTGAGCCCAAGCCGGGCGGTGGTGGCGCACGCCTTTAATCCCAGCACTTGGGAGGCAGAGGCAGGCGGATCTTTGTGAGTTCGAGGCCAGCCTGGTCTACAAAGCGAGTCCAGGACAGCCAAGGAAACACAGAGAAACCCTGTCTCGAAAAACCCCCCAAAAAAATAAACAAATAAAAATTAAGAAGTGAGCCCAGTGGTGGACGATTAGAGTGGAGGTAAGGGCAGAAAGGCAATTTCAAATTTCAATTGACATGGGGTCAAAAGGGCTAAGAGTTTGGCCTTAGGATGAGGTTTTTGTTTTTTCCAGACAGGGTTCTCTGTGTAGCCCTGGCTGTCCTGTAACTCACTTTGTAGACCAGGCTGGCCTCGAACTCACAAAGATCCACCTGCCTCTGCCTCCCAAGTGCTGGGATTAAAGGGGTGTGCCAGCACGCCCAGTCTAGGATGAGTTTTTTTTTTTTTTTTGGTTTTTCGAGACAGGGTTTCTCTGAATATCTCTGGCTGTCCTGGACTCACTTTGTAGACCAGGCTGGCCTCGAACTCACAAAGATCCGCCTGCCTCTGCCTCCCAAGTGCTGGGATTAAAGGCGTGCGCCACCACCGCCCGGCTAGGATGAGTTTTATAAAGACAATAAAGTTATTTATAAAGAACACAGGATATTGAGTAAGTATGTATGTGTATTATGCATGTATGTATTGGCCAGGTGTGGTGGTGCACGCCTTTCACTCCAGTACTAAGTATGCAAATTCAGACAGATCTCCATGAGTTCAACACCAGACTGATCTACATAGTGAGCTCCAGGACATCAGCACTACATAATAAGACCCTGTCTCAAAAAACAAAACAAACAAAAAACCTTTTTGACATTTTAAAAAATGTTTTAGAATTATTTGATTTTTGTGTATGAATGTTTTGCTGAGCCATCTCTCCAGTCCCACATTTATTGTGTGTGTGGTGACCTTCTGGAAGTTAGAGGACAGCCGACAGGAGACAGTTCTCTCCTTCTACCATCTGGGTTCTGGGGTTGAACTCAGGTGGCCAGAGTTTCCCTGCAAGCACCTTTACCTGCTGAGTCACCTCACCAGCACCTCCAGCAAGTCTCTCTACTTTTCATTTTGGGACAGGGTCTCCAGAAGTTGCGTAGTCTGGCTTTGCCCTCATTCCACAGTCTAGGCTGCCCGTCACGTTTCCACCCTGAGGGCTGGAATGGATCATAGGTGTGCACCACCGGGCTGTGATTCTTTTTTTTTTTTTTTTTTTTTTGGTTTTTCGAGACAGGGTTTCTCTGTATATCTCTGGCTGTCCTGGACTCACTTTGTAGACCAGGCTGGCCTCGAACTCACAGAGATCCGCCGGCCTCTGCCTCCCAAGTGCTGGGATTAAAGGTGTGCGCCACCGCTGTGATTCTTAATAATGACGAGAGCCTCATTCACATCACACAAGTGCCTGTCAGCCAGAAGACCGCTGCCAAAGCAAGTCAGTCACAGACTGCAGGAAGTACCACAACACTGGAGATGTTGGCATGGGTGGCTCCCCCACGAGCAAGAACAAGAGGGCTCAGCTGCCCTACCATCCCTGAGAAGACTACAGTGCCCATTAGGAAACAGGCCCTGAGACTAAGCCATTTTCCCATGGTGATGAAGTCAAGACAGTGCTGGGCTGGCCTCTGCCTGTCAATCTTCATGATCTTTGTGACTGCCTTATGAAAGATTTAACTGAAAAAAAAAAAAACGTGGCAACAGCACACACTAAAGGTCTATATGGTTCAGAGCCAAGTTCAGCCCTCATCCTCAGCTGATCACAGGCAAAACGGTCACTGTATCTGAAGCAGCAGTCAAGTGGTGGGGACAGGCCACATCTAGTGTTGGAAGATGTCCACTGTCAGTTGTCCTCAAGCCTGGAGGGTAGAGGTGCCAAGTGCTCCAGAGAGAGGGCCAAAGCCGGGGAGGGAAGGTATTGGGTTTCCAGGTGCTGTCACAAACCCCCTCTGCCCACCCACCAGCCCCCAAGCCAAGCCCATTGTCCTCCAAAGAAAGGCTCCACCCAGGGACACTGAAGACAACTGCCCCCTCCCAGTGAGCTTGACCCAGCCCATCTGATGCCTGGCAGACCAGAGTCCTGCCATCCCACAGACAGACCCTGTGGGAGGAGCAGACCCCTTCTGTCACTTTCTCTCTCTCCATGGAGAACATCCTCCCCATGCCACCCCTGTCATTAGCCAATCTGGCCCATCTACTCCTGGGAAGGCC
>CAJQZJ010000247.1:3334159-3345859 GCA_907164525.1 Lophiomys imhausi | reverse complement strand
ATTAGCCAATCTGGCCCATCTACTCCTGGGAAGGCCCCAGTCACCCAGTCACAGCTTTCTGGTCCCCCACTTGCAGCTCCAGTTCTCCATGGCTGACCCTAGCCCTCCCTCCCACCCCTTAATTGAGACAGCCTAGACAAGGACAGTGCCATGCCTAGGCCACACAGCAGATTCCGTCATGCCCCCGATATACCCACTTCTATCACCCTGCTGTGTCTTCTTGCCCAGCCCCCAAAACCCTCACTGACAAAACACCACCCTGACACAGTTATCCACTCGTCCCCACACCAAGGCCAATGCAATCAGGGCTCATTAGTTGCTGCTTTGCATATCATTTGCATAATGCTCTCTTGACTGTCAGAATGCTAGAACCCTCCTCGACCCTGAGCAGCTCTGCAGAAATACAACAGAAAAGGCTCTGCTGAGGGTCTGTATGGGAGACTGAACACATGGGCACTAGGAAGTGAGCAGACAGTCTTAGCCCCTCAGGCCCAGAGGAGGGTACTAGACCCCGACTGAGCAGCCTGGTGAGTCCTGGCAGCAGGCAAAGGGCTTGGTAGGTATGGAAAGTGAGTCTCAGAGCAGGTAAGACTCCAGTGTTCAAAGCCTGGGTTGGAGGCTGGGGGTGGAAGTGAGTGGGAAAGTACAGACCTAAGTTGGTGTGAGGGTTTGGGTTATACATACATATACACACACACAAGCCAGGCGTAGTAGCGCACGCCTTTAGTCCCAGCACTCCGGAGGCAGAGGCGGGCGGATCTCTGTGAGTTCGAGGCCAGCCTGGTCTACAAAGCGAGCCCAGGACAGCCAGGGCTACACAGAGAAACCCTGTCTCGAAAAATCAAAAAAAAAAAACATATACACACACACACAAACCCATACACACACACAGAGACAGAGCACTCATAACCTGAATTACTCATCAAGACATGTAGCCCTCTGATCTCACTCCAGGCATCCCACATCTGAAGCTGTATTTCACAAGAGCCTGGGACTCTGTCTGTCTAGGAGACCCACCATCCAATACACAGCTGGATAATGAAGCTGCACCAACACTGCACTGTATCTGGATAAATCCCATGCTAGTGTGTTGAGTATGTTCCGCACATATTTCCTGAATATCTACTATGCGAAGTACTAACCTGGGGGCAGGAGTGAGGCACACAGCGGGTAACTGGCCAGACACCACATCCATAAGATCAAGGACATTTCATGCCAAAAGGGGAGCTACACAATAAATAATGTGATTTCAATGCTAGTCCATGTTATCAAGAAAAATAATGTTGGTTAAAAGGAAAGAATGTGAGTGTGAGGCCATTTTAGAGCTTGCAGTCCTGGGGGTGGGGCCCAAGGCCTTGCACAGACTAGGAAAGCATTCTACCACTGAGCTGCACCTCCCAGGCTACAGCCTCTCTTTGAAGAGGTGACATTTGAACAGACCTAAATAAGGGGAGAGAGGGAGATGTGTGAAGATTTGTGGGAAGACAGTTTCTGTCAGAGGAAACAGGACAGGCCAGTGTCCTGAAGTGAGAGGGACCCAAAACTGGTGAATGTATGGATGGGTGTAAGGGTGGGCAGGTGGGTGGATGATTGGATGGACAGATGGGATGAGGGGATGGGTGGATAGACAGACGGATGGCCCAGGTGTGGTGGCGCACACCTTTAATCCCAGGACTTGGGAGGCAGAGACAGGCAGATCTACAAAGTGAGTCCAGAACAGCCATGGATACACAGAGAAACCCTGTCTCAAAAAACAAACAAACAAACAAACAAAGTAGGAGGCAAATGGATAGGTAAATGGGGGATGAGTGGGTGGATCATGAGTGAGTCAGTGCATGGATAGACTGGTGGGGGAGTCCTGCGGATGGGTGTTTGGATTGGTGAATGGACACACAGGTGGGTAGATGAATAGATGATGGATGGGTGGTTGGGTGGCAGGAAGAATTACCCAGACAGAGGCAGCAAGACGGTGTAAAAGGAGGGAAGCAAGGCTTCAACACTATAGCACCTTGTCAGCCACACTGAACATCCGAATTTACTCCAATGACAGAAGGAGCCTTTTTTCTTAGTTTACTGGAAGGATCCAGCAACAAAATAAAAATAACAGAGGAGAGGAAAAGCAGTGAAGTTGAAGACAGAGATGGAATTCACTCAAAGCTTGGAAACTATTCAGTCTGAAAAAAAGAGAGAAAATGGGTTGTGGGGAAGGGTATGAACAGAGACTATGTGACCATAACCAAAGATCTAACACGTATGTTTTCTGAGTCCAAAAAGGTGTGTATGGGGTGGGGGTAGAATGAGAGTTAAAAAAAAGCATTCAAGGAGAGGACAGAAAAAATAAAACAACAACAACAAAAAACCACCCAAGTAGATAAAAACACAAACCAGCAATGCCAAGCGCAACACACAGGGCTCTGAAGAACCAGAAAACACAGGATGAGAAGGGGCACCCTGTCGGAGGAAAAATGGACTACAGTGGCTTGCTCAGAAGATGCTAGGGGACCCAGACCGAAGCGGCTGAAGGAAAACAATTATTTCAGGCATGGTGGCTGTCTCCCAGTCCTGTGGGTGACCTGGTGAAGGGTCTCAGTGAAGGAAACCAAGTGCCTGGTCCCAGGAGAGTGGATGAAGGAAGGCTCCTGGAACCTGAAAGAACAGGAGAGAAGGCTTCTGGGAACACCAAGTGGGAGAGCAAGGTGGAGAGTAATAATGTGGGCTAAGACGGGATCCACTTCTCTGGAATTTTCTCTATTTCGAGTTGAAGTAACAGTTATCACGTTGTTACCACATTGACTGTGAGCTTCCTCAGTATGGGAGAGGTGTTTAAATTAGCATAAAGGGCTTTAGACTGTGGGTAGGCTGTCTATAATTTGCCTCAAAAAGTAAACCCACACCAAGGAGTCGAACGGATAAATACTAAAATATAGATTTAAGTCAGGTGTGATGGAGCACACCTTTAATCCCATTGCTGGGGATGCAGAGGCAGGAGAATCTCTGTGAGTTCAAGGCCATCTTGGTCTACATAGTAAGTTCTAGGACAGCCAGGACTACATAGTGAGACCCTGTCTCAAACTAGTCAACTCCCCAGTTTCAGTAATAATGGCTGTGGCCACCAACTGGCATTCCTGCACCAAGAAGTCAAAGGGATGGTACTGAAAGGCACCAAGCATACAAATGTGGGGCTGGGCACGTGGCTCACCTGGTGGAGTGCTTGCTGGCATACATGAAGCCTTGGCTTACCTCTACACCACACCATAAAACAGGTAGCGCTTAGGAGATAGAGGCAGGAGGATTTCTGAGTTTTAGGCCAGCCTGGTGTACAGAGTGAGTTCCAGAACAGCCAGGGCTACACAGAGAAACCCTGTCTTGAAAAAACAAAACAAAACAAAACAAAAAAGGCTGGGGAGCTTCGTGAGTCATTAAAAGCTAAGCCTCAAAACCAAAGGACAAAGAGAAGAAAAGGGCAAGGGGGAGAAGAAGGGAGAGAGAGGAAAGGGCAGACATGCAGCAAGTGGGCCTCGTGGAACACAAGGCATGTCCCTGCATGTCACACTCTGGCCTCCTCCGCTGTGACAGGACACAAAAAACTTGATCCCCAAAGGTGTAAACCTCACACTTAGGGATGCTGCAGCCTCTACAGTCATGTGCTATATTTAGAGATGACGTTCCAGGGCTCCAATAAAACAGCATTCGCAACCACAAGAGGCAAACTGAGCCCAGTCTGCCCATAGAAGGAGCCAACCATGGGCTGTGCCTCCGCTCATGCCGACACCCAAGCAGACTCTAGGACCTGCAAGTCCCACATATGTTTCTGCTGCTTCCGCCTGCAAGGGGACAGTGTGGAAAGACAGTGGGGACATCAAACTCAAGTATGGAAGCGAATGTCAGTGGTCCCCGGCCCTTCCTGACCTGGGTCCCCACTGCATGCGGGGGAGGGCACCAGGATGTGGGGGAGTGGTATGCACATGCTTAGCATGTGTAGGGGAGGCCCTGGGTTCCATCTCCAATGTATACATGTGCATGTGCATACACACACACACTCACAGTGCAGGAGAGCACAGAGGGACCAGAGCAGCATTCCCAGCCTCACTCCACCAGGCCCAAGCACCATCCCAAGATATGTCATAAAAACATGCAGACACTGTCAAGTGTCCCCTGGAGGAAATGACCGCAGACTGAGGAGCACTGGGCTGAGCCAGGTGTGGACGAGCTTTTTGGCAGTGGATGTTTGGTAAAGCACAGACTGTAGGCCGCTGTGGTAGCTCAAGGCTGTTGGTCATCCCGGCTTAGGAGGCTGACGCAGGAGGATGGCTAGTTCAAGATCTGCCTGGGCCACAATGAGAGCAAAGCTGAACAGAGTTAACTCAATGAGACCCTGTCTCAAAACACAAGCTTAGCCAGGCGGCGGTGGTTGCGCACGCCTTTAATCCCAGCGCTTAGGAGGCAGAGGCAGGTGGATCTCTGAGTTTGAGGCCACGGTGGTCTACAGAGCGAGTTCCAGGACAGCCAGGGGTAGACAGAGAATCCCTGTCTCAAAAAACAAAACTAGGGCTGGAGAGATGGCTCAGAGGTTAAGAGCACTGGCTGCTCTTCCAGAGGTCCTGAGTTCAATTCCCAGCAACCACATGGTGGCTCACAACCATCTGTAATGAGATCTGGTGCCCTCTTCTGCCCTGCAGCCATATATGCAGACAAAACACTGTATACATAGTAAATACATCTTTAAAAAAATAAAAACAAACAAAAACTAACTAACTAAATAAAATATAAATAAAGAACAAATGCCCTTAATCACTGAGCCATCCTCTTGCTTCCAAAATGTTTTTTGGAACAAGGTCCCATTACACAGCCCTGGCCACATCTGGCCTCTGAAGGTGGGTGCTGGGGTCTTGAACTCAGGATCTCGTTTCTTTCACTTAGCACATTACCTTCAATGTCAGCCATGCAGTAGCATGTATCAGAAAATGCCTCCTTGTCAGGGCTCGGCAATATTCCATTGTATATGCACACCACGTTTTATTTATCCATTCATCTGCCAATGAACACCCTTTAGCTGTTGAGAACGGTGTCTCTTGGGCCCAGTATCTACTTAGTGTCTCCTTTTAAAAGATTCTTTGAGGTACTTCAAGTTTTCAGTATCCAGATGAACTGAAAACAAAGGTCTAAGTTCCTGGATTGCGAGGACCAGTTGTTCCCCACATTAGCTGTAAGGTTTCCAGTACAAGGTGCAGGGCCCAGCTTCCCCACCACCTCCCCAATAATAACTGCTTCTATTTTGGGGCTGATAGCCATTACCAGTGAGTGTGAAGTGGCATCTTTTGTGGACTTGATTTGCATTTTGCTATCTGCTACTGACACTGGACACTGTTTCACGGGCCATCTGCGTGTCTTCTCCAGAGAAATGTCTATTCAAGGCCTTTTCCTGATTGTTTTTGGTTTTTAGTTTTGCAGAGCTGGGGGGTGGAAGCCAGGGCCTTGCAAGTCCCCAACCACCCAATCCTTGCTTATTTTTTTTTTTTGAGATGGGTCTCACTCTAGAGACCAGGCTGCCCTTGAACTCAGAGATTCACCTATATCTGCCTCGCAAGTGCTGGGATTAAAGGCAAGTGTTACCACGCCCTGCTAAAAACAATTAATTTTTATTTTTTATTTATGTTTCTGTGTCCATATGTCCAGTGTTTATGGGTGCCCAGGGAGGGTAGAAGAGGGTGTCAACTCCTCTGGAGATGAGGAGACAGGCTGCTGGAGCGGCGCGATGTGGGTGCTGGCGACAGAGCACTGACAAGAGCAGGCAGTGCTTTTAATCAGTGAGTCATCTTTCTGGTCCTTTATGCTCATTTTCATAGTTTGGTTTGGTTTTCAGACAGGGTCTCACTATGTTGGCCCAGAACTCACAGAGATCCTCCTGCCTCTGCCTCCTGAGAGCTGGCATTAAGGTTGGAACCACCATGCCCCATGCCCAGCTACATCCCTGCTTTTTTTTGTTTTTTTTTTTTGAGACAGGGTTTCTCTAACAGCCCTGGCTGTCCTGGACTCTCTTTGTAGACCAGGCTGGCCTTGAACCGGCAGAGATCCACCTGCCTCTGCCTCCTGAGTGCTGGGATTAAAGGCGTGCACCACTACGCCCGGCGCTAATGCCTGCTTTTTAAACTATTGTTGAATTGTGTAAATTCTTTACACCTGGGCTCTACAGCTCGCACCCATAACAACAGCACCCAGCTAAGGCAGGAGAATGAAAAGCTCAAGGTCATCCTACACATCTTAGTGAGTGCACAGATGTGGAGGTCAGGAGGCAATGTGCGCAGGTCAGTTGTCTCTTTCCACCATGCGAGTCCTGGGAGCGAAGTCTTCAGGCTTGTCAGCAAGAGCCTTTACCTAAGGATCTGGCCAGCCCCTGGCTTCATTTCTGCTTTGATTTATTTTTAAAAAATATATTATTTTAAAGATTTACTTCTTTTTATACATATGAGTGTTTTGCCTGCATGCATGTACGTATGTATGTGTACCACATGCGTGCCCAGAAGAGGGCATCAGATCCCCCGGAATTGGAGTTACAGACAGTTGTGAGCTGGGAACTGAACCTGGGTCCTCTGGGGGAGCAGTCAGTGCTCTTAACCACTGAGCAACCTCTCCAGGCCCTAGGTTTATTTTCATTTTATGGGTATGAGTGTCTTCACTGTATGTATGTCTCTGCACCACATTCAATGCTGGTGCTTTCGGAGACCAGAAGAGGGCATCGAATCCCCCGGAACTGGAGTTATGGATAGCTGTGAGCCAAAGTGGGTGATGGGATCTAACCCAGGACCTCTGCAGGAGCAGCCGGTTAGCCCTTAGTGGCTGAGCCGTCTCTCCAGCCCCTATTCTTTCTTTAAAGTTCACTTCTGTGACTTTATCATTAACACAGGTGTGGAGACTTTCCCAATAGTTCCAGTTCTTTCTCTGATTTAACATTTCCAAAACCATCTATTTATTATTAATTTGGTGATAACTGTACTGGGGAGACTGATGGCCTCACTAACCACAGGGACTCAGCCATCCAGCACAGCCTTGAAACAGAAAGGGGTGGGACCTGGAGGTGGGTGGGGCCAGTCCCAAGCTGGTTTTTGGAAGATGGAGGCCAGGGTGAAACAGTTAAAGCTGGATTGTAATCCACGGTCTAGTCAGAGGGTCTCCGTTGCTAACTCACCATATGACTTTGCACGGGAGACCGGCCTCAGTTTCCCTTTCTGTGAATCTGCTGCTATGTTCTCTTGTTCCTTCTCGGCAGCTGGGAAAATAATGGGAGCTATCCCTCCGAGGCCGGGAGACTGCAGGGAGGTCACTGTTGCTTGTGGTGTCTGGTGTTCTCGTCAGCCATTCAGGAGCCAGGGCTCAGAGACAGCAGGATCTACCCTGGTTCGGTTCCTACACTCCTCAGAGCAGGCCGAAGGGGCTCGGATGAGCCAGGCCACCCTGTGGTTGGTGACCATGATGATGCGAAAAGGGTGCAGGGATCAGACCTCAGCTACAGATACTTCCCTGGAGGTCCCCAGATCCTCCGCCTTCCACAGAGCAGAGGATCCCCGATATGTTGCTTGTCAGAGTCAGCTACACCCAGATCACCGTTTCCTCCAGAAAATGCCTCAGTAGGCCCTGCTAAAGCCTTCTGGTGGTGCTTGACTTCGACTGGATAGTACCTGTCAGTCCACACTGTCAGGGGCCACTGTCCTAGCAGAGTGACCGGAGGGGGAGGCACCCTGTCCTATGTATACGGTCTATGCCCTGCAACCCCCTCTCCTGACCCCAGCTGAAGGGATGTGATCCCAGGGCCAGAGGGTCACCCCGGAGGCCAAACACCTGGGTTTAGTGTTGCTTTGTTGTTTTATTTTTGTTTATTTGTTTGTTTTTTTGTTTTAGGTTTTTCGAGACAGGGTTTCTCTATGGTAGAAGTTAGGCCTCTATGGTGAATTAGTAGGCAGTTCAGATTAGCATCTGGCAGCACGTAAGGAGGAGCTTCGTGTCCCTGGAACTTGCTGAGATGAACAGAACCCAAAGGCCATAGCTCTGTGAGTAACACGAATTGCCTGTTGAAACCTCGCAAGCCACAGATGATGTCAGTTGCCCCAAGAAGCCACACTGCTGGGTATTGCCAAGGACCTAGAGATGATGCAAATATATAAACTAGAGAGCTCCACTTGGCCGCTCTCTTCCTCCTGCCCTCACGAGCTGAGAAGTCACGCTGGAGAAGTGCACAGCAAGGGGTGGCACAGTCAAGCCTTTAGGCCGCAATGGTCTTAAACTGAAAGGCGGAGTCCAAGAGAGAAAGACTTTCCACTGCAAGTTAGCAAGAGAAAGACCCTTTGCCGAAATTCAGCCTATTAAGGCTGCAGCAAAGACGGTCGGAGTTCAGAAGCCACTTGGAGAAGCTTTAGGCCGTGAAGCCTATGGAAAAAGCCGACCTCAAGCTATTGGTTGGAACAGACTGAACTTTATAAACTGGTCATAATCTAATGGTTGAAATAAACTGGCCATACAAACTGGCAAAGTTAGGCCCAACAGACACTAAGTTTGAAAGGGACTGCCTGCTGGGACTGCCGTAAATCAGGTTATCCTGCATGGACCTACGCTAAGAATATTAATAACCTTTTAAGAAAGTTAAAAGTGTTAGTTAGGTGTTCTTAGATAATTTTAGGTTTTAGGTGTTAGGTTATAGGATATAGGTGTTTGATAGGTGTTAAGTATTAATAAATATAAATGTTTTAAATTAAAATTTTCGGTTACATTTCTCTGTGTAGCCCTGGCTGTCCTGGAATTACTCTGTAGACCAGGCTAGCCTCAAACTCAGAGACCCGCCTGCCTCTGCTTCCCAAATGCTGGGATTAAAGACGTGTGCCATCACCACCCAGCTTGTTTGTCTACTTTTTTTTTTTTAGACATGTTCTCATGTAGCTCAGGCTTCTCCTGAACTTGTTATATAGCTGAGGACGACCTTGAACCCCTGATCCTCTGCCTCCATTTCCCAAATAATCGGTTTGGTCTTGAACCAGTAGAGATCCTCCTGCCTCTGTTTCTCGAGTGCTGAAATTAAAGGTGAGCACAGCAACATCTGGCCTGTTTTGTTTCTTTTTTTTCTTTTTTTTTTTAAAGTTTTTTTTTTTTTTTCTAAACAGAGTTTCTTTGTGTATCCTTGACTGTCCTGGACTCACTCTGTAGACCAGCCTGGCCTTGAACTCACAGAGATCCACCTGCCTCTGCCTCCCGAGTGCTGGAATTAAAGGTGTGCGCCACCATGCCTGGCAATTGCAGACAGCTGTGAACTGCCATGTGGGTGCTGGGATTTGAACCCGGGTCCTTTGGAAGAACAGTTGGTGCTCTTAACCGCTGAGCCATCTCTCCAGCCCTTGTTTCATTTTTTTTTTTTTTTTTGGTTTTTCGAGACAGGGTTTCTTTGTGTAACAGCTCTGGCTGTCCTGGACTCACTTTGTGGACCAGGCTCTTGGGATCCTCCTGTCTTACCCCCCAGGTAGCTGGGATTACAGGCATGTGTAACTGCCTCCAGCAACACCTGTGTGTGGACACAAGCCTTGGTGGGTGGGATGGCCCAGAGAATGTGGTATCAGGTCTGAAGGAAGTCCTTTAGCTCTGTCGGTCTTGGCATGGGGATATCTTCCTGCCACCTCTGTGCCCCAGACTCAACCCCTCTGTCCCCTCTGATCCTTCCAGGGCAGCCCTTCTGGTGAGGGAGAATATTATGGGTGCCAGCAGGAGGCTCTGATCTCAGCCGACAGATAGCAGGTCCATGTCCAGGGCTGCGGTGCGGTCACTGGTTCTAAAGCCCTGAGTGGGACATGGCTCTGGCACGCTGGAGAATAGCAGGAAAGGCTGAGGGTTCTACCACAGGCCAAACACAGAGGCCAGAACCTTCCGGCCTCTGGACTGCTCTCAGAGTGGGCATGCTGGGGGACAAGCCACCTCAGGTCTGAACCTCACCCATGATCCTGCTTCTGCAAGAAGGCCTGACGAGTGCTCTATCACCTAAGTGAATAGGAAGCTCAAGATAATGTCCCCCAAAAAGGCCAGGGTTGCTGAGAGCCAGCATGGGACAATGGTCACAGTTAGTAGACAGGTCAGAGCTGCCATAGAGCAGGTCCATGGCCATGGACGTAATAACTGAAGACTCTGAAGCAAGCCAGACTGACAGCCAACAAGGGCAATGTGGCTGAAGACAGGGGACCCATAAGAAGTCACTGATGCTGAGGGGTGGTAGCGCACGCTTTTAGTCCCAGCACTCAGGAGGCAGAGGCAGGCGGATCTCTGTCTCTTCTATTTTTGGTTGTGAGCCTAGCCTTTAACAGCTGAGCCATCTCTCCAGCCTGGATCTCTGTCTCAAAAATAAGCTAATTAACTAATTAAAAATAAAATAGTAGTAACATTCATAAAAATACGCAGCTGAGGTACCATGTTGGAGCCTTCGAGGCTGGGAGCCATCTTCGGAACCATGCACACACTCTGAGAATAGCCACAGTGTGGTACTCAGCCCCACCCCACCCCTCCAGGTGGAACCCATGTCCTCCAGAACCACACAGAGTAAACTGTTCCTAGAGAAGAGACCGCAAGGGCTGCAGGGGATGCTGCGCAAGGGTTGCAGGGGATGCTGGGAGTGCCTGGATCATCGTGCCAGGGCTTGGGCACTTTTAGTACACCTGGTAGCGGATGGCACACAGCTTGAGTCTTTCCTCTGGGCATTACCCTCAGCTGAAGGCAAGAGCCTGGCCTATGGTTGTCCCTTCTCCCTGGAGCTGTGCCCTGTGACTGGCCAGTGTGGAAGTGTGAGGACCCCACTGACACCTAATATGGGACAACTCTCGGGGGTAAGACCAGCTCCTGGGCTTAGGTTGGGTCAGCTGAGGCCTCTATCTCGGCTTCTGCCTCAACCCAACCTGACATCACTGAACTCCAAGAGCAGCTTCCGGTATCTGGAGCTATCTGCCCAGCCCAAGACCCCTTCCAGGCCAGTTACCACTTCCATATTATTGTTTTTTTCATCTGCAGAGCAGGACGGTGGCACCCACGTAACAAGGTGGCTGTGGGGAGTCATGGAGGATGATGTCTCCCAGCACCTCTCCCTCACCCACATCTGAAAATTGTGCTATTTATTTTGAGTAAAAGGGAGCAGCCAGAGACACCACCCTGAACTTGCTCCCAGCCCTCTGGTCCCTGCCCCACCATCCTCAGCCTTCCCTCACAACAGAAAAGATGTTCCTCTTGTCCCCAACCGAGAAACACTGTTCTTTCGCCCATATAAAAGAAGAAAAGGGTCCAGGCATGGTGTTGCATGAACCACCTTAAAAGCATGAACCACCACACCCAGACACTTGGAGCATGAACGAGCATGCACGCACACTCACATGTGCACACCCGCATGTAGGCACTCAGGCAGGAGCACACACACACACTCACATGTGCACACCACCTTTGAATTCACACACCCACACACCTACACGTGTGCACCCACATGTGAGCACACACACAAATGTATGAGCATGAAAGTGTGCACATTTTGCCCAAGGAGGCCAGAAGCCTGGGAATTTAGGGATGGTTCTGAGCCATTCTGGGGTGTCGAGGATCAAAATAACAAGCACTCTAAACCTCTGAGACATCTCTCCAGCCTCCTTTTATTTATTTATTTATTTATTTATTTATTTATTTATTTATTTATTT
>CAJQZJ010000247.1:3315054-3334149 GCA_907164525.1 Lophiomys imhausi | reverse complement strand
TTTATTTATTTATTTATTTATTTATTTATTTATTTATTTATTTATTTATTTTGGGTTTTTTTTCGAGACAGGGTTTCTCTGAATATCTCTGGCTGTCCTGGACTCGCTTTGTAGACCAGGCTGGCCTCGAACTCACAAAGATCCGCCTGCCTCTGCCTCCCAAGTGCTGGGATTAAAGGTGTGCGCCACCACCGCCCGGCTGCCTCCTTTTATTTATTTATTTATTTTTTTTTTGGTTTTTCGAGACAGGGTTTCTCTGTGTATCCTTGTCTGTCCTGGACTCACTTTGTAGACCAGGCTGGCCTCGAACTCACAAAGATCCGCCTGCCTCTGCCTCCCAAGTGCTGGGATTAAAGGCGTGTGCCACCACCGCCCGGCTCCTCCTTTTATTTTTAAGGCAGTATCAGGCTCACAGCTAAGTGATCAGAAGGCCCAGAATGCTCCCCAGCCGCACACAGGGTCTCCCTCAGCCGCACACAGGGTCTCCCACACATAAAGCACCCTGCACCCAGGGGGCATATTTGTCAACTGACAACCTTCCATGGAGGCATCGTCACTTCCCAACACCCACAGTCTGTGCTGGGGTTCACACTTGGTGTTGTAGAGTCCATAGGGCTTGACAGGTGGACAACAGGTATCTGCTGGTTCAGGGCCACAGAGAACAGCTGTCTTGTACTGAGAGGTCTGTCTGTCCAGCCCCATAACCCGTTAAACTTCTGGCACCATTGATAGCTTTACTGTCTGCATACTTCTCCATCCCTTGACCTCAGACAGTTTTAGTTACCATTCTGGAATTTCAGCTTCTTTAAAAACACAGAAATATCATAAGAAAATGTTTTTGTTTTAACCCCGTAAGGCTGTAAAAATTAATGAATACATGGCCTTCTCCTCTCTGGTGAGACCCTGACCTCACTCCTTCTGGAAACCTTCCACAGAACTCAGTCCTTGAAAATAACAAAGCTTGTATAGCTGGCCAGTTTGTTCAGACTACCCTTGGATCCCTCCTCTACACTCCCCACTTGTGTCACCACCTAACTTAACATACTCTTTGTTCCTTTATCACCACCTGTGGCTGTTGCCTTGCTGGCTAAAAAAAGCTACTCCTTGGTGCCCCCACCTTTTTGTAGCCACTTGTGTATTTAAAGGGCCCGAGAGCTGTTTTAGGGGGTTCATTCCTCTATGGGGGAGTCGAACCCTGGCGGGTCAGTTTAATAAACCTCTTGTCTATTACAGCGAATCGGGGGGGCATTGGTGGTCTCTGGGTGTCAGGATTCAGGGAGCCCCTCAGGGGTTCAACAACCCCAGGTGTGGGATGTGGGGCGGCTTCACAGCACCTGACTATGATTTGCCTCATGCTCTAGCAGAGGCGTGGTTTTGCAAGCTGCAGATAGTTTATGTGATTGTGTGATGTTTGGAATTCTGGGAACTTTTCAGAGGGTTTATAAATGCTAGAGCCCCATAGGTGGCTTTGGTGCCTGGTGGACGTTCAGGGAGGTTTGTTAGTAGTCCTGCTCAAAGAAGGAACAAGAAAGAATTAGATTCAGGGATCTCTCTCTCTCTCCCCTCTATCCTTCTTTCTCTCCTATCTAGGCATGGGGGATGAAACAGGCAGATAGAGAGTAGGGAAAAGAAGAACCCACAAAGTAAGGAAGACCAACTACAGACAGGCTTCCCAGACTGGCTCTCTGACTCTGTAAAATGCATTTTAGCTTTGGCTGTCCTTTCAAACATTAATGGCTCCGGTCTTTGAGTGTGAGCTAATTGTCCAGACAAGCTGCCCATGACTTACTCACTCCTTACAGGGCATCTTGATGGCTTCTGAGTCTTGGCACTTCCCTGACATTTGCAACCCACCACAGCGTATGAAGGCCGTGTTGAGTTCTGCTGTAAAGGAAACTCTTAGCTGGGTGTGGCAGCTCATGCCTGTGATCCCAGCACATGACAGACAGGCAGGAGGATGGGTGGGCGGGGGTGTTTGAAGCCAACCTGGGCTACGTGAGACTCTGTTTCAAAAGTAAAGGAGGGGCCTGTAGGGAGTTAGAAAAATTAAATTAGATTTAGAAAATATATAGGGGTTTCTGATACAGTCTCTTAATTCAGGGGGCATGAAGATCAACTTGGCTGTGAGCAATTTAGTGGGCGGAGCCCAAATTAAGCTGAAACAGAGTTCCTCCTATTTAAGGACAGTGCATGGAGCCCCCCAAAAGAAGAAGAGGCTCCGAGAGTCCTGCTGAAAAAAGTGCTGGCCATCATTTGATGGCCAGATCTCCCTGAGGCAGAAAGAAGCTGGTGAACAAAGAAAGCCTGAGCAAGACACCAAAAGGCCAAGGACTAAACCCTGTGGCTCAGCTTTTGCCTAGAGGGTTTTGATCTGTCCGAACACTGGACTAAAGGAAGCTGTGCCTGGCTTTAAGGACTATGAGGTGGAGCGGCAGAGTTGCTGATGCGAAGGGGCTGGGGTCTCCCAGAGAGAAGAAAGCATCAAGCCTTATTTAAGGTGAGACTGCAATAACCAACTTACCCTGACGAACCTGCATCTGAGAGATCCAGAAAAAAGGACTGCTAAGTGCGTTAAAGAATCTACAACTGCTGGGCGTGGTGGTGCACGCCTTTAATCCCAGCACTTGGGAGGCAGAGGCAGGCGGATCTCTGTGAGTTCGAGGCCAGCCTGGTCTACAAAGCAAGTCCAGGACAGCCAGGGCTGTTACACAGAGAAAAAAAATCTCAAAAAAAAAAAAAAAAAAGAATCTACAACAAAGACTGTGTTCCTGATGACTGAGGACCTGCCCCAGAGACTGTATCCTTCTAAAAAGTTAGAAAAAATAAGCCGGGCGGTGGTGGCGCACGCCTTTAATCCCAGCACTTGGGAGGCAGAGGCAGGCGGATCTTTGTGAGTTCGAGGCCAGCCTGGTCTACAAAGCGAGTCCAGGACAGCCAGAGATATTCAGAGAAACCCTGTCTCGAAAAACCAAAAGAAAAAAAAAAAAAAAAGTTAGAAAAATAATTATCAATAGGTTTAGTGGATAGGTTAAAGGGGTTGTAGGAATTTGTAGGATTAATAGTGAAGAAATAATTGTTATTTGTTATAAGTGAATATAGTAATAAATAAATAAGTGCTAAATAATAATGAAAAAGTTCGGTTACAGGGACCGGTGAATGACTCAGCAGGTATGGGCACTGGCTAGTAGCTGACACATCTGCTAACCTGAGTCTGACCCCTGGAGCCACATGATGAAGGAGAGAAGTCACTCGGGCAAGCTGTCCTCTGACCTTCACATGGACGCCATGACAGGCCTGTGCGCACAATGAATGTAACTTTTAGGAGTGATAAAGTGACAGACAGGTGTAGTGGGGGGTGGGTACTTCAATTGGCAGAGTGTTTACCTAATAAGTATTAAGTCTTCAATTCTATTCCAAGCATGGGGGTGTACACCTGTGATAACCGGGGAGCTAGAGGTGGGAAGATCAGGTGTTCAAGGTCATCTTCAGCTTCATGGTGATTTTGAATTCAGTCTGGGATACAGGAGACCCTGTATCAATTTTAAAAGAAACCACAACAACATAACTACGTCATATAAATGTTCCCTGAGTGTTGCCAAGGGGGCACAGCCCTCGAGGGAGCCCTCAGACCTCAGGCAGCTTCAGCCCTGACTGCCACACCCCTGTGGAGCAGTAAGTGATCAGTGGCCCAAGGGCTGGAGAGTGGGAGAACCTAAGGAGAGAAGAGGGCTGGAGAACGAACTCTTGGGAAGGCACCATCCTTCCTGCTCACATCCACCTCCCAGGCAGGCTGGCCCTGCCTTGCATTCCCTTCTCAGTATCTTAAGACTTGATTCCTGCGGGCCTGGCTTGAAGCCACTGGCAGCTGCCACCCATTTTCAGCTCTGTCCTAGGCCCTATTGTTGGTCCAGCCCAGTCCACTGTGCTCACCAGGCTGCCCTGAGCAAGGGGAGAGGAGGCACCACCCATGCACTGTCGAACAGAGTCTGCCCCTTCTTCAGGACCAATGACAAAGAGCTGGGAGTGGGGTAGAGGTAAAACAGGACCCCTGTGAGATGGGGAGGATCTGTCAGAAGAGTCCGCCAAATAGGGCAGGTTAGATGGTAACCCGTCACCCAATACCCAGCTCAGGCAGCGGGCAGGGCAGGAGCCTGATGGGGCTGGTGATAGGGGGACACCAGATATCCTGCTAGAGGAGGGGGAGAGGTGTCAGGAGGAAAATGCCTCCTCAGTACAGTCTGGCATTGGAGTCACATGGTTACCCATCTGCCCCTGGAACTAGAGGCCTGGGGCTGTAAGCTCAGTGGGAGAGTGCTTGCCCAGAGTATTGGGACTCTGGGTTGCTTTGGAGCACTGTAAAATCAAAATGAAACAACGCCAACCAAGCAGCAAGGGACTGTGGTTGTGAAGGAGCCCAGGGCAGAGCACACAGCGGGCCGGGAAGTGGGGCTGCAGAACTCAGCAGGGGAACCGGGATTTGGGCAGGCGCTCCAGGTGATGAGGACAGGGTGGTCAAGGAGGACAGGGCGGGCATCCTTCAGTACTGAAGGGCCGCACTCAATACCGATTCATTCTGCATCTGGTACAGACAGCACACAGATGGGAGCAAGCAGCCGCCAGCCTGGAGGGGTTATGGGCATATTCCTCCAACTCAGCCACATCCCACCTTAGATTTTGTGAGACAGGGTCTCATATAGAGCAGGCTGTCCTGGAACTCACTTTGTACTAGAGGATGACCTTGAACTCCCAACTCTCCTATTTCCATTTCCCAAGTTTAAACCTGCTTATTTTACTTTTGATATTTACACACATGCTTGAGTGCATGTGATGAATGTACAAAGGTTATGGCACCCATATGTAGGTCAGAGGAACTTGAGGAAACTGGTGTCAGGAATCATAACCTCAGGTCATCCAGGGTTGTTGGCAAGTGCTGAGCCGTCCTGAAAGCTTTTGTTTGTGACAGACTCACTATGTAGCCCTGACTGTCCTGGAGCTCGCTATGTAGACCTTGGCTATGGATTATGGCTGGCCTTCAACTCATGGAGATCCACCTGCCTCAGCCTCCCAAGCACAAAGACTAAAGGTATGCATCACTGTGCCTGGCTGGGACTTTTTACAGGGCTTTGGTTTCATTCTGAATGGCAGGAAAGTCATTAAAGAGTAGAAGAGAGGAGAGGTGCAATCCTCAGCTCAGGGGGAGCGGCCAGCCTCAGGTGGAGGCTCAGAGGTGGGGTGTATGTGAGCTCTGAGGGTCCTGAAGGCCGAGCTGAGCCAGTTTCATGGACCCCGATACTAACCCAGAGAGATCAGAGGACCCTGCTGAACACCACTGTGGAGCGGCCGTCAGCAGAGCCCAGGCTGTGAACTGTACAGAGGAAGCAGATGACTCACACTCAGAAGCAAGAGAGGCGGGCGTGGTGGCCCACGCCTTTAACCCCAGCGCTCGGGAGGCAGAGGCAGGAAGATCTCTGTGAGTTCGAGGCCAGCGTGGTCTACAGAGTGAGTCCAGGACAGCCAGGGATACACACAGAGAGAAACCCTGTCTCGAAAAAAAACCCAAAAAAACAAAAAAAAAAAAACCCCAAAAACAGAAGCAAGAGCAAGATGGAGAAGACATATGTAGAAAGGGACTGCCGGGCGGTGGTGGCGCACGCCTTTAATCCCAGCACTTGGGAGGCAGAGGCAGGCGGATCTTTGTGAGTTCGAGGCCAGCCTGGTCTAAAAAGTGAGTCCAGGACAGCCAAGGATGCACAGAGAAACCCTGTCTCGAAAAACCAAAAAAAAAAAAAAAGAAAGGGACTCAGGGTCTCAGTCAATTACAGCAACAGGCCCCACCTCGGTCTTTTTGTTTTTGTTTTATTGTTGTTTTGAGACAGGGTCTCATGTAACCCAGGCTACCCTCAAATCTGTGGTGTAGCTCAGGCTAACCTTAAATTCCTTATTCTCCTGCCTCCACCCGCTACATACTGGGATTACAGGTGTGCACCGCTATGCCCAGCTTTTAAACTAGAAGGGGGGGATAGGAGGAGAAGGAAGAGAGGGAGAAGAGGAGGAGGATCCATCTGAGATGATAAGAAATGGGAGTCCTGATTGACAGCTGATGGCATTAATGAATTGTTACCTCTTAGGTATAACAAATAGTACAGGACTCAGAGGAAGTCTCTTGGGATGAAGGTACTTTCCCAGCATGTGTAAAAGGCCCTGAGCTCCATCTGCAATTACACAGCATATAAGAGGAAGGAAGGAAGGCTGGCAGGCAGAAACAAAAGAGAAAATTGCCCAGAGAAAGTCTTTGTCTTGGGTGGACAAGATGGCTCAGTGTGTAACAGAGCTTGCTGCCAAGTCTGACTACCCGAGTTTGAACCCTGAGTCCTACATAGTAGGAGAAAACAGACTCCTGTAAGTTGTCCTGTGACCTCCAAATGAGTGTGTGTGTGTGTGCTCAATACCCACGTGCACACACATGAAATTCTAAAAATTTAGTAGTAGCGGATATGGTGGCGCATGCCTTTAATCCCAGCACTTGAAGGCAGAAGCAGGTGGATCTCTGTGAGTTCGAGGCCAGCCTGGTCTACAAAGTAAGTCCAGGACAGCCAGGGCTGTGCAGAGAAACCCTGTCTTCAAGAAAAGAATTTAGTAGTAAAAAAAAATTTTTTTTTGTTTTTTTGAGAGTGGGGCCAATCCAGAGGCAGAGGGTTGTGATTCTAACTGGCCACATAGCAAGTACCAGGACAGTCAGGCATACAGCGGTGTCTCAAGGATGAAAACTAAATAACAAAAAATAGGGCTGGATGACATGTGGGCCAGGGTACTAGCTGCCAAGCCTGATCCCTATGACCCACGTGGTGGAAGGAATCGACTCCCAAGAACTGTCTTCCCACTTCCACAAGGGCACAGTGGCACATGCGTGTTCTACTTCCTCCCAGCCCCCTCTCCCTCCCCACACTAAATACATGTAAAACAGTAATAGTAAGGACTGGAGAGGTGTGCTAATGGCTAAGTGCAGCGGCTGCTCCTGTGGAGGGCCTGGGCTTAGGTCCCAGCGCCCACAGGGTATCCATAGCCTTCTGTAACTCTAGTCCCAGCAGATGATACCAGGCACGCGTGTGGTGTACATGCGAACTTACATGCAGATAAAGCACTCATACACACTGTAAGACCTTAAAAATAACAAAGATGAACAGATCAGATCCTGGTCATATATAAAGTCACCTGCTTTATCCTCTCCATGAGTTACGGCCCATCTTCTCACATTGTCCTCTTTTCCCCATTGTCCCCAGGCACCTACATCAGTGCCCTGTGCACAACAGGCTTTGCAGAGGGTGGCTGACTAAAGGAAGAACCACCTACAGTGGGCACTGGACCAGGTCCTGACTCCTCGCTGACCATTGCTGCCCAGCCAGCCTCGCTCCCTGCTAAGACTGCACCTACTGGGATCACCCCCAAAGTGGGATTGCCAAAAATGGGGTGCCAGCGTACTCTCCCCCAGGGATGTGAGGGTTTGTCTGCCACGCCCTCTGCCAGGAAAAGGCTTACTGGAAGGATTTGTGGGGCACTGGATTATCCTTATTTAGAAGCTCCACCTTGACGGTAAATCTCTGTCCCATCGGAATGGGCAAGCATGCTCTGGGCGTACAGATAATCAATTTACAGACACAGAATTCAGAACTGATCTGTGGGCTGGGGTAGTGACTCTGTCGGTAACAGGCTTGCCGTGTGACCATCAAGATCTGAGTTTGAGTCCCTGGAACACACATCAAGCTGGGCATGGCAGGTCTGTAATCTCAGAGCTCCTATAACCAGAGAGGAGAAGATGAGAGACTCCATGGAAGTCTAAATCAAGCAGCACCGAAGGTCTGAAGTGAGGTGGACCATGAGGCCTGAGGTGTCCCCTAACCTCCACGTTTACAGAGTTGCATATACACTGTTAACAGAAGGTCTGAAGTGAGGTGGACCATGAGGCCTGAGGTGTCCCCTAACCTCCACGCTTACAGAGTTGCATATACACTGTTAATTTCAAATAAGTACCCAGCACCCCCCGACACAGAAAAAGAACAAATAGGAGACTCTTTCCCTCTCCATCTCTAGCCAGCCCAGAATAGAGGCCAAAGAACACCAATGCAGTTCAGATTTTACATAAAAGGCAAATCAAGTTTATCTTTTTTTATTTTTCATTGTTTTGGATTTTTGAGACAGGGTTTCTCTGTGTATTCCTGGTTGTCCCAGACTTTGTAGACCAGGCTGGCCTTGAACTCACAGAAATCCACCTGCCTCTGCCTCCCAGTGCTGGGATTAAAGGCGTGTGCCTTTAATCCCACACACCCGGGCAATTACAGACAGCTGTGAACTGTCTTTTTTTTTTTTTTTGATCATTACATTTATTTACTTATTTATCATGGAGAGGTGTGTGTACCAGAGTGCACTAGTAAGGGTCACAGGATGCCTTGTGGAAGTCTTATCTTCTCCCACGGTGTGGGTCCTCAGTCTTGGCCGCCAGTGTCTTTACCCTCTGAGGAACAACAGCCCCAGATCAAAATGTTTCTATTAGTGTTAAACTCAGGGCTTTCACAGGAAAACACTAGACATATACTCTGTCATTGCAATTTTATGAAAACCTCTTTTTAGTACAAGTATGTACATGCAACATTTGGGATATAGTTATACTAAAAAGGGACAAAATGAATTTATCTGAACTTTTTTTCATATATTTGTTTTATTTTATATGTATGAGTGTTTTACCTGCATGAATACCTGTGTACCGTGTGTACCTGGTGCCTGATGAGGTCAGAATAGGGAACCAGATACTCGAGGCTTCAAGCTACAGATAATTTTGACCTCCCATGTGGGTGCTGGGAATCAAACCCAAGTAGGTCCTCTGCAAGAGCAGCCAATGCTCTTAACCACTAAGCCGCCCTCCCACCAGCATTGTCACACCAAGTGATGCTTAAAAAAAGTACCCATGGCCTCTGGTTCTCCCAACTACAGGAACCCTAGTTTGAAGGCTCACAGCACCTCTCCAACCCCAGGGACCCACCCACTCCCCTCCTGAGCTGTCAGCACTCACTTTCTTGTCATCCAAGCTCCTGCCTCACACAGCCCACCTCAGGTTCCTCCTGCTCACTCTTCCTGGAAGTGAGGATCATCTATTGCTCTGGTTGCTGGGGGCACCATCTGTATAGATGCGCACACTGGTCCCCAGTGCAGTGCCCGAGGACGCCGAAACCTAACTGGACACACCTCTGAAGGCCCCTCCAGCTGAATGAAGCTTATGGGGGTCATCTGCAGTAGCCATTGTCACCAGACTGAAGCTCTGCTTATGGGGGTGGGTGGCTCCTGCTGGGTACCTTCTAGGACCCTGACCACCCTGTTCCAGTCACACCAAGGCCTAGTCTTTCATGGCAATGGAAACCAACTACAAGGTACACATGGCAGGCAAGTGGCTGCAATGGTGGCTAATGGCCTTCTAGTCCAATCTAAATCACCCACAGCAAATAGCAATTACTTTTGCAATAAGAAAAAATGAAAGCTTTTTGTTTGAAATAGTCTCATATAGTCTACGATACACTCAAAGTATGTAACAAAGCTGGGCTTGAATCCTTAATTCTCTGTTTCTACCTATCAAGTGCCAATATTAAGATGTGTGCAGCCATACACATCTGGTTTGAAAGGGTTTTTTCTTTTATTATTATTATTTTTTTTTTGGTTTTTCGAGACAGGGTTTCTCTGGGTAACAGCCTGGCTCTCCTGGACTCACTTTGTAGCCCAGGCTGGCCTCGAACTCACAGAGATCCGCCTGCCTCTGCCTCCCGAGTGCTGGGATTAAAGGTGTGCGCCACCACCGCCCGGCTTCTTTTATTATTTTAATGTATAGTGTTCTGCCTGCATGTACACCTGCAGGCCAGAAGTGGGCACCAGATCTCATTATAGATGGTTATGAGCCACCATGTGGTTGCTGGGAATTGAACTCGGGACCTCTGGAAGAGTAGCCAGTGCTCTTAACCTCTGAGCCACCTCTCCAGCCCTCTTTTTCTTTTTCCTTTATTTTCCATAGCACGAATGAAAGTCAAAGGAAAACTTGTGGGAATCAGTTCTCTTCTTCCATTGTGTGGGCCCCAGAAATTGAACTCAAGTCACCAGGCTTGGTGGCAATTGCCCCACCCATTGGGTCATCTTACCAGCCTGGAAGGTTTTGGTTGTTGTTTTCCTTTAAGAAAAATGTAATGGGCTAGAGAGATGGCTTAGTGGTTAAGAGCACTGGCTGCTCTTCCAGAGGTCCTGAGTTCAATTCCCAGCAACCACATGGTAGCTCACGATCATCTATACTGGGATCTGATGCCCTCTTCTGGTTGCAGGTGTTCATGCAGATAAAGCACCCATACATAAAATAAATAAAAAATCTTTAAAAAAGAAAGAAAAGAAAAATGCAAAAGTGACTCTTCTCACCGGGCCTGATGGTGCAGGCCTTTCATCCCAGCATGGGAGACAGAGGGAGGTGGGTCTCTGAGTTTGAGGCCAGCCTGATCTACAAAGTGAGCTCCAGGATAACCAGGGCTGTTACACAGAGAAACCTAGTCTTGAAAAACTTAAAAATAAAATAAATTTATTTTAAAAATGGAAAACAGATTAGAGAGATAGCTCAGCAATTAGGAGTTTATACTGCTCTCGGAGAGGGCTGAGTTTGGTTCCCAGGATCCACACTGGGCAGCTCCTCACCACTTGTAACTCCAGCTCCAAGGGATACAACACCTTTGACCTCCACAGGTATCTGCATTCATGTGCACACCTACACACACACACACACACACACACACACACACAAAAAGACTCAGGAGGCACAGGCAGGTGGATCTCTGTGAGCTTGAGGCTCCCTGGTCTACAGAGTGAGTTCCAGGACAGCCAAGGCTACATAGAGAAACCCTGTCTTAAAAAACAAACTGCCAGGAATGGTGGCACACACCTTTAATCCCACACTAGGGAGGTAGGGAGGCAGAGGCAGGTGGATCTCTGTGAGTTCAAGGCCAGCCTGGTCTACAAAGCAAGTCCAGTCTAGGACAGCCAGGGCTGTTATACAGAGAAACCCTGTCTTGAAAAACAACAGAAAAAATTATAAATTAAAAAAAAATGAAACTAAAGGCTGGGGCTATATAGCACAGAAGGAATGCCCTTGCCTAGAATCTCCCAATGAGGGGCTAGGGCATAACTCAGAAGTAGAGCACTAGCCTAGAATCCCCCAGTGAGGGGTAGGGGTGTGGCTCTGCTTCTCATAGTATGTTCCAGGCCCTTGGCTGGATCTGGTTCCTACCCAGAACACCCATCCTCTCAGCTCCTCCTCTAGCTTCTACAGGGAGGACCCCCAAATCAGTGAACTTCTTCCCTGTTGGCCCTCCTTATCCTTCCTGGCCTGCCAGGCCCACAGAAGATTTCAATACTCCAGTAAGGTCACCCACTGCCATTCACTCCTGCTGCGGATGCCGGTATCTCCTGAAGACCCACGACTTCACACTTTCCACGAGTTAAGAGAAGGTGTCTCTGTGTCAGGCCTTGAGGACATGGGACCAGGACCCACACCCCTGAATCCACAGACTGACTGCATAACCCAGGAAAAGATGCCACTCAAAAACTGAGGCAGTGTGATACCAGAGGGTCGGAGGAGAGGGAGCAGATTAGGGGGAGGGTACAGCTAGGGAAGCTTAGGAAGGCTCGCAGGTGACACCAGTGTGGCTTGGGTGTGGAAATGGAAGAGTTTCAGAGCAGTGGAAGGCAGGGTAGGATGAAGAGGGGAGTCAGCTGACTGGCGCAGCCCATTCAGGGAGGGCCGTGCACCTGTGGAAGCACCAAAGCTAGCCAAGAAGGGCTCTCCAATAGCCAGTGTCACCTTTTATATACAAAGCTCACTGGGAAGACCCCAGAGAGCCAGGACAGCCTGGCTGGGGCCCACCCAGCCCTGGAAGCTGACCTGGATTGTCCTGTTATAATTGAGATTGAGGGTCTGAGTATAGCACTGTAGGAGAAATCACCAACCCAACAGCTTGAAGAAAGGGAGGCCCTCAACAACTGGACAGGCTCTCTGGGGACACAGTGGGACATCAAGTCAGACAGGGGCGGCAGGACGGAAGCCTGTCCAACACTCACATCTGAGACTCAACCCCAAGCCTAAAGGAGCTTCTCTGTGGCTCTTTGGTCTTGGAGGACAGAAAGACCAGAGGGGGTTCCCCTCCATCTTTCAGTTTGCTAGCTGTTGCCCAGAATTTACACCATTCATTCATTCATACTGCAAACATTTCTTTGGTGCTGAGCCCTCAGACAGGGGGCGACGATAGAGACAAATCAGCTTCTTAGATTTGAAGGCACTTTGGTCTAGAGGGCGACAGACCATTCATAAATAACCTCAAGGCTGACAGGGACCACAAACATAGGGCCTGAGGTGACCTCTCACCTGGGGCCTGCAGGAAACAGCTTGGAGAGGGTGATCTGAGTAAGCAAGACAAACATCTGATAAGAAAACCAGGCGGGGGGCAGAGCTTCTCAAACCATTGGCAATCTGCACCCCAGCTGTGCCAGGGCCCCTGACAATGGTAGCTATTTCTGGTTGTGCCTAGAAAAAGAAGGTGGCCGCATGTGTGATGTCCCCCAGGCTGCAGAGCTGAACTTGGGGGAGGTGGGGGAAATCTGGAACTTAAAAGCTCGGGTTTGAAGCTGGGTCTAGCCACGCTCCGGGGTTTGTCACTGTGTCCCAGACACATTAATGACCCTTTCACCTTTCCACAGCTTCCTGAAAGGTGAACACAACCGGGAGAGCGCCCCAACCCTGACCAAATGGTCTGAGGTTGGTGGAGGGAGGGCGGTGTGGCGCAGAGAGGATTCTGCCGCATCCTCGGGGCCCAGCTGGTGGGGGGAGGGGTCGGGAGCAAAGAAGGAAGCACCTGTAATCTAAACCAGACATCACGGGCTGTGCTTCTCCCCTGCCCACTCTGATCCAGAAATAGCATACGCACCAAGCTGGCAGTGGCCCACCCATCCCAGCTGGTTCCAGAAAAAGACATTCAACACCCGGGGCCGGGGCCCCAGCTTCCCAAGGATCCTATTTCCTCCTCCTTCCCCAGGGTAGAAGCATCCCCTTCAGCATCCCCAAGGGGCCCAGCCCAGGACCATCCAGGCATTGCCTGGGTCAAGCCCAAGAGCATCCCCAGGTGTGCGCCCACCTCTCTCCAGGTACCTGTCCTCAGCTGTGTCCAATGCCATCACGCGCTGGGGACCTGCATCCCGCACTGGGGGGAGCCTTGGACTCCCCGCACCCCCACCCCCACCCCCACCCCGGCTAGCTCCATGCTTTAGAGCCCCCTACCTGGGCGCCGGATCGCCGGACACCATCGGCGGCGGCGGGCGGCGGAGCGGGCGGCCCGGCCTCAAGCCTGGACGGCTTCCCGGGGGAGGAGGAGGAGGAGGAGGCTGGCGCGACCGCCGCTCGGCTCTCCCGGGCTGCGGGAAGGAGGAAGGTCAGAGACTCGGCGGAGCGCAGCGCCGCGCGGGGGAGGGGCGGCGCGCGGATTAGAGCGGCTTCTGTGCGAGCCAATGGCGGCGCGGTGGCTGCGCAGGTGGCAGCGCCGCGGTACCCGGAGGCCGCGCCCGCCCGGCCGCTTGCTCCCCAGCTCGGTGTGTGGTTCCTGAGCGCTCCTGATCCCTGCGTCTCACGTGTGGGTGCACGCAGCATAGGGGTCTGCGGTCTAGGCCTGCCTGGTGTGATGACCCCTCCTACTATGTATGTGGAGGTGCATGCAGGACAGAGGCCTGCGATCTAGCCTGGTGTGGATGGCCCCCTCCTCTATCCGTGTGTGCTGGGTACAGGCAGGACAGGGGCCTTCAGAGTAGCCAAAGGATGGGAACGCTTTCCTCTTCCCTGTCCCACGGCCCACTCCCACCGTCAGCTCGGCCGAGAAGACCTGTGTGAACTCTCAAGCCACAGTTCACCTGCAGCTGGCTGTCAGCAATGCTGACTCCAGGCCTTTTTTGAGGCTCTTTGGAACTTAGGGATCTAAAAGGTGACCCCCAGCTGCGATCACGCCTTGTATTCTAACTGCTTCAGGAACCAGGCTGCTGTCTCAGGGAGTAGGGCCGTCTCAGGGAGTAGGGCCCGACACAGAAGATTTGATCAACCGAACCTGCTGTAAATCAGGCAGTGAGTAGTAAGACCGCCGGGCTTCAGACGGACTGACCTGACTGCCTCTGCCCTTTTCTAGCTCATGCTCATGGGACAAATGGGTGTTCAACGGGGGTAGAAGGAGAATGTATTTCTGGTTTTGTTTTGTTGTTTGTTTTGTTTTGATTTTAAGACAGGGTTTCTCTGTGTAGTCCTGGCTGTCCTGGAACTCACTCTGTAGACCAGGCCAGCTTCGAACTGACAGAGATCTGCCTGCCTCTGCCTCCTGAGTGAGTGCTGGGATTAAAGGCATGGGCTATATCACTGCCCCACTGAGAATGGATTTAGAAGTGGTATGCTCAAAATTGGAAACAGATCTGGAGGAGAGAACAACACAGGAAAGTGGCCAGGACCAGAGTGAGTGAGGCAGATTTTGATCACTAGACGTCTAGCTAGGCAATATGCTGACTTGGTTTGCCAAAGACTTCAGTACTCTTTGTTGCACCCACGAGCTGATCTGCATGTGTATATACTTCCTGAAGCCCCGGCCATGAGCCCTCAGTGTGAGCTGTGAGCTTCACCACCCCAGGGACCCAGAAGAATGGCACGGTGTTCCTTCATTTGGTGAGAATTCCCTCAGCACTGGTTTCAAGCCTATTGATAGAGCCTAGAGGAAGACAAGGCCAAATGAACAGGCCATAGGCAGCACCTACACGAGGGTTGGATCAGACAGTCGAGTGGGCGTATTAGGTTACCAAGGGGCTTGTTAGATTGACTTACACAATACAAGTGTCTGTATGCGGGGGAGGCTGAGAATGCAGTAGCTGCTCCGTGAGGCTGGGTTCCTCAGCAGTCCCAATTTGGCACTGAAGGCCTGGAGGATTCCTGAAGAGCCACCGAGTCATTGTGGGTCTTCAGGAGACTTTGGAAGACTGAAGAGGTGGGGCTGTGGTTGCAGCTGCCGCCACCGCAGCAACAACCAAGCAGATGCATTTGTAAGCACAAAGCAAAGGCGGGCAGGCAAACAGCACTGTAAGAAGATGCCGGCCAATATGGGAGAGTGTCTTCTCCCACCCCCACCCCGACCCGGGGTCCTGAAAATGCCCTCCCTCCCAGGCTTGTCCAGAGATGACAAGGCTCTTAGTTCATCCCAGGCCCAGTCAAGTCAGGGGTCCTGATTAACCACCACAGTGGATGGTGTTTCAGGGAAGGCTGAGGGCTCTAGGCAGAGCTAGCTGCCCAGGAGGTTTTCTAGCCGTGCTGAAGGAGGGTTTAATTTCAGGCCAGCCAGATGGCACAGGGGTTCGGAGAACTGTTAGGCAAGGCCGGCAAGGCCGGCAAGGCCAGCATCTCGGGGCTGCCTCCATTCACAGGGTGTTGTATCGTGGGGCTGATGAGGTCCTCTACTCCTGCCTCGGTGCCTCCTGATTCCTGTTCCCCAAACCCTGACCTGGAGTTTCCCATCAGCCCCAGGCAAAGGTGTGAGGCTCTCATGGGCAGCCCAGAGTTCACTCAGCTGCCCGCAACACTCTGTGACTCAGACTCCTCATCTTGATACCAGTGTGACAAGCTGTTTAAGTGGAGTGTCTGGGGCCTCAGGGAGCTACTGACACACCCAGGGCTCGGCTCAGAGGTTCATCAGTTCATTGTATGATGGTAAAGGTAGTCCCACTCTTCCGATGGGGTGCTGGAACCAGACAAGGTACGTGAAGTACCCAGCTTGGTGCTTGGAACCTGATAGATAAGGGGGAAATGGCACCTGGTTTTGTAGCCACAGCTATCTGGACCTCCAGTTCTCTCTCCCAGTGCTGTGGAATCTCTGCTTAAGACAAAACTGTCTCCATGTCAAGAAGCTGATTCCCCCCTCCCCCAAAAGACTCTCACAGAGCTGTAGGAGGAAAAGGCTAGAAAACCTGCCCCTCAGGCATTGGCCTAGCTCAGTGGTAAAGTGTTCTCACAGAGACAGATTGGAGCCTGGGGGGTGAGGGCTGAGAAGATAGAGGAGGGGCCAGTGAGCTCTCTCAATAATAATAAAATAATAATAATACTTTAAAGAAAAAAAAGCCACAACACCAGACTTTTCTGGTAGGACACATACTAGCCTTTAATGGCCAGACATTTGGAGGGGTGACAAGAGTGGGAAGGGGGTGCTCACGGGAGAAGGCTGTAATACAGTGGGGAAGAGAGGCGAGAGGCTGCAAAGAAAGCAGCTGCCTTAATGGGAGATGTGGATCTGTCAGGAGGCCCCAAGGGCCTTATGGATGTGGCTCGGAGTGCTTGCCAACAGTGCATGAAGCCCTGGCTCCAGCTGGAGCACATCACCTGAGGACAGTGGCACAGGCCTGTGATCCCAGCACTCCAGAAGTGGAGGCTGGAGGGTCATCCTCCACCACACAGTGAGTCTGCACTCTGTAACAGAATATTTTTCTTTTTTTTTTTTTTTTTTTTTTTGGTTTTTCGAGACAGGGTTTCTCTGAATATCTCTGGCTGTCCTGGACTCGCTTTGTAGACCAGGCTGGCCTCGAACTCACAAAGATCCGCCTGCCTCTGCCTCCCAAGTGCTGGGATTAAAGGCGTGCGCCACCACCGCCCGGCCAGAATATTTTTCTTTATCACACTTATATTTATTAATACTTACCAATCACCTATAAAATACCTAAATCCTAAAACCTAAACCTTAATTCTAAAATCTATAATCTATCTAAAAATATCTTAATACCTAAAATACTCTAACATCTATAAAAACAAACACATAACACTATTTTAAATTTCTTTTTCTTTTTTTTTTAGATTTATTTATTTAACATATGAGAGCTCTATCTATATATATCCCTGCAGGCCAGAAGAGGGCACCAGATTTCATTGTAGATGGTTGTGAGCCACCATGTGGATGCTGGGAATTGAACTCAGGACCTACTGGAAGAGCAGACAGTGCTCTTAACCTCTGAGCTATCTCTCCAGCCTCCTTTTAAGTTTCTTAGAAGGATACTAATACTCTTGGCGTAGGTCCATACAGGATGGCTGGTTTACGTCTATCCCAACAGGTCTTTCAAATTTAAAGTCTGTTAAGCCTCATTTGTCAGTTCGTAAGGCCAGTTTGTAAAGCTAATCTGTTCTGACAACAGATGTAGGCTGGTCTTTTCAATCAGCCAAGAATTGCCTCCGTGGTCTCAGGGCCCAAATACTTCAAGACCGAAAGCTTATCCAAACCACTTCCAACTCCGATGCCTCACTTACTGTTCTGGCGCTCTGGAGACGATTCCAAAGGACTCTGCCTTAGCAAGTCTGCACCAGGTTTTTGCATTGGATTGCAGTGATCCAACTCTACCAAAGGCGCATTTGCTATGCCCTTCAATGGTGTGGATTCCTGGTAGGTGAGCGCAAGGCAGCGTGGTCTCTTGATGGGTGAGGAGGAGGAGGAGGGGGGGGGCTGGAGGCCACATGGACTTCTGATTTAAATCTTGTTGCTTGTCGTGCTGATCTTGGAGTGATTTTCAACATTCTCGTTGCTGTGGTTTTTCCGAGGGCTTCCCAAGACACACCCCTACAACAGTTCATCAGTGTACATACATTCATCTGGGTGGCTTGTGAGGTTTCTTAGCAATGCTTTTTATGGGCATATCGGCTAGCCACAACTGGCTCTGCCCATATCTTTCACATAAAGGTATGCCAAGCTTTTGCTAATCCAAAATCCCTATGCTGCTAGATGCTAGTTGACTGTCCACTAATTTCACTAACTTCACTAACCCTACCACAGCACTCAGCTCGGGGTACTTGAAAAATCCAACAGGAGGCCAGGCAAGGTGGCTTATGCCTTTAATCCCAGCAATCGAGGCAGAGGCAGGCAGATCTCTGAGTTCTAGGCTAGCTTGGTCTACAGAGCAAGTTCCAGGACAGCCAAGGATACACAGAGAAACCCTGTCTTTTTTTTTTTTTTTTTTTTTTTTTTTTTGGTTTTTCAAGACAAGGTTTCTCTGTGTAGCCCTGGCTGTCCTGGACCCACTTTGTAGACCAGGCTGGCCTCGAACTCACAAAATCCGCCTGCCTCTACCTCCCAAGTGCTGGGATTAAAGGCGTGCGCCACCACTGCCTGTCGAGAAACCAAGTCTTGGGAAAAAAAATCCTTTTTAAAAAATTAAAGTGAAGTCTGGTGTGGTGCTGCACACCTTTAATCCAAAGCACTTGGGAGGCAGAGGCAGGTGGATCTCTGTGAGTTCAAGTCCAGATTGATGTACAAAGTGAGTCCAGGACAGCAAGGGATACACACAGAGAAACCTTGTCTCAAAAAACCAAAAATAAAAATGAAAAATAAATAAATAAACTGACAGAGGTTCAGAAGTTAAGAGAAGAACCTGCTGCACTTCCAGACACTCTGATATCCGTTGCCAGCACACACATCAGGAAGCTCATAACTGCCTATAACCCCAACTCCAGAGGATCTCATGCCCTCTTGTGGCCTCCTTACACACCTGCACACACGTGCACATACTGTCACATTCATGCACACAATTAAAAATAAATTAAGTCTCTTCTGAAAACCAAAAAAACAAAAGTACAGAGGGGGGAGTGAGAAGACAGCCAGGGACACTCTGTGTGGGTGGGGCTGAATTTCAGCTTAGCAGCCACAAAGCTAAAAAAACTGAGAACATCCCCCACACGCACGCACACACCTGCCCTGTGCTACCGAAAATAAGATGTTTCAGGAACTAACATGGAAGATTTACGCTTCGTAAATTAAACCAGCTTCCTCCTAGACATTCTCATTGAAGACGTCCTGCTCATCGAAGGTGAACCTGGTTCACCTTCCTGTTTACACCTTTACCCTCCCTCCTATTTATAACTTTACCCTCCCTCCTGTTTATACCTTTACCCTCCCTCCTGTTTATTCCTTTACCCTCCCTCCTGTTTATACCTTTACCCTCCCTCCTGTTTATTCCTTTACCCTCCCTCCTGTTTAT
>CAJQZJ010000247.1:3273043-3310122 GCA_907164525.1 Lophiomys imhausi | reverse complement strand
ACCAGGCTGGCCTCGAACTCACAGAGATCCGCCTGCCTCTGCCTCCCTAGTGTTAGGATCAAAGGCGTGCGCCACCCCGGCTTGGGTCCCTTTTTCTAATACCCTTATTCTTGTTCTTTTGCCTACTGGGCAGCACTGCCCATGTCCAGCCTGGGTCCTCCCATTTTCCCATTTTAATTAATCGAATGGGAGACAGACACCCAGAAGTTTGCTTTACTCCTCCACCCCACCCCTCATACTCCCTACACCCCTCACCCCCACCCCGCTTTGCTGCTTTAAGACGGGGTCTCATGTAGCCCAAGATAGCTTTGATCATGCTTTGGTGCTGAGGAGCCTCTGAGCCCTGGCTTCACCTTTGGAGTTGAGGGGTTACAGTTGCATATGCCCTCCCCCCATTTCTGCTGTGCTGGGGTCAAGCCCAGACCCTTCTGCATGCCCAGTGCTTTACAGACTCAGCCACAAAGCTGTGCCTCCAACCTCTCATGGATGTTGTTTTCTTTTAATATTATATTTGAGACAGGGTCTTTTTTTTGTTTGTTTTTCTAGACAGGGTTTCTCTGTGTATCCATGACTGTCCTGGATTCACTTGGTAGCCTTGAACTCACAGAAATCCACCTGTCTCTGCCTCCCAAGTACTGAATTCAAGGCATGTGCCACCATACCCAGCTTCATTGACACAGGGTCTTGCCAGGCATGGTGGCACACGCCTTTAGTCCCAGCACTCCAGAGGCAGAGGCAGGCAGATCTCTGTGAGTACGAGGCCAGCCTGATCTACAAAATGAGTTTCAGGCCAGCCAGGGCTACACAGAGAAACCCTGTCCCCAAAATACAAACAAACAAACAACAACAATAAAAAGGATTAACCATTACACAGCCAGTACTATTTTGAAACTCATGTTATTTTGATAAGGAAATGAATAAGTTGATATTGAACCCAAGCCCCAGTGCCCCAACCCTGAATTTTGTGGTCATAGAGGTCCCATTTGGTCAAATGCCTTTGCTCTTGGCTGCAAGATTGGGTGACTTGCCTACAGGTCTGGGGACATCAGTGGGTCTCAAGCCTGGTTTCCTGAATTATAGAGCTCAGTCTCTGATCTGGGCAGTCACAGGCTTATTCCTCCAAAATGAAACCCCATTGGAAGAAGATGGTGTTTTTGCAGAGACCCTGCCCAGTCTTCTGGCTTAGCACAGAACCTTCTACCTTATGTTCTCTGCTTCTCTGCTGTTAGGTTTTGTGTGTGTGTGTGTGTGTGTGTGTGTGTGTGTGTGTGTGTGTGTGTGCGTGCGTGTGTGTGTGTGTGTGTGTGTGTGTGTGTGTGCGTGTGTGTGTGTGTGCATGTGTGTGTGTTAGTGTGTGTGCACGCGTGTGTATGGTGTGTGCATGGGTGTGTGAAGGCCAGAGGTTTATGATAGGTGACTTCCTCAATCACTTCCCACTTTATTTTTTGTGATTGAGGGTCTCTCACTGAACCTGGAGCTCACTGACTGGACTAGATTGGCTGGGCAGTGACATCTAGGAATGCTCCTGCCTCTCTCCTCAGCACAGGGATTGAGACCATCACACCTGGGAGGTTTCTTTGTTTGTTTGGTTTTTCGTTTTTTGAGATAGAGTTTCTCTGTGTAGCCCTGGCTGTCCTCGACTCACTCTGTAGACCAGGCTGGCCTTGAACTCACAGAGATCCGCCTGCCTCTGCCTCCCGGAGTGCTGGGATTAAAGTCGTGTGCCACCACACCTGGCAATTACAGACAACTATGAGCTGCCATGTGGGGGCTGGGATTTGAACCCTGGTCCTTTGAAAGAGCAGCCAGTGTTCTTAACCTCTGAGCCCCACACCTGGGAGTTTTACATGGGTGCGGGGAATCCAAACTTAGGTCCTCATGTTCACACCTTAAGCACCTTACTGACTGAGCAATCTCCCCAGGCTCTAGTCTTGGGGTGATGTTTTATTTTATGTATGTGGGTGTTTTGCCTGAATGTGTGTCTACATACCATGTACAGCCTAGGGTGTGATCTTGTCTCAACACACAAACAGAGCTAGTGTGGTGACGCACAACTTCCATCCCGGCAGTAGGGAGGCAGAGCAGGTCTCTGTGAGTCTGAGGCCTGGTTAGTCTACAAAGCCAGCTCGGTCCAGACAAGGCTACATAGTGAGACTCCATCTCAGAAACAAAATAAAACAAAACCCAACAACAACAAAACTCAGTAAATAATGGACTGTACTTCATAAGGGAGGTCACTGGATGTCCCAAGGATACCATCAATACAACATCAAAATGACCTCAAGAAAACAATCAAAAAGTCTTGCCAGTGGCAACCTGGCTGGCCATCATCATCTGAGGACTGTGGCTGAGGCTGGCACACTAGAGGACTGGGTGGGGACAGTTCAGCTCTCTGTGCAGGATCCTCTGCCCTAAAGGCCAGCTTCTCTCTTTGGTTGTGGGCAGGGCCTGGCTGGAAAGGAGTGGTAGGTGTTTTCTGCCAAGAGCGAGTCCCCCCACTGTCTCCTGCATCTGTGCTGGTCTCTGACCAAAATACCTTCAGTACTTCTGAGTGGCACCATACCCTGCTTCCCTCAGTCCTCCCTGTGTCCATCAGTCTGTCCTGTGTCCTGTCTCCTTCAGTCTGCCCTATCTCCCTTAGTCCACTCTGTCCATTGGACCCCCACCTGCAGCAGAGTAGCCAGAGGCAGAAGCAGAGTGAACCAGGCTCCCATTTTGGGGCACACCCTGTCCTGCCCCCACTGATCTTGAGCTCAAAGATCAGGAAGAAATGCCACGGAGGCGGCTGCAGAGGGCTCCAGGACAGCAGAGTCCCCCATGGCCCTCCAAAGCTGTGAGACTCGGTCACATTGTAACACATGCCAGGACCTGAGTGAGCCACCCCCACTCTCCCCACCACCTTACTGCCTGGCCTGGTTGGCACTGACCTCAGAGAAGCAGCTGCTGATCAGGGAGCCACAGCAAGTGGGCTCCCAGGATGACCTTGGTCCCTGGCACCATGGATCAGTGTCCTGCGATGAGAGCCACCTGCAGTAACAGAGACAGTGGTCTTGAGAGGCACTTGAAGAAGTGTCAATTAGGGCCAGGACTGAGACACTGTCTCGGGCTGTGATACACAATTCCAGGTGAGTGCCTTTCAGATCGTTAGTGTCATTGTTTGTCATCCCCAATCCATCTTTGAGTTTTTTCTTTTTTTCTTCAAGACAGGGTTTCTATGTGTAACGGAGCCCTGGTTGTCCTGTTTTGTAGACCAGGCTGGCCTTGAACTCACAGAGATCCGACTGCCCCTGTGCTCCTGAGTGCTTGGACTAAAGGCGTGCACCACCACACCTGGAGATCTTTGGGATTTTTTTTTTTTTGAGACATTTGAGATCTTATGAATCCCAGGCTGGCCAAGGATGACCCTGAGCTCCTGATTCTCCTGTCTCCATCTCCCAAATGAGCCAAAGCAGAGATGTTCTGAACCTACGTCCCCAACCTGATCTGGTCTTAGGAGGCCAAGAATAGACTATTTACAGCTAAATACAGAGGCAGGCTTGACCGTATGTACAGGCCAACCCTCCACTAGAAGTGGAAACCATCAGCACCCCCATCCCCACCCTCCTTGGCTCCTCTATTCTTCCAGGCTTTGCTTCCCAGATTAAGCGTTTCCACTCCCCCTGAAGCACACAACAAGGAAATGAAAATCCCACTCCCTGTATAGCACACTCTAAACCCAAACAACAACTTGTTCTTTTTTTTCTTTTTTCTTTTTTTTTGAAACAGGGTTTCTTCTCTGTGTAGCTCTGGCCTCTCACTTTGTAGACCAGGCTGGCTTTGAACTTGCAGAGATCCACCTGCCTCTGCCTCCTGAGTGCTGGGATTAAAGGCGTGAACCACCACGCCCTGCAATTATAGACAGCTGTGAACTGCCATGTGGGTGCTGGGATTTGAACTCAGGTCCTTTGGAAGAGCAGCCAGTGCTTTTAACCGCTGAGCCATCTCTCCAGCCCCAACAACTTGTTCTTAAAAATGTATCCATTTTTACATGTATTTTACTATGTATTTTGCCTGCATGCACATATGAACACCATGTGCATGCAGTACCCATGGTGGCCAGAACTGGAACTATAAATACAGGTGGCTGTGGGCTGCCATGGGACTCCTCGGGATTGACTGGGTTCCCTGGAAGAGCAGCCAGTGCTCCTAACTGTTGAGCCATCCCTCCAGTCCTATTTTTCTCCTGTAGTTTTAAGATAAACTCTTGAGTCTATGGCCACACCACACTGAACACACGTGATCTCATATAATCTCAGAAGCTAAGCAAGTTTGAGCCTGGGTAGTACTTGAATGGATTAAAAAAAAGGGTCGCATGCAGTCCAGGCTGACCTCAAGCTCACTGTGTACCAGAAGCTGGCCTTGACCTCCTTGACTCTCTGCTTCCACCTCCCAACTTCAGGGGTTACAGGCATGTGCCACCATGCCTGGCTAAGTCTGCCCTTTTAAAAAGGCACCTGTTGTGGTTTGTGTGTGTGTGTGTGTGTGTATGCATGTATGTGTGGGTGCATGAGTCAGTGCATGCATGCATGCATGTGTGTGTGCATGTAGGTGTGGTTGCATGAGTGTGTACAGACTCTAACTACATGTTGAGAATCATCTCGAAGATGTTTCCTACTTCAAGCAAACAGTGGCATGAGGTAATTGGGAACAAACACAGAGATGACGACAGGCAGGGAGGTGCTCAGACGCTCCACGGCTCCCAAAGGCTTCCTCGTTCTTTCTGTAGTCTTCACACCTCTGCCCCCCCCAAGGCTGCCCCAAGTGCAGACAGATACTTCAGACCCTAGGGGTAGACGTCTCTTTCTTAACTCACGATGGGATGGATGTGAGACTTGACCAGAGGCAGAAAGTTAAATCTTTTTTTTCTAAATATTTATTTATTATGTATACAGTGTTCTGCCTGCATGTATGCCTGCAGGCCGGAAGAGGGCACCAGATCTCAATGTAGATGGTTGTGAGCCACCATGTGGTTGCTGGGAATTGAACTCAGGACCTCTGGAAGAACAGTCAGTGCTCTTAACCTGTGAACCAGCTCTCCAGCCCAGAAAGTGAAAACTTTGACCAGGCATACTGATGTATGCCTGCCATCCTAGCACTTGGAAAGCTGAGGCAGCAATGAGTTCAAGGCCAGCCTGGACAGTATTGGGAGTTCCAGGCTAGCATGAACTACACAGTGAGACTCTGTCTCAAGAAAACAAATCAGTAAGTAAAAATAACTGGTGTCTGGGCACACACCTTTAAGCCCGGCACTTAGGCAGAGGAAGGAGTGTTTCTTTTGAGTTGGAGGTTAACCTAGTGTACGTAGTGAGTTCTAGATCAGTCAGGGCTACATGGTGAGATCCTGCTAAATGAAATAAAATAAACAAAAGAGGGACATCTTCCCCTTGATGTGATAGGCTAGACACAGAAGACATCTGGGAGAGGGTCAGAGCCTGTTCTCCAGTTTACAGAAAGCCACTTCTGTGACCAGAGAAGTGAAATGGCCATATGGCAACAGCCTGGCTGCCGCTGCAACAGCTCAGGGGGAAAAGAAAAAGGAACAAGTGGAGGCAGCACACACTGCCCTTTACCCATCCAATGACAAGGCTCAGCCCCACACCCTGAAAGCAGCGAGGTGGAGTCAGAAGAACTACTTTGGGGGTCGTTTACATGATTGTTTTTGTTGTTATTTGTTGATTGTAAACTTGATATGTAGCAAAAAAAAAAAAAAAAAAGACTTAGAATTTCTGATCCTCCTGTCTCTTACCTCCCAAATGCTGTGGCTCCAGGTGTGTGGCACCATGTTCAATTTATAGGGTGTTGTAGCCCCGGGAACTTCCAACACAGGGCTTCATACACTCCAGACAAGCACTCCACCAACTAAGCCACAATCCTAGCTCTAGAATGACTTTTGAAGCGACCCCGACGTGTTGGTTCATCTGTCTTCCACTTCATCGGTCCTCAGCCTGTCCTATGTGTCTAGGGGAGTTGTTATGTCAGAGAGATGAGGGTTTTCAGGTCAAAGACAGAGAGGGCCAGCCCCAGCACTCCAGGGCTGTGAAATGCATCTTCAGAGCTGTGCCCACCCACGAGTGTTATTTATGGTACTGTCCGTGAGCCAGTTTGTGATTTCTTGCTGCTCCATCTGGCCCTCGATGGCAGAGCTCCCAGCTTAACTTCCCCGCGCAGGGCCATATGTCCTGCCAGCCCAGGGATGCCTGAGAGTGATGGAGGTGGGAGGCAGATGAGAGTTAATTCCTTTCTACCACCCTGGCTGCCAGTACTGGCGCTCCTAGAATCCACAGAGCAACTGCCTGCCCCGTAGGACTGGGACACTGGGACTCCTCCTCCCCACCCACCCCCTGGTGACATTAGTGCTGTAGCCTTTATGACTTGGGGGGATATATAAATATATCCCACGTGTCTCCCGGGCTTCAACCTCAGGCCACCCTGTCCAGCGTGGCACCGGGCATTGCTCCTCTCCTTGAACCATTTCAGCAGCCTGATCTGGAATCTTTGAAAATGATGATGTTCTCTCCGCTCCCTGCCTGGTTCTGCCACTCTGCTCATCAGAGAGTACAGTCTGTGTTCCTCCTCCTGAGCCTCAGTGGGTCTTGGGACTCACTTTGACGGAGGCAGACAGCAGACAGTTCCAATTTTGCTTGCTTTTCCTCCCTCTGGAAGCTTCTACGGGGCTAGAAGGAAGCCCACTTAAGTGAACGGTGTGTTGTCAGTAAAGAAGGGAGGCCTTGTTGAGGGCTCCAAGTTAAGGTTTTGTGGACCTTCCAGCCTAGCCTACTACCAGCTCAGAGAGGAGCCATAGGGTCATCAGGAAATGACAGACAAGGTTTACAACACTTGGTGGCCACTGATGCCTGCAGAACAAGTGGATGAGGACAAACAACCAACAGCCACAGGGTGGTTCAAAAGCATGTGGCCATCTTAAGAAGATGATGAGGTGGTACGGGCCTGCATTCCAGGACTAGGAAGGTAGAGGTGGGAGGACCAGGAATTCAGCCGCGACCCCAACCCTGCATCAACTGGACATGGGGGCACGTGTTTGTAGCCTCAGCATCTGGGAGGCAAAACAGGAGAATTAGAAAGTCAAAGGTGTCTTGGCTGCATATCAAGTGTGGGGCCACCATAATAATGATGACGATGGTGATAATAATAATAATATGAGACCCTGTGTCAGAAATTTATAAACAAAAGTCAGACATGGTAGGTAGACATGCACGCCTGCCTTTTAATTCCAGCACTTGGGAGGCAGAGGCAGGAGAATCACTGAGCTGGTGGCCAGCCTGGTCTACAAAGTAAGTCTCAGGAAAATCAGTGCTACCCAGTCAGGCTCTGTATCAAAAAGCAAACAAATAAAGGAAGAAAGAGAAGAAGAAATAGGAAGAAAGACTAATAATAGGGCTGGAGCGGTTAGGACTCCTGGCTACCCTTCCAAAGGATCTGGGTTCAAATCCCAGCACTCACATGGCAGTTCACAGCTGTCTGTAATTCCAGTTCCAGGAGATCTGACATCCTCACATGGACATACATGGAGGCAAAACACCAATGTAAATAAATAATAAAAATATTTTAAAAACGACTAATAAATCTGTTTCCATATGGAAAATCTGAATCAGAAAAAAAGTACAAGGTACAAGGTGAATCCAGGTCACTGTGCTAGCAGAAAAAGTTCTGGAAGATGAACAGGATCCGGTCAGAGAGACTGAGTAGCCATCTGCGGACCCTCATGCCTAATAAGGACTACAGCAGATCGAGACCAAACTCAGTGGGTTTATAACCATATTAGACAATTGAGACCAGCTGTGGTGGCTCCTTCCTGTAATCCCAACATTTAGGAAGTGAAGGCAGGAGGAACAAGAACAGGGTTATCACAGGGTGTGGTGGTGCACATCTTTAATCCCAGCACTTGGGAGGCAGAGGCAGGGGGATCTCTGTGAGTTCAAGGCCAGCGTGGTCTACAAAGTGATCCCAGAACAGCCAAGGATACACAGAGAAACCCTGTCTCCAAAAACCAAACCAGCCAACCAATCAAACAAGGTCATCCTTAGAGTTCAAAGCCAGCCCTAGTTCCACCCTAGTTCTAAAATGTAAGTGGTGTGTGTCTGTGTGTGTAACAGTTATCCTCTGCCCTTCAGACGTGTGCCACACACTCACGTGTGAGTGCAATAACTACATTTGTAAAGACAATTCAAAGTCATCCTTGGGTGAGTTCAAACCAGGTCTGGATTTCATGAGATCCTACCTCAAAAAACAACAAAAAGGGCGTGGGTACTTGTGTGTGGTGGCTCATTCCTTTAATCCCAGCACTCAGGAGGCAGAGGCAGGTGGATCTCTGTGAGTTCAAGGCCAACATAGTCAGTCTATAGAGTGAGATCCTGTCTCAAAAAAACAAAAGGGGGCATTCAGCTCTCCCTAAGTGACCCTAATGAGTCATGCATTTGGAAAATTTGTCTTGAGTGTGGGTGGGACTGTGATTTGCTTCTAGCTAATAGAATAGGGGAAAGAAGCCTCCTTTGGGTTTTGATTTTTTGATGAGGGGGCATCTCTCTGTAGCCCAGGCTGGCCTAGAATTCTCCATGTCCTGCCTCAGTTCCTACCCAACACACCCAGATCCTCCCAAGTTCTGTTTTAGTTTTGGGGTTTTCTTTTTCTTTGTTTGCTTGTTTGTTTGTTGTATAGATTTGAGACAAGGTCTTGAATAACCCAGACTGGTCTAGAACTTGCTACATAACTGAGGCAGGCCTGCACCCCCTCTCAAGGGCTGCTGTTACAGGGCGATGTGGAATCGGCAAGGCCCAAGGCCCGGGGTGTCTGCTGAAGACTGGTTTACTGTTACAGCCAGAAAGCCACTGTACCGTGTCCTCCAAAAGCCCAGGGCCTGGCACCTTGTCTTATGTCACAGAGCACATTTTCAAAACTAAAATTCTGGAGGTGAACTATGGTGTCGTTAGTTCCTCTGAGCTGTAGATCTAAAATAGTGACTTAAAATTGTGTGTGTGTGTGTGTGTGTGTGTGTGTGTGTGTGTGTGTACCCTACATGTGTGCAGGTGCCCAAGGATGCCAGAAAAGGGTGTCACATCCTCTGGAGCTAGAGTCACAGGCAATGGTGAGCAGCCCTAGTGAATGCCGGAAACTGAACTTGGGTCCTCTGGAAAAGCAGCACATGCCTTTAACCAATGAGGTGTCTCTCTAGCCCCTCAAAAAGGTAATAAAAACAAAAATGTAACAGAAATAGACATGGCCTCTGTGGACCAGCAGACATCACACACACACACACACACACACACACACACATATTCATTGTGTGTGGGCAACTTGCTGGAGCTGATTTTCCTGTTGTTTCAAAAAAAAAATCAACCAAAGTGGGGCACAAGCCTTTAATCCCAGCACTTAAGCAGGTGGAGCTCTGTGAGTTCAAGGCCAGCCTGGGTTATGAAGTGAGAGACTCTGGAGGAGTTTGGGGGAGGAGGAAGAGGAGACCACATACACCAGGGTGTGATGGCATACAGCTTGTGTCCCAGCAGGTTGGGACGCAGAGGCAGGAGGAAGGGTTGCTGCAATTTTGAAGCCAGTTGTGGTCTACATAAGAGAGTTCCAGGCCAGTCCCAGACCATAGAGAGAGACTGCACACAAAATCATCACTTGCGCAACGACTCCAGGACACAAGACAAAAGATCCAACAGGTGACAGATTGGTGCCATTTCCTGGACGCTGCTTTTCTCACATTGGCACCAGTTTAATCTAGTGCCAAGGAGGAGAAGTCACACAGGCAGGCGAGGGGGGCAGAGGTGTGGTCACCTGCGGGATCAACCCCTGCATGGCTGGTTTACCCGTGTGAACGGGACCACCAGACTCCACGCAGAGAAGTCGGAGCTTCTCACCCCACGCACCGGATGCGGGCGACGCGTGCGTGCGTGGGTCCGCGCCTGTGCTGGGAGCCTGCCAGGCGCTGTCTACCCACTACCACAGCCTCCTGTGCCACTTTAATGGGGGCTAAGGCACAGATGGCTCCTCCGAGGAGGCTGTGTGTGGGCGGGAAGAGGCGACGGCGCTCCAGGCTTGGGAAGCTATTCTAGGTGTGCGAAGGGCGACGTGCGCGTCTGCTGAGCTTTCTCCGGGTTATTGTTTGCGGGAGAACGCGTCTGTGCCCGCTGCCTCCAGGGCCCCAGGTCAGCGGCGCCGCTACGGTGCTGCCCCAGGGGGCGCTGCTCCCCCGGGCCTGCTTCCGTTCCTCACCTGGCCGGTTGCATTTAAAGGCCTAAGAACTGAGGGAAGGAACTAGTTAGAACCAGCCATCTTCATGTCTAACCTGGGGAGACCCCTTCCGGGGGCCCAAGAACCCAGCCCCTGGCTTCTGCCTTGGGCTCCCGGCTTCAGTTGCTCTGCTACATCAGGGCCGGGCCACTAGGTCGGCTTAAATACATCTCTCCTCCCCCAGAGACGGGTTTCTCCTGGCTGTCCTGGAACTCACTTTGTAGACCAGGCTGGCCTTGAACTCAGAGTTCCACCTGCCTTTGCCTCCTGAGTGCTGTTATTAAAAGCGTGCACCACCACCGGCCGGCTTGAATATATAATTAACAGCAATGTTTACAGAAGGCAAAACATTGGTGACAACCCAATTGTCCATCCATCAGCTGATGAATGCAGAAAAATGTGACGTGGTGGGACAGGACTGATTCTCAGGGCCTAGTCTAGTGATGGAAATGGAACGGGTAACACCACTCAAAATGTTCTCTGCTGTGACATTAGTCGGGGTGGAATGTACTAGGGTGAGTGGAGACTAGAAATGGGACACGTGAGCCACACTGGCCATATTCTGTTCCTTAGCCTAGATTCTCAACCTTCCTAATGCTGAGACCCTTTAATACAGTTCCTTATGTTGTAGTGAGCCAAACCATGAAATTGTTTTTGTTGTTACTTCATAACTGTAACTTTGGTATTGTTACAAATTGTAATGTAAATACCTGATATGCAGGATAGCTGATAAGTGACCCTCAAAGGGGTCTCCTCTCACAGGTTGAGAACCGCTGGCCTAGATGGATCTTTCTAAGAATGCCCTGGGGTATATTGGTATATTGCTCACCAAGAAAGAAAATACACGTGCCAGGCCAACTGGAGATGTATCTGCCCTAGCAAGCATGAGCCTGGGTCAGTCTCCAGCACCACATAAAACTGGACATGACATAGCTGGGCCTCTGAAACAACTCTGTGGTAAAGCCACTTACCACTGAGCCTGACCATTTCCTGGCCCCCATGGTGAAGGAAAAGAGCCAGCTTTCACAGGCTGTCTTTTACTGTGGCATACAAGACACACACTTACAACAGAAAATTTTTATTTATAACCACTTATATTTATTAGTACTTAAGAAACGCTATAAAAATACCTAACTCCTATAACCTAAAACCTATAATATAAAATCTATAATCTAAGAGCCCCTTAATGCCTAAGAATACTCTACTACCTATCTAAAAACACTTAACTAACACTATTTTAACTTTCTTAAAAGGATATTAATATTCTTAGCGTAGGTCCCTGAAGGGTGTCCTGGTTTACGGCACTCCCAGCACATACTCCTTTTCAAGATTAAAGTCCGTTGGGCCTTATATAATAGAATATTTTTATTTATCAACATTTTTATTTATTTATTTATTTAGGTTTTTCAAGACAGGGTTTCTCTGTGTAACAGCTATGGCTGTCCTGGGCTCGCTTTGTAGACCAGGCTGGCCTTGAACTCACAGAGATCCACTTGCCTCTGCCTCCCAAGTGCTGGGAGTAAAGGCGTGCGCCACCACGCCCGGCAACATTTATATTTATTAATACTTAACAAACATCTATAAAATACTTAAATCCTATAACCTAAAACCTATAATCTAAAATCTATAATCTATCTAAGAGTACCTTAATACCTAAAAACACTCTAATAGTTATATAAAAACAATTATTTTAAGTTTCTTAAAAGAATATTAATATTCTTAGCATAGGTCTGTGCAGGATGGCTTGGTTTACGGCAGTCCCATCAGGTAGTATCTTTTAAGCTTAAAGTCCGTTGGGCCCTATTTTGCCAGTTAGTAAGGCCAGTTTATTTTCACCATCAAATTGTGGCCAGTTTATAAGGTCAGTCTGTTTTAACTGCCAACCGAGGGGAGTTTTTTCAATCAGCTAAGACTCGCCTTTGACCTGGACCAGTCCCAAGCTTCTCCAAGCAGCTTTGTAACTCTGCTTGCCTCAATCACTTTTCTGGCGCTCTGGGGCCTCAAGACAGACAGGAGCTCTCTCTCAGCAGGTTTTATGCCAGGCCTTTGCCTTGGGCTATTGCAGCCTAGATTCTGTTAATAGCGTACCTTGCTATGCATCTCTCCAGTGTGACTTCTCAAGTCAGTAAGGCCAGGAGGAAGAGAGGGCTGTGTGGAGCTTTCTGGTTTATATATCGTATTATCTCTCACTCCTTGGCAGTCTTGAGGGTCCACGAGATTTCTTAGGATGTCAAGCAGTCCCGTTGCTTTTCACGGCAACTGACGTCATCTGTGAGGCTTGCGTAGTTTCTTAGTCACACCCCTTCAACAGGGCATATCATCTGGCCACAACTGGGCTTTGTCCATTTCAGCAGGTTAAATGAATGTCAAGCAACTCGTTATGTGCTGCCAGATGCTAATCTGAACTGCCTACCAATTCACTAAATAGACCTAACTTCTACCACACACCATGCACGCGCGCGCGCACACACACACACACACACACACACACACACACACACACACACACACGAGTTCAAGGTCATCCTTAGCAGCATAATGGGTTCCAGGCCAGTTTGGAATACGTCAACCCTGAAGTATTTTCTACCTCCTAGGTCCCTCCCACCCCCAGTAAATCTGACTTTATCTGGTTCAACTGTGGTCTGGATTGAAGGACTCCTAAAAGCCTTCCTGAGGATTCTAGTGGGCAGGAGGAGCGTGTCTTTCTCTCCCTGTTCAGTATCCTGGGCTCTGTCTGCCTGTCCCTGCCTTGGCCCCAGCAGGCAGACCTCATGTTGAAGGGCAATGGGAGGCAGAGGGCAACCCTTTGGGCCCTGCAGTCAGAAGCCAGCTCCAGAGCTCCAAACTTCACCTGGAGCTAGAACCATCCTTGTCTGGGCTGACTTCAGGGGAGCTTTCTTGTGTTTTGTCTTGGGTCTACTGTAGGGGATTCCAGCTACAGTTTGTCTAGGAGGAGAAAGATGGTGTCAGCCTTGTAAAGGTAGTCTCTTTAAACCACATTTAAAGATCATTGTTCCAAATCTTCCTGTGGCTTTTCCTTGTGCTTTCTCTGTCTCATGTAGCCCAGGCTGGCCTCAAACTCTCTTTGTAGCTGAGGATGACCTTGTACTTGTGGTTCTCCTGCCTCCACCTCTCAAGTATTGGGATTTCAGGTGTTGGCCACGCCTGAAAAGTATAAGTTTACATTTTTTTTATACAGTGCTAGGGAGCAGGGCGGTGGTGGCGCATGCCTTTAATCCCAGCACTTGGGAGGCAGAGGCAGGCGGATCTTTGCGAGTTCGAGGCCAGCCTGGTCTACAAAGTGAGTCCAGGACAGCCAGGGCTACACAGAGAAACCCTGTCTCGAAAACAAAACAAAACAAAACAAACAAACAAAAAAGAAGTGCTAGGGGCTGAACCCAGGGCTTCCAAGATAGTGCCAACTGAGCCCCAGCCCCAGCCCCTCACTGCATTTGACAAACTGTGAAGAGGCCAAGGTCACAGTGTCCTGGCTGATGTCACTCTGGCTGTCTGATGTCAGAGCCTTCTCTTCCCCCTCCCACTGCTGCCTCTTCTCTACAGGCTTCAGCTGCCCCACTCCATCATTGGCTACTTCCAGGCTCAGACTTTATCCTCACATGTTCTCAGCATATAACGTGTTGCTTGACATGGAGTGCATGCTGCTCCTGTCCATTTTAGCCTAAACCCTATTTAGTGTTGGACCCTGAGTGCCTCGCAACTGCAAGGAAATCAGTAAGTCGCATCCCATGATGCCTATCATATGCCACCAGAAAATTTGGGAGCTCTCGGCAGAAATGCATTACAACTGAGATGGAGCCAAAACTGGGGGGCGGGGAACACAGGCAGCTTTCCTGGGGAAGACTCAGATGGTGCCTGCAAAGGTCATAGAGGAGACCAGGATACTTGAACAAAAGGCTTTTCTATGGGTTTCCTGGAATGAGCTAACAGGGGGGCAGTCATCAACCTATCTGATTGACAGGGTGCGAGGCTGGTTGTGCAGACCTTTAAAAACTTGGGAGGCAGAAGCAGGTGGGTTCTATGATCCCAGGCCAGCCAGAGATTCTGTCTTAAGAAAAATGAAGCGGGGCTGGCGAGATGGCTCAGAGGTTAAGAGCGCTGACTGCTCTTCCAAAGGACCTGGGTTCAAATCCCAGCACCCACATGGCAGTTCACAGCTGTCTGGGCGTGGTGGTACACACCTTTTTTTTTTTTTTTTTGGTTTTTCGAGACAGGGTTTCTCTGTTTAACAGCTCTGGCTGTCCTGGACTCGCTTTGTAGACCAGGCTGGCCTCGAACTCACAAAGATCCGCCTGCCTCTGCCTCCCAAGTGCTGGGATTAAAGGCGTGCGCCACCACCGCCCAGCTGGTACACACCTTTAATCCCAGCACTCAGGAGGCAGAGGCAGGCAGATCTCTGCTAGTTCAAGGTCAGCCTAGTCTACAAAGTAAGTCCAGGACACCCAGGGTTATTACACAGAGAAACCCAGTCTCAAAAAAAAAAAAAAAGTGTGAGTAGCATTTTTTGGGGGGGTTGTTGGTTTTGTTTTGAGGGAGGGTATCACTGTATATTTCTAGCTGGCCTGGAACTCACTATTTACAACAGGCTGGGTTTGAACTCGCAGAGATCTGCATGTTTCTGCCTCCGCAGTGCACACCATGCCCCACCTTAAAAAGAATATATATATATGTATCTAAGTATGTATGTAAGCATATATGGGTCCTTCTTGGATGTGGCTGGCCTGGATGCTGCCCTGCCTGATGATTAATATATTTTTTTTTTTTTTTTGGTTTTTCGAGACAGGGTTTCTCTGTTTAACAGCTCTGGCTGTCCTGGAATCGCTTTGTAGACCAGGCTGGCCTCGAACTCGCAAAGATCCGCCTGCCTCTGCCTCCCAAGTGCTGGGATTAAAGGCGTGCGCCACCACCGCCCGGCTTGATTAATATTTCTTATGTGAGAGACCAAGAAACCGAAGTAAAATTTCCTTCAGTATAAGGTTAATGGGGAGTGAGCCCTAAGTACGGCTGACAGGTTATGATAGTTTCTTCCTGCGAATAAATCTGGTGTGTGAAAAAAGCAACCGAGCCATGTATGTCTTCTTTTTGTCCTTCTGAGTCAAGGTCTCCGGGAGCTCAGGCTGGCTTAGGGCTCGCTATGTAGCTGAGTCTATCCCTGACCTCGTAGCCCCTCCGCCCCCAGCCCCACCAAGCAACGTTTCGGTACCGACTCAAGCAAACCGGTTCGGGACACAACGCGCAGGCTCCGACCCTCAAGGGGAGGAGGTGGGGCTCGCACATGCGCTCTAGCGCCGTCCGCGCTCCTCAGGCACTGCGGAGGCCACCCAAGGCGGCACGCGGGTCTTGCGGGGAGGCGGCGCCACGCAGCCCGGAAGAGACGCCGCGCCGCGCATGCCCCTTCCTTTCCAGCCTCCGCCTCGGACCCTGCAGCCGCCGTGGTGAGTTCCTCTGGCGTTGGGGTTCCATCGGCCGCCATCCGTGCCGTGGCGCTGCAATGGCGGGCCTGGGTCCTCATGGGGAGGCGGAGGCCTCTCTTGCTCTCCTCACCGCTCGTCTCACCGTAGCCCGAGGGCTGCGGGCGCTGTTCTGGGGCTCTTGGGGACGCTGCTGACGAGGACTGGCGTCCCGTTGACGGGGGGGGGGGGGCGACGACGGAGGAGCAGAGTTTGAAGACCATGTGTGGCGGGAAGCGCCCCGGCCAAGGGACGGCGTCCACTTGCGTGCAGTCTTTTCGCAGTAGGCCCGTCAGCCCTTACCTGCCTCTCTCCAGTCTCTAAGCGTTACCTTTGGGGAGGAGTTTTAGGGGAACTCTAAGCCTTTGCTTTAGGGTCCTCTGCCTCACAGGAAGAGGGGCCCTTTCTCTGAGTGCTCTCCTTGTTCCTTAAGGAAGAGCCTCCGATTTCACCCTAGGTACGACTTGTGGTTCTAATGGCCCCCAAGTATTGTTGACACTGCCACCCCTAGGCACTCGTTCTGAGAACCGTGACAGCGGAGCAGATGTGTGCTCCTCCGCCCGGGTTGCTCAGCGTCCTGGCCGCTTTCTCCAAGCTGTTGGAGGTGGAGGAGGGATCTGGTCCCTGGACGGTTTGTTTTGCAGTTTGTGGTCTGCGGGTCTACTTTGGTGTCTCTTGAGTCTTTGCCCTGTGGCCCTGGAGATGGTGAACTTGGTTACTGCCTCCTGGCCACAATGCTGATGACGTTCCTTTCTTGATCACTTCCTTGCAGATGTTGATGCCTAAGAAGAACCGGATTGCCATCTATGAACTCCTTTTTAAGGAAGGAGTGATGGTTGCCAAGAAAGATGTCCATATGCCCAAACACCCCGAGCTGGCAGATAAGAATGTGCCCAACCTTCACGTAATGAAGGCCATGCAGGTATGGAGGGGGGACACAGGAAGTGGGATTTCCCTGAGATGAGCTGAGCTGGCTGCTGAGTGCTGTGGAGGGAGGAGAGGTAGGTTTGCACCCTCCAGGGGCAGATCCAGTCTAGTTGACCCTTCTTCAGATATTTGCCCAAAAAGACCCTTAGGCTTGGAACCCCTGACCTCAAAGGATCTCTAGTGATGTGCTAACTGCTTCTCTGTCCCGCAGTCTCTCAAGTCTCGAGGCTACGTGAAGGAGCAGTTCGCCTGGAGACACTTCTACTGGTACCTTACGAATGAGGGCATTCAGTATCTACGCGATTACCTCCACCTGCCCCCAGAGATCGTGCCCGCCACCTTGCGTCGCAGCCGTCCCGAGACTGGCAGGCCTCGGCCCAAAGGTGTGGATTCTGAGTAGCCCAGGAGTCTCCTCAGAAGCCTCTTTCTGGGGAATGCTGGTTGTTAAAGAGCAAGTGGTGTTTGCTTTTGAGACTTGCAAAGCCCAGAAGGGCCTTGAACTCCTTGCGTAGCTGCTTTTGAGCAACTTTTGATCCTCCTGCCTCAGCCTCCTGGGTGCTGGGGGGTACAGGTATGGGCCACCACTCCCAGCTCAGAAACGTTCTTGCAGCACACTGGTGTCCATTTCAGAGAGGCTATAAAACACAGCATCTTGCGTGACATTGTGGAATCTCTGAATGAATGGCACCTGTGAGATGGCGTTAAGCTTGACTTGGCTACAACCTTCCCCAGTGTCTGCATGTGACCAGATGCCGTGACAGAGCACTGAGTGACATGTCTAGCAGAGTGAGGCTGTGTTTAGCCCAAAGCAGAGCTGTTCGCCGTGTGAGAAAGAAATGAAGTAGTGGTTTATGTATTGACTTGGCACACGGCCTGAGAGGGTGTGCTTCAGTGTAGGGGTCTGGAACTTTCCTCTGGCTCCTGAGGTCGCCGCTGGCTCACAGTCGCTGAACGTTGTATGTAGCAACAGGCTGAAGTGATAGAGTGAAGGGATGGATCCTGAACATGATTGGGTTTGCTTGGAGAGTGCTTGGCATAGGGACTTGGTACAGAACCACCTAAGGGGCTCTAGTGTTAGGTGGATCTGATGGGTTGGCTTGCCTGGGTCTGGTGACACATTTGCTGCTTACTACAGAATTGGATGTATTTCTTTAGAAGTTGGTTGGTTAGGGAGCCAGTGGTGGCACATGCCTTGACCCCAGCACTTAGGATGAAGAGACAGAAACTGTTGAGTTCCAGAGCAGCTAGAGTTACATAGTCAGATTTTGTGAGTCTCTCTGAGAGATAAATAAAAAATAATTTGTTAGTTGGGTAATGTGACAACAACTCTTGGTTTTTTGGGACAGGGTTTCTCTGTGTAGCTCTGGCTGTCCTGGACTCACTTTGTGGACCAGGTTAGCTTTGAACTCATAGACATCCACCTGCCTCTGCCTCCCGAGTGCTGGGATTAAAGGCATGCACCACCACACCTGGCAATTACAGACAGCTGTGAACTGCCATGTGGGTGCTGGGATTTGAACCCGGGTCCTTTGGAAGAGCAGCCAGTGCTGTTAACCACTGAGCCATCTCTCCAGCCCGTGACAACAACTTTAATCCATCCCAGCTGTCAGGAAGCAGAGGCAAGCAGGCTAGCTAGGACTATAGAGCAAGATTCTGTCCTTAAAACGTTTTTAAGTGAATATGTGCTAAATGAGTCCCTTTGAGGTATGTGCAGGAGGCAGCAGGAAGCTTGAGGGTAAGTGAGTGTACCTTGGCATGTGTGGAGGGGGGATAGTTTTTAGAAAGTTGGATCTTCACTATGGAATCTGGGATCAAGTCCAGATTTCCAGGAATTCACAGAAAGTAGCTTTTAGGGGCTGAACTGGCACTGACTGCGTGGTTCTGGGTTCTTGTTTGTTTTGGTTTTTCGAGACAAGGTTTCTCTGTTGCTCTGGCTATCCTGGAACTTACTATATCGGCCAGGCTGGCCTTAAATGCAGACTTGAACTCAAGAGATCCGCCTGGCTCTGCTTCCTGAGTGCTGGGATTAAAGTTGTTCACCACCATTGCCCAGCTTGTTTGTTTTAATCAAGATGTGAGGAACCAGTGCCGGGCGTTGGTGGCGCACGCCTTTAATCCCAGCACTTGGGAGGCAGAGGTAGGCGGATCTCTGTGAGTTCGAGGCCAGCCTGGTCTACAAAGTGAGTCTAGGACAGCCAGAGCTGTTATACAGAGAAACCCTATCTCGAAAAACCAAAAAAAAAAAAAAAAAAGATGTGAGGAACCAAAATACTGATAGTGACAAGTTCCCATGGGGACATGCAAGTTTGTGGCCATTGCTGTGAGTTTGAGGAAATTGGTTTTCCCTTACAGTCGGCAGCTGCCAGCTTTTCCTGTTCTTTGTTTGCTATCTCGCTCACAGTATAACTTGGTTTCTGTAGGTCCAGAGGGTGAACGACCTGCAAGATTCACAAGAGGGGAGGCAGACAGAGACACCTACAGAAGGAGTGCTGTGCCCCGTGAGTAGCTCTTTACCTGGGGTTGAACCCAGATTCTCTGCCAGCCCTGGGTGCAGTCCTTGATGCCAAGGTGGCCAGGAAAGGTCCTTGGTGTGGGGATTGGAGGAAGGCCTGTGCCAGAACGTGGAAGAGCTGTCCTTAGAACTGAGCTGGCACCTCAGAGCGAGAGCAGTTTGCTCTCCCTTGTCCCTGTGGAATCCGTTTTTGAGGAGAGGAGATGTTTTGCTAGAGTAGTGGGTGTCTGTTCACCAGTGGGTGGGTGCTGGGCACCGTGGGAGGAGCTTGTTTACATTGCCCTTTCCGTGAACTGGTGTAGTAGCTGGGGAAGTAGGGGGCGGTCCCTGCAGTGCTCTGGTGTGCAGAGAGCTTTACAGAAGCAGCAGCTGGGCTCTCAGGGAAGAACATTACAGTCCAAGACCCTTAGGGCGCTACGGGAAAGCCTGGGAGGGAGGTATGTAGGCCAGGCTGGCTTCCTTACCACCTTTCTGTGTTCTTGGAAGTGAGCACAAGGCCTGACTCCCTTCCCCAGCTCCTGGTATAGGGGATCCTCCTTCAGAGGGTAGGTCCTGCGTAGGCTAGTCTGCATATTGATTGGAGGACAGACTTGGTGACAGGCTTCGGCAGGGAGTGAGCTGGCAGCGGGTGTCATTTTTTTTTTTTGGTTTTTCTTTTTTTTTTTTTTTTGGTTTTTCGAGACAGGGTTTCTCTGAATATCTCTGGCTGTCCTGGACTCACTTTGTAGACCAGGCTGGCCTCGAACTCACAAAGATCCGCCTGCCTCTGCCTCCCAAGTGCTGGGATTAAAGGCGTGCACCACCACCGCCCGGCCTTTTTTTTGGTTTTTCAAGACAGGGTTTCTCTGTGTATCTCTGGCTGTCCTGGACTCACTTTGTAGACCAGGCTGACCTCGAACTCAAGAGATCCACCTGTCTCTGCCTCCCAAGTGCTGGGATTAAAGGTGTGCGCCACCACACCCGGCTGCGGGTGTCATTTTAACATCTAACCTCCTTAAACACAGGTCTTGCCATGTAGTCCATGCAGTCCCGATTAAGCTTTGAGGACTTGGGTTCTAGACATGCGCCTTGCTGCCCTCATGTCTGGTGCTTGGTTTTAATTGGCAGTGTTCTGTTCCTGTGGCTCCTCACTGCTGTTACCTTCATTCTCTCTTGGCTGAGCTTCCTCCACCAGTTTTGGGTCCTTGTCAGAGCAGCTTTTCTAGAAGAGGGACTGGTTAGTGAGTTGGGTAGTGAGTTTGGAGTGTGGACCTAAGACAGGAGGGAGCAGAGGCAAGCCATGCTTCTCACTACCAGCATGCTTTGTGAGGTGACCCTTTGCTGTGTGTGTGGGTGGGCTCTGGCTTACCTTTACTACCCAGAGATAACTGTTCTCTTTCCAGCTGGTGCTGACAAGAAAGCTGAGGCTGGGGCTGGCTCAGCAACTGAATTCCAGTTTGTGAGTAGTATCTTGTTTGCTTTCTATAGCCACTGGGGTGTTGCCTAGCCTAGTGGGTTCTGGGAGTGTGGTGTCTCATTTCCCTGATGTTAGGATCAGTCTTGTAGTGGAATGCAGTGTGCAAGCATGCTTTGCTGATCTTGTGTCAGTACCTGTGGTGATGGTTTATGGCCCAGTCTCTGAATTTATTTTGTGACATTAAAAAATGAACTGAACACTGGAGATTCTGTGGGTCACAATGAGGTTACCTTCAGATCTGATCTTGGTTCCCTTTTGCCTTGGTTTCTCTAAGAAATAGAGACAGTTGCCACTATAAAGGTACTTGTACACCAGCTAATCCACATTGCCTGCTTGCCATGGGGGCTGCAGTCTCTTAAGTATCCCTGTGGCAAGGCTTCACAAGACTGCTCTCTGGTCTCATCTGAGGAAAGAGAGTGCATGGCTCCCCATGCTGGCCATCCATGTCTCTAAACAACAATGGGGAAACAGGCTCAATACTCAACTATACCCCCACAGCCAGTAACTAGTGGGACTGGGATGTAACTACTGTGTTCATCTGTTTACTTTTGGGGGTGTGTCCATTGAGGAGGCCTGAGCACTAGAAGTCTCTAGAGGGAGAGCTGGGCCTGCTACTAACACTCATGTGCTTTTGTCTTCCAGAGAGGCGGCTTTGGTCGTGGACGTGGTCAGCCACCTCAGTGAAGTTGGGGATTGTGTTATATTGAATAAACTTTAAAGAAAAACGTGTACGCTTTATGTTGTGTAGCTTAAGAGGGACTGGTTCACAGGTCTGTGTGAATGGAATGAAACTGGATTGCTGTGGGGAGTGTCCTGGTGATCCTGTTTATGATCTCATCTGCTGTTTATAACATCTTCCTGCATAGTTGGTTCAGTGTGGGACTGTGCCTCAGAGCAGTGTGGGTTTCTGGACATCTTCAGCAGAACAGCCATGCTAAACGCTGTATGGTGGTGAAGGAGGAGGTCCTGTGTAAATAAGGGGAAAGGGTCCCAAGCATACAGAGGAGCTTTGAGGGTGACATTCACAGCTGGCTGGCACTACAGTAGGGACTGCTAGGCTATTTTAATGCTGGGGGGTGTGGTTCAGAAGTAGTGTTTAAAAGGATTCGAACCCTGGCACTGACAACTTGAAAGTGCCTGCCCAAGCTTATTTCCAGGATTGAGAAGTAAGCTGCTGAAGCTGGCACCGGGGGAAGAAAATATTTTTTATGGGACCTTGAGTGGTGATAAGTAGGGTACAAGGGATCTGTCCAGTTTTCTGGGGCAAGATAGGCCGGTGCGCAGCCCATTAAGGTTCCAGCAGGGAGCTGGGGCGGGGTTTAGTGAGTATAGGGGCCAATCCTTGGTCTGCAGGTCGGTCAGTCACTCACCACCCATAGTTAAAGGTTATGTGGGGAAGGATCGTAAAACACCCAGTATAAACTCAACTGCATTCCTGGATAGGTGTGTTTAGTTGTTATGGGTGGGGCCAAACTAAACTGGTTGCAGTGAATTACCTGGAGAGTTCTGGTAGTCTTTGGTCATTTGGACCACTGGGTGGCAGTTAAATTCTAAGTCCTGGGCAGCTGGATTTGGAACCTGATCAGGCCATAGGAACTTTGTGTTGGCAAACAGCAGTGGTGTCTGGCCGAGTTGTGTTCCCATTGGACACTACAGCTTATGTGCAGTTCATGTACCTTGTTTAACCTAGGTCCTTCAAGGAAGTTGTAGCTCCTGGCCTATCTAGGTCAGCCAGTTGAATGATTTCCTCCACAGCCTTAATTTTTCTGTTCCTCAGTCTTTTTTAGTTGTTGCTTTATTTTGAGATGGTAAACAGGTCCTCCTGCTCTGTATCTTAGATCACTCTCAAACTCGGTATCTATCATCTCAGTCTTCCCTGTGCTGTGATTAGGTGTGTGCCATTAGATACATAAAATCTAAAGATCACCCACAGTGCGGGAGAAGCTTCAAGGACTCTAAAAAGCAATCTGTTCTGGCAATGATGGTTGTCTTGCTCCTTGCTAGTCATTTCTTAGGGGCTAAGGGATAAATGTTCAGAATAACATCCCTGAGAATAAACGGGCTCAAGATGGCTGTGTTGGCCCATGCCTGTAATCCTATCACTTGTGGGATAGGCAAGATCAGAGATTAAAGGCCAGTCTTTGCTAGATAGCAGGTTTGTAGCCTGGCTAGGCTGAGATCCAGTTCAAAACAAAAGGCAGTTTGCCCTAAAGCCCCTGGTTAGGAAACCAAAACCTAACCAGGTGTTGGTGGTACATGCTTTTTTTTTTTTTTTTTTTTGGTTTTTTGAGACAGGGTTTCTCTGTAACAGCCTGGCTGTCCTGGACTCATTTGTAGACCAGGCTGGCCTCGAACTCACAGAGATCCGCCTGCCTCTGCCTCTCGAGTGCTGGGATTAAAGGTGTGCGCCACCATTGCCCGGGTACATGCATTTTTTAAAACTCCCAGCACTCAAGAGGCCATCCTAGTCTACTGAGGGAGTTCCAGGATAGCCAAGTCTGCACAGAGAAACCCTGTCTCAAAAAACAAATCCTCAGGGCTGGAGAGATGGCTCAGAGGTTAAGAGCACTGACTGCTCTTCCAGAGGACCTGAGTTCGGTTCCCAGCAACCACATGGTGGCTTACAACCATGAAATCTGGTGCCCTCTTCTGGTCTGTGGGTATACCTGCAGTCAGAATACTGTATACATAATAAATCAATCTTTAAAAACAAAAAACAAGTTCTCAAAACCTGCTTTCTAACACCTAATACCAAGTGATATCCAAACTTTAGGAAAATCGAGGCCAGGGAGATGGGGTAGTGAAATTGGGCAGGGCAGAGTTATGTGAGGTCTCTTGGGGAGGGTGGGTTAAAGACAGCAAGAGACGAAAGAAGAAAAAAGGTCACTAGGATGACTGGGTAAATTGTCACCACGCCTGATGATCTCAGTTCAATCTCAAGTTCACTTGGTGCATGAGAGAACCAGGTTGTCAGCTTGTGAAAGTTGTCCTTTGACCTCCACACAATGCAAAGTTGTCCTTTAACCTCCACACAATGCATCGTACATGCTTGCCCCACCCCATTCATGTGGCAAACAATTTTCAAACATATTAAATGTTCAGGGGCTGTAGAGATGGCTCAGTGGTTAAGAACACTGGCTGCTCTTCCAGGGACCCTGGTTCAGTTTCCAGCACCCACATGGCACATCTCAACTGTAACTCCAGTTCCAGGGGATCCCACACCTTCACACAGACATACATGCAGGAAAAACACCAAGTACAGCTAAAATAAAAAAAAATAAGGAAAACATAAATATTCAAATATTGTTATGACCATAAAGGGTTAGTAGTAGAGGCGATGGATATATTGATTAGCTTGACTTGCTCATTTAATATATATCCATCTATCAAAAATCACTCAGCAGGTCCTGAGTTCAATTCCCAACAACCACATAGTGGCTCACAACCATCTATAATGTGATTGGATGCCCTCTTCTGGAATGCAGGTGTACATGCAGACAGAATACCCACATACATTAAAATAAAATAAACTTTTACAAAAATCACCGTTATTCCCACAGATGTACATAATTATCATTGACCAATTAAAACAAATGGGTGGCAGGACCAGAGCTTGAATCTCAATACCCTTGTTGAGTGACTCACAAATGCATACAACTACAGTTTCAGGGGATCTGGTACCCTGTTCTGGCCTCTGTGGGCATTCACTCAGACAGACACTAGTGCACACACACAAAGTAAATCTTGTTTGGGCTTCAGGTGTGTGTTTTGAGACACAGTTCACTGTGCAGACTGGGCTGCCTTCCCCAGTGCTGGGATTATATGGTGTAGCCGAGAGATCTTTTTTTTTTTTTTTTTTTTCCGAGATAGGGTTTCTCTGTGTATCCTTGACTGTTCTGGACTCACTTTGTAGACCAGGCTGGCCTCGAACTCACAGAGATCTGCCTGCCTCTGCCTCCCAAGTGCTGGGATTAAAGGCCTGTGCCACCATGCCTGGCCCAAGAGATCAATTTTTTTTTTGGTTTTTTTTTTTTTGTTTTTTGAGACAGGGTTTCTCTGTGTAACAGCCCTGGCTGTCCTGGACTTGCTTTGTAGAACAGGCTGGCCTCGAACTCACAGAGATCCACCTGCCTCCCAAGTGCTGGGATTAAAGGCGTGCACCACCACACCCGGCCTAAGAGATCAATTTAAAAAAACAAATCTTCAATAATATGGAGGTGAGGAAAAAAGGTCCTCAGACGCCGGGTGTACAAGTCAAGGATAAACAGAGAAACCCTGTCTCGAAAAAACTTAAAAAAAAAAAAGTCCCCAGACTTACTAACAGGTTGAGAATGAACTTGCTGTCCTCCTCCCAGGACCCCTCAAGTGCTGGGTCACAGGTCTGGGCTACCAGGCCGGTGGCAGTGGAAACAGGCGGGTGTACAGGGTGTCTCAAAACATTGACACCCTCACTACAGAATCGAGAACAAGGCTCAGGCTCACCACTGGCTGCTCTGGGCACCGAGTGGTCAGGGTAGGACACTGGGTCAAAAGTGACTGCAGTGCAGTGAAACCATTAGCAAGAAAGGGAGGGAAATCCATCATTTTCTCAGGTTTAGAAAGGGAAGCTAGGACAGAATGAGGGCATTGGTGGGGAGAAGGATGAGAGGGATTGTTTGGAAGTTCCAGCCTGTGGAGTCCTGTGATAAATGCATGGCCCAGGTCCAGAGGAACAGCCACTTGAGAAATAATCCCTGCCTACTTGACTGACACATCAAAGAGGCCATTGTGAGAAAAAGGGTGTCTTTAAAGAGGACAGAATCTGAAATGGGAGAGGATACCAAGCTGAAGGACTCAGAAGGCCTCAAAATGAAGCAACATTTATGGAAGCTATAAATCAAGTGGGACTCTAAAATTATGAAAAATGCCCACAAGAAGCATCAACAGGCATGTTATAGTTTATAGGTTTCTCTCTCTCTCTCTCTCTTTTATTGTTGTTCTTGTTTTTTCCAGACAGGGTTTCTCTGTGTAGCCCTGGCTGTCCTGGACTCACTTTGTAGACCAGCCTGGCCTCGAACTCACAGAGATCTGCCTGCCTCTGCCTCCCGAGTGCTGGGATTAAAGGCGTGCGTCACCACGCCTGGCAATTAGACAGCTGTGAACTGCCATATGGGTGCTGGGATTTGAACCCGGGTCCTTTGGAAGAACAGTCAGTGCTCTTAACCTCTGAGCCATCTCTCCAGCCCCATAGTTTCTGTTTTTAAAGATCTATTTTTATTTTCTGTGTACGTGTGCATGCCCATATGTAGCTCCACATGTGTGTAGTGCCTACAGAATCCAGAAGGTGTTGGATCCCTTGGAACTGGAGTCACGGGTGGTGAGCCACCTCATATGGATGTTGGGGACCAGACCAGGGGCTTCTGCAAGACCTGTAAAGGTTTTTAACTGCTGAGCCGTCCCAATTGTGCCTCTCTTACCCATTTCCACTTGGCAACAGGGTTTCATGTAGCCTAGGGTAGCCTCAAACTTGCTACGTAGCCAAGGATGGCCTTGAGTTCCTGTCTTCCTCCTGAGTGCTTGGATTACAGAATTCTGCTGTTACCCAGTTCATTTGCTGTTCAAGATGGAATCTAGAGTTTCATACACACTAGGCCAACAGTCTACCACATAAGCCACATTCCTAGCCCTCGTTATAGTTTAATTTGTATTTTGCTGTTGGTAATGCCCAGTGCTTTGTACCTATTGGTCACTTGTAGATTTTCTCGTATGTCTATGTAACGACTTTGTGTATGTGTTTGTACAGCCCTGGCTTCCCTGGAACTGCTGTGTACACCAACCAGGTTGTCCTAGAACTTACCAAGATCCACCTGTCTCTGCCTTCTTAGTGCTAGAATAAAGGAATGTGCCACCTCACTAGGTAAATTTTTTATGCAGTGCTGGGGACTGAATGGATTGTACATGGCCCTCTTGACCTTTTTTCTTTTCTTTTTAAAGATTCACTCATCTTATTTATATTTTGCCTGCTTGTATGTCCACCACGTATGTGCTTGGTGCCTGAAGAAGTTAGAAGAGGGCATGGGATCTCTTGAAACTGGAATTATAGATGGTAAACCACCATGTGGGTGCTGGAAATGGAACCTGGGTCCTCCACAATAGCAAAGAGTGTTCCTAACCCCGAGTCATCTCTGCAGTCAGATCTCATATATTTATTTATGTTTTGCCTACATGTATGTATGTCTATGTGAAAGAACTGGAACCACAGGCATTTGTGAACTGCCATGTGGGTGATAGGATTGAACCCGGGTCCTCCGGCAGAGCAGCCAGTGCTCTTAACCACTGAGCCATCTCTCCAGTCCTTTTTTTTTTTTTTTTTGGTTTTTGGTTTTTCGAGACAGGGTTTCTCTGTGTAACAGCCCTGGCTGTCCTGGACTCGCTTTGTAGACCAGGCTGGCCTCGAACTCACAGAGATCCGCCTGCCTCTGCCTCCCAAGTGCTGGGATTAAAGGCGTGAGCCACCACGCCCGGCTTCTCTCCAGTCCTTTTAATAATAATAATAATTTTTTGTTTTGTTTTTCGATAGGGTAACAGAGCCGTGGCTGTCCTGGACTCCCTTCATAGACCAGGCTGGCCTTGAATTTACAGAGATTCGCCTGCCTCTGCCTCTCCTGAGCACTGGGATTAAAAGGCCACCACACCTGGCCCTTTAATTATTATTATTGCTAATTTATTTTTTTGGTTTTTTCGAGACAGGGTTTCTCTGTGTAGCTCCTGGATTCACTTTGTAGACCAGGCTCTAGCCTTAAACTCAGAGTTCTGCCTGCTGGGATTAAAGGCGTGAGCCACCATGCCTGGCTTAATTTTTTTTTTTTTTGTTTTATGTTTTTGATTTTTCAAGACAGAGTTTCTCTGTGTATCAGCCCTGGCTGTCCTGGACTTGCTTTGTAGACTAGACTGGCTTTAAACTCACAGAGATCCGCCTGCCTCTGCCTCCCAAGTGCTGGGATTAAAGGCATGTGCCATCACCACTGGCAATTACAGACAGCTGTGAATTGCCATGTGGGTGCTAGGATTTGAACCCGAGTCCTTTGGAAGAACAGCTAGTGCTCTTAACCGCTGAGCCATCTCTACAGTCCCTTATTTTTTTTTTAATGAATATTTTCAAACTACTTTTAAAGAGTTTACTATGGCCAGGTGGGGGTGGCATGCCTAGCACTCGGGAGGCAGAGGCAGGCAGATCTCTGAATTGGAGGCCAGTCTGGTCTACAGAGTGAGTCTAGGACAGTCAGGGATATAACACAAAGAAACCCTGTCTCAAAAAACAAAAAAACCAAAAAAGTTACTATGTACGTGGCCACATATGTCACAGAGCAAACGTTGAGTTGAAGACAACTGGAGTTGGTTCTCTCCTTTCACTGTGTGGATCCTAGGGATCTACTTCAGGTTGTGAGGCTTCGGGGTGAGCACCTTCATCTACTGACTCATCTCTTGGGCCCCTCTAGACTATTAATGAGTATACTACATACACACTGATTAAAACAGGTAATGAGGGCCCGCAAGAGGGCCCCAAAAAGTAAAGTCATTTGCAGCCAGGCTTAACCCCCAGTTCAGTCTCCTGGTCCTACATGGTGGGAGAGAAATGACTCACACCTCGCTCTCTAACCTCACACAAGCATGATGGCGTACACACGCAGTCACCACACAACTAAATAAACACTTTGGGATTTGCTGATAAGTCTTGAATATCCCGACAGTTATTTTCCAAATGTTTAGTGCATGATAATGGTGCTGGATTTGGCGTAGGAACGGTGTACCCCACTTTCTCGTCCTCCAAGAGGGTCATCTCAATATACACTCACCGCCAGAAACGATGTTTCATTACTTACATACAAGTATTGCACACACACATTCTCTCTTTCCTTGTGCTTCTCCTGTTTAAGAGGATGCGCTTGCCTTTTTTTTTCTTTTTTAAGCATGCCAGGCAAGTGGTTCATCCCTGAACTTTTGCTTTTTTTTTTTTGCACAAATAAATGACTGCAGGACAAACGCAGGTCCTAGTAGCCACAGACTGAGTGCAAACAGCAGACAGGCAGACGCCCCGCCCCACTCCCGATCCCCCGCAGCTAGGGTGGTGAGTCTGCGGCGAGGCACCGCACCCCGTTTCCAGCAGACCTGCGCCGTCAACCTCCCCGTCAGCTGAGCGGCTCGACCTTGGATCAGGCTGGGCCGCTCACCCGGTGACCTTGGGCAGGCCTCCGCTCTCTGCCCAGCGGCGCCGGCGACAGTGAAGTCTCGGGTGGTGACCACGCGCCGCACCGCGCCGCGCCCGCCTCCCGCCAGCCTCGGCCTCACGCTGTCTGCGTTGCAGCAGCGGCAGCTCCCGAGGCCCTCAGGGCAGACGCTCTTGTGCGCCAGGCGCGATTCCCGAACTCCGCCTGCGCTGCGCACGCGCACGCGTACGCGCGCACGCCCTTCCCGCGGGCCCGCGCGCCCTGACGCTGCTGACGCAGCGCGCCCAAAATGGCGGCGCGGTCGTCGTCGGGGGCGGCGGCGGTAGAGGGGGTGGCGGCGGCGGAGGCGACGGCGGCCGTGAGGTCGGCGCGGGGCCTGGGCCGGGGGCAATGAGGCCGTCCCGCCGCGAAGCCGTGTAGCGGACACACAGACCGTCCTCCCCGCGTCCTCGACCGAGCCGGGGACGCGCGCGCGCGCGGCCGTCCGCAGCAGACTCCCCTCCCTCGATTCGGAGGCCCCGCACGGCACCCCCACCAGGGCCCGGAGGATGATGAAGCTCAAGTCGAACCAGACCCGCACCTACGACGGCGACGGCTACAAGAAACGGGCCGCGTGCCTGTGCTTCCGCAGCGAGAGCGAGGAGGAGGTGAGGCGCCGGGCCGGGGGTCGGCGAGTGCGGGGCGCGGCCCCGAGGACCTCCGACGGGACGGGGAGCGGGCCCGAGGGGGGGGGGGGGCCGCCCCCGGCGATGGGGGGGATCGGGGGGCGGCCGCCGTCCACCCGGGGGGCAGCTCGGACCCAGGAAGGGCGGCTCCGCGCTCGTCAGCTCGGCACACGTGCACGAGGCAGGCGCAGGCCGGCCTTTGTGGCGGAGCCGAGGGCCGCCTCGGCAGCTTTGGGGGAAGGCCGGGGGTCGTGGCTGCCAGGGTGCCCTGGCAGGGACAGGGACATCCTGGGCGCTGTGCACAAGCCAGAGCCAGCCGTTCGATTCTAACGTTGTGTCCGTATGGTGGAGCCTGAAAAGAAAGGACATCGGATACGATTTTTGTCCATTTTTTTGTTTTGGTGGACTGAGTAATTTCACAAAATACCAAAGGCTGTATTTATTAAGGTCTTTATTCTGACATTTTCCTGCTGTGTCCTATGGGATGTGCTAGGACATATGTCCGTAGGATATGCAATGACAACAGAAAAATTTTAGAGTCTGCTTCTATTTGCTTAAAGAACTTAAAAAAATCTCAGCTTCACAAAGCCGTTTCTGTGGTGATGAAGGGAATTCAGAAAAGGCGCATGTTTTGTACATCCACAAAGAATAGCTACTTTGGAAACTCATAAAATGCCCGTGGGAACACATTTCTGTCATGTGCACGGTGGTAAAATGGCAGTTCGCTTGAAAACAACGAAGGGCAATGGAACAGAATATGTTTTATTCTGACCCTCAGCGGTGGGCTGTGGTGGCAAGCTTGCAGTATAGTGAGTGCATCGTGTTGAAATGGGGAAAGGAACTTGACCCGCTAGTTATGAAAAGCTGTGATGAAAGGGACAGATGCACTGCCAGGAATCACAGTCCGGAGATATTTAGGAGGAGGAGGGAATTTAAATTCCGGCCTGAAGAAATCAGTGAAAGCATTCCTTGTGCTGTTGAGGTATTGCTGGTGACATGTTTTCAGCAAAACAGGAGTTTCGGAAATGTATACTTTGTTCCTTTGCCTTTATTACAAAGATACCCAGAAGAGATGCTTTGGAAGCAGGGTCACGTGGTGATGATCGGCCTTGCGAATATGTACTCATGTCAAACTGTCAGTGGTGACGACTGTTCTAGAGCCTTTGTTCTCTGCATTATGGGACGAGAAGTCAGGTGGGATCTGGGGCCTCTACCAGAGGGAAACTAATTAGCATAATAACATGCTGTACCCCGTTAGGAGTAGAAGGTTGTGTAATTTAGTCGCATGAATGCAGCAATACCTTTTGTTTTAAACAGATGATCCTAGAGGTGAAAATGTGAGTATTTTGGATAAATACTGGAAACTTAAGATCCTAAACAAAGGAACAGTTGATTTTCCAATTTTGGTTAAAAGTTTTATAGTGGACTGAGAGCGGCTTGGACGTCCATGCTTATTTGTGTGTTTTGGCCACCTGTGACCTTGTGCAGATCAGACCAGGCATAAGACTTGATTTTTAGAAGCTGTTTAGCTCTTAATTTTAAAGTATTAAAAGAAGAATTAAAGGCCGGCATGGTGGCACATGCCTTTAATCCCAGCACTTGGGAGGCAGAAGTAGGCGGTTCTCTGACTTCAAAGCAACCTAGTCTAAAGAGTGAGTCCCAGGACAGCCAGGGTTACACAGAGAAACCCTGTCTCGAAAAACTGAAAAGATGGAGTCCTGCAAGAATGAGTTTTGAGGGCTGGGCGTGGTCTCGCACGCCTTTGATCCCAGCACTCGGGAGGCAGAGGCAGGTGGATCTCTGTGAGTTCAAGGCCAGCCTGGTCTACAAAGTGAGTCCCAGACAGCCAGGGCTACACAGAGAAACCCTGTCTCGAACCCCCCCCCCTGCAATAAAAATTAAAAAAGAAAAGAATTAAAGCATTTGCTTCATGGTGGACTTTCCTTTACTGAATGTATTGGTTAATGAGCAGAACAGTCCTGTTAATCTTGAATTATAGATTCAGTGGGTGTCATAGTCAAAGCCTGGTAATAAGTGTGGTAGTGGACGTGGCTGGTGTTAGAGATGTGTGCTCTGTTCAGTGAACAAACAGGCTTTGAGTGAGGAGACCACTGAGGTGCAGCTGCCTTAAGTACACTGTACCGCACTCTGTAAACGCCACTGTGTTAGGTGGGTCTACAGAGCTATATCTGTCTACTCATAGGGGTTTTTGATAGTCTCTTAGTCAGAGGGATTTTGGACCACAAAATAATCTCTAGGGTACTGTTTAACACTCAGATTATATAATTGTGTTGGAAGGGAAGTGATTTGTAAGTTCCAGGGGATCTTTTATGTTCTCAGTAGATGGGCCAAACACCATTGTGGGGAAAGTGAAATTCACACTTAGAGCATTCAGTCCAATTTTTTTTTGGATGGGCACTAACAGCTTTAATCAAAATAGAATTATTTACAAAATATTGCTAGCACGATGCAACAATAATATGTGTAAATGGGACTTTGATTTTCAAATGTAACTAGCCCGTGTCAAAAAAACATGCATACATTGTGAAGAAAGAGATTAAAACATTTTTTAAAATGACCAAAAATCACTCAGCCCCAGGAAACTGTAGTAGTTACCGCCAAGTGGTGAGAGCTGCAGATAAGTCCAGGTGAGGATGGAGTGGACTTCCACAGTTATGGAGCCCTCCCTGAAGGTGGAGTTCTGCACAGCAACGGGACAGACAGACAGGGGAACTTAGAGCTCAGTGGGAGAAATAGAAAAGCCCACCGAAGTGCATGGGGCAGATGAGTTCTTCCTAACAAACTTCTGGCTGTTTTTCCTGTTGGTAAACAGAAAGTAACAGTCAAAACCCCCAGCTTATGGGGGACTACTGCTAGCTGCTCCTAAGGTCTCTGTAAATGGGCGATTGTGATAGCTAACATAGTTGCTGTGGTGCCGTGCATGGCGTCCTGAATTATTGCAGGGCTCTCCAGCCCCTTTGACTCGGTTGTGCCTAGTCCTGTGTTTGTTTAGGTTTGTCTTTCTTGTCATTGTGGAACTTAATTCAATATGAATCTCCAGCTCAAAAGGGTCATTTTGTATGTGTGTGTGAGGAAGAGAAGCCTTTCAAATGTTTTAGAAAGACTGCAAATGCAGTCTTGAAGAAATCACGGCTTAGTTACTTGCACAGGTGACCTGGCACATAGACTCTCCTAGTGTTTTCCGATTTTTGTCCCACTTAGAGGGGAGACCTGAGAACAGGTCGCTCATTATGTGGGTGGCACAAGAAAGAGGTCAGCTTGTAATTCAGCATTGCTTTTTGTTTGGCTTGGCTTGGTTTTTGGAGACACCCTGGAGCCCGGGATGGTCTTGAACTCCTCCTGATCTTCCTGCCTCTACTTGTTAGCTGCTAGAAACACATGCTCACTGACATACTTGAAATACTTTTTTTCTCCTTCAGTGCCATTGAGCCCAGAGCCTCTTGCATGCTACGCAAGTGCTCTGCCACTAAACCACATCCATAACCCGTTCTTCTGTTTTATACTGAAATCTTGGCTCTACAAAGACTAGTAAATAAATATACTTCTATCGTTGGTTCTTTGTTTGTTTTGTTTTCAAGGCAGGGTTTCTCTGTATGTACCCCTGGCTGTCCTGGAACTTTCTTTGTAGACTAGGCTGGGCTGGAACTCACAGAGATCTGCCTGCCCCTCCCTCACTTTTTTGTCTTTGAATGAGCCCATAGCCTTCAGAGTTTGGGTAATGCAGGTCATCTTTGTCATGTTCAACTTTGACTCTCCTAAGCCATCCCAGAGGGATTGTGCCTATTCTTCTGTTCCTTTTCTTGGATCCTCTATGATGACAAGAGGAGATGATGGGGAGGGACTGTTTGTGTTGTACACACTCCCAGTAGGAGGCTGAGGAGGTCATCTAGGAACCCACAGGGATGGAGACTGACCTCTGAGAAAGATCAGGGATGCTGAGTGCACACTAGGTGACATTCCAGTGCCTGGCAGAGTCAGGGAAGCCAACACCTGAAGGTCTGTGTTAGCACAGTGAGCGGTTTTTGTTTTTGGGTTGTTTTTGTTTTTCGAGACAGGGTTTCTCTGTATATCTCTGGCTGTCCTGGATTTGCTTTGTAGACCAGGCTGGCCTCGAACTCACAAAGATCCACCTGCCTCTGCCTCCCAAGTGCTGGGATTAAAGGCGTGCGCCACCACCGCCCAGCTGTTTTTGTTTTTAATTTGACTTTTTTGTTGTTTTATTATTTTGTGAATTTGATTCCTTGGAGTGAGTGGTACAAGGCCTCTGGCTTCTGCTACTTCGTCAATGCTGGAACCTCACTGGGACTCCTCTCAGATATGCTGTTATTGTCCTGTGTCATGGAGATCCTGTAGTTTTGGGTCTGTGGAACTGGCTTCATGCACTACAGCAGTTCATTCATGGGGTATATGTTGGTGTGGGCCAACTCAAAGCATCTTGATAGCCTATCAGATTTCCACCCGTGTGTTTAATGTGTTTGTATGTGATGTGAATGTGTGTGAGTGTGGGGCCTGTGACTGCCATGGCTCTGTAGAGGTCAGAGGACGAATATCAGTACTAGCCTTTTTGAGGCAGTTTCTCTGGTGCTAGGGAAGCCGGGCTAGCTGGCCTCACACTCAGGGATCCATCCCCCTGTCTCCACCTCCCTTGACTGTAGGTGTGCTAGGATTGTAGACACTTGCCACCTCATCTGGGTTTATGTGAGTTTGATGGTCGGCCCCTCAAGCACTTTATCCACTCCTCTCCCCTGCTCTGTATCGTAAAAGAGGAGTTACCTCCTGATGCCTTTCCATGGTGAGGGTTGGGTTGGCCTGGCAGGTTGCTTTTTGGTGTTTTCTCAGGTCCTTGAGCTCCCCCAAGTCGATTAGGAGTGGACTGACCCTGGAGATCCTCAGTGGGTAGAGACTGGTGGCCTGAGTGGTTCTCTCCAATATACCCCAGAAGGATAGGTAGAAGAATGTCACTTCAGACTACACCTTCCAGCAAGCTCAAGAGGACAGTAAAGCCCTGATGGCAAAGGGCTTCAGCAGTCTGAGGCTGGTGGGGGTCCTTGTGCTGAGTTCTTGGCTGCTGTCCAGCACTACACTGCTTTAAAGTGACATGAGGGACTACACTAGTGACAGCGGGGATTTCTGCTCTTCATCTCTAAGGCGGTCCTGGTGGCTTCTAATTCTTCTCCTTCCCAGAGTGAGTGTGGGTTTGGTCTGAGGTCATACTCTACCTCCCTTCTTCTTCTCTTCCTCCTCCTCCTCCTCCTTTTCTTCACAAGGTCTCCACTTTGTTGTCTACGGTGGCCTCTTAACTCAGAGCATAGGCCAGGATGACCTCGAACCCTCCTGCCTTGTTCAGCCTCCCAAGTACTGGGATTGCAGGCACTCACACCACAACCAGCTAGCTGGCATTCTGTTCTATTTTTAAAACTACTCCTTAAGCTGGGCGGTGGTGGCGCACGCCTTTAATCCCAGCACTTGGGAGGCAGAGGCAGGCGGATCTTTGTGAGTTCGAGGCCAGCCTGGTCTACAAAGTGAGTCCAGGACAGCCAGGGCTACACAGAGAAACCCTGTCTCGAAAAAACCAAAGAAAAAAAAAAAAAAAAGAAAGGTTTTTAGCCGGGCGGTGGTGGCGCACACTTTTAATCCCAGCACTTGGGAGGCAGAGGCAGGCGGATCACTGTGAGTTCGAGGCCAGCCTGGTCTACAAAGTGAGTCCAGGACAGCCAAGGATACACAGAGAAACCCTGTCTTGAAAAACCAAAAAAAAAAACAAAAAACTACTCCTTGCCCTAACCCTACTTTTTGTTTCTAGATGATTTCTTTTTTCTTTTGTTTTTTCGAGACAGTTTCTCTGTGTAGTTCTGTCTTGGAACCCACTATGTATACCAGGCTGGCCTTGAACTCACAGAGATCCGCCTGCCTCTGCCTTCTGAGTGCTGGGATTAAAGGCGTGCCACCATGCCTGGCTATTTTCATTTGTTGTCCGCCCTATAGTTTGTTTGTGTTTGAGACAGGGACTCCTTATTTGTTGGCGCTCACTGATAAAGGTTAAACTGACCTGTCAGTGAGCCTCAGAGATCCTCCTGTCTCCACTTTGCCAGTGCTAGAATTACAACATGCACACCACGTTCTTCTACCAAAAAAAAAAAAAAGCAGAACAACATGGGCTCTGGGTATTGAACTCAAGTCCTTTTGGTTGCTCAGCAAGTATTTTACCAGTTAGGCAGTCTCCCCAGGCACCACATGTGTGTGTGTGTCTCCTGCACTCCTACAGTGATTCTCTCTTCTACACCATCACTTTTCTGTTTTGGAGGTAGGGGTTGAGATAGGGTTTCACTCACTGTGTAGCTCTGGATAGCCCGGATCTCCCTATTAGGTGAGGCTCACTCCAAACTCATAGGGATCCTCCTGCCTCTGTTTCCCCAGTGTTAAGATTTAAAGTGTGTACCACCCTGCCTGGCCATTATCACTTTCTGTCTGACTTTATTATTCTCAGAGGAGAAGGTTTTTATATCCATGTTCAGGAAGTAAGGGTGCTGGAGAGATGGTCCAGTGGATGGCAGTGTTTGCTGCTTTGGCAGAAGACCTGAGTGTGGGTCCCAGCACCCACGTGGGTCAGCTCACAGCCTGCTGTACCTCCAGATCCTGTCCCGCCTGACTCCCTTGCAGGTGTACATGGTAGGCAAATAAAAGTAAAACAGATCTTTAAAAAATAGAGAAAGTGCTGTGTTCCTCCAAGATGTCCCACTATCCACACTTTTCCCTTTCTGGCAAACTGTTTCAGTAATGGTGTCTACCCCTTCTGAACTTGTTTCAGTCAGGTGCTTGTCTCTAACATCTACTGAAGCCACTCTTGCATATAGTCTTAAAAGTTTTCAAAACCCATAACCAATCTGAAGTGCTCATATTACTTGATCTTTTGTTTCTTTCCTTCTGAATTTGTCTTTTTTATGTCCTTTTTTACAGGGGGTTGGGTTTGATTGTTTTGTTTTTTTGAGACAGGGTTCTCTGTGTAATAGCCCTTGCTGGCCTGCACTCACTCTATAAACCAGGCTGGCCTCAAACTCAGAGATCCACCTGCTTCTGGCTCCCAAGTGCTGGGATGAAAGCCGTGAGCAGTGCACACTTTTAACCCCAGCACTGGGGTGGCAGATGCAAGCAGATCTCTGAGTTCAAAGCCAGCCTGGTTTGCAGAGTGAGTTCCAGGACAGCCAGGGTTACACAGAGAAACATTGTCTCCAAAACAAAGATTCCAGGATGTCAACAGAAGGAGAAAGAATCCTCTGGCCTCAAGTACTGCACCAGCTAAATTCTTCCTGGTAGCACAGTTCAGCATCTGAAAGAAATCCTGTGGCCTTTTGATTATCCAGTAAGAATCAGAGAAGAGGCTAGGCCTGTTGGCCATGTCTGTAATCCCAGCACTCAGGAGACCTAGGGCGGGAGAATTGACGACAGGGCTACATAATGAGTTCAAGGACAGGCTAGGTGATAGAGCAAGGTGCTGTCTCACACCCCCCCCCCCCCCCCCCCCCCCCCCCCCCC
>CAJQZJ010000247.1:3201959-3272943 GCA_907164525.1 Lophiomys imhausi | reverse complement strand
CCCCCCCCCCCCCCCCCCCCCCCCCGCTAGAGAGGGCTCAGCAGTTAAGAGCATGCACTGCTCTTCCAGAAGACCCAAGTTTGAGTCCCAGTACCCACATCAGGCAGCTCACAACTACCTAAAACTTCAGCTCCAGAGGGAGCTGCCACTTGTCCCCTCTGAGCACCTATACTCACATGCACAGACCTGCACACATGTAACTAAAAACAATAAAAATACAAATCTAAAAATTCTCGAAATACAAATGTAAAAAATTCTCTTCCCCCAAAATGTTCACAACATATGAAATATAAACATTGGGCTGCTATTATCAAACATCCTCTCACTAAAAGTCTTGAAAGATGGAAGAATTCTCAGGGCATGCTCACTAGTGCATTCCTGGAAGATACTAGCATCTGGTGGAGTTTGGTTCTTAGTTCTTCCTTACACAGTAGTTGGGTAGCAAAACCAGACTATTCAGGGCTCATCCACCTATTCATAGATTTAACAGTACTCAGAATCTCCAAATTCTAAATACCAAGGTAGAGAGGCAACTGTGAAAATAAGTAAATAGGCTGGGCGAGGTGGCGCACGCCTTTAATCTCAGCACTTGGGAGGCAGAGGCAGGCAGATCTTTGTGAGTTCAAGGCCAGCCTGGTCTACAGAGTGAGTGCGGGAATAGCCAGGGCTACACAAAAAAACTCTGTCTTGGAAAACAAAAATAAGTAAATACAAAAGACAAAGTCCCTATCCTAAGGACTAGCCTTCACTCTAAAGCAAGCAGCCAATCTAATGTGAGCTGTCAAGAAAAGCGGCACCAGGGCCACGCAGTGACAACAGGCTGTAATATTTAATATACTTCTTTTTGATTTTTTTTAGACACAGGGTTTCTCTGTGTAGCCCTGACTGTCCTGGACTCACTCTGTAGACCAGGCTGGCCTTGAACTCACAGATCCACTTTCTTCTGCATCCCCAGTGCTGGGATTAAAGGCGTGCACCACCATGCCTAGACTTAATATGGTTCTTATAGATGGTCTGAGATGATGAGGAAGTGAGGGAGCAAGCCTGGTAAATAACACAGGAGAGAAAACACTGAGGCCAAGAAGCTGGAAAACAGGGTGAGTAAGAAGGAGAAAGGGCTGCAATGATGTCAGATCCACAGTAGGGGTTGTTCTGCCTGGTTCTCGATACCCCAAAGACCACCCAGGAGCCAACCCTGATGTAAAAACATGAGGGTTGTTTATTCAAGCTTGAGCTTGGACTCCCAATGCTGACCGACACAGCGGTTTGAGTTGAGATCCGAACTCCAAAAATATAGGGTTTTTATAGGGGCTTAAACAAAGATAGGGGTTTTTAGCATAGGATTGGATAAGATTTGGACAGACAAACCTGTCTATCCCTAATTGGCTCATTGTTGTTGCTATACCATTATCAGTCAGCTTGACCAACAGAAAGTTAGACTTTTTGGGTGCTTTCTCAGAGTGAGCTGTCCAGTTATGACTAGGGAACACCCCCAAAATGTAAGGTCGGGTACATTTTGTTTCTCCTGGAACTGGAAGGTCAGCTCTGAGTCAAACCTAATGCAAAATGGAATCTTTTTTCAAGATGGAGTCAGTCTGGCCCCACAAGAGCTCAGCAGTCACAGTTAAAAGACTGGACTTATTCTGCAAGGGACATGATCTGACTTCTGGGTTAGAAGAATCATTCTAGCAACTGGGTGGAGAGTAATATGGGAGGAAGGACAGAAGCAGGGAGGTCAGTTAAGCTATGGAAATAGTCCAGGAAAGAAGCAAAAATGGGCTAGGCTAGAACAGCACAGTGAGGGTTGGAGAGATATAGAGCTGCAGTTGGGAGTCAAGCCAGATCTGATGGTGAGTATGAAATAAGGAAAGTCAGGGATGAGCCAGGGTTTCTTTTTTTTCTTTGGTTTTTCGAGACAGGGTTTCTCTGTGTATCCCTGGCTGTCCTGGACTCGCTTTGTAGACCAGATCCACCTGCCTCTGCCTCCCAAGTGCTGGCATTTAAAGGCGTGCACCACCACCGCCCGGCGAGCCAGGGTTTCTAAGCTGAGCCATACAGCACAGGAGATTTCTTTTTTTTTTTTCCTTTCCTTTTCTTTCTTTCTTTCTTTTTTTTTTTTTAATAGGTTTTTCAAGACAGGGTTTCTGTGTATCCTTGACTGTCCTGGACTCACTTTGTAGACCAGGCTGGCCTTGAACTCACAGAGATCCACCTGCCTCTGCCTCCCGAGTGCCAGGATTAAAGGCGTGTGCCATCACAGCTGGCAATTACAGACAGCTGCGAACTGTCTTGTGGGTGCTGGGATTTGAACCCGGGTCCTTTGAAAGAACAGTCAGTGCTCTTAACTGCTGAGCCATCTCTCCAGCCTCCACAGGAGGTTTCTTTTCTTTTTTTTTTTTTTTTTGGTTTTTCGAGACAGGGTTTCTCTGTTTAACAGCTCTGGCTGTCCTGGACTCGCTTTGTAGACCAGGCTGGCCTCGAACTCGCAAAGATCCGCCTGTCTCTGCCTCCCAAGTGCTGGGATTAAAGGCGTGCGCCACCACCGCCCGGCACCACAGGAGGTTTCTTTTCCTGACTGTACGGAGTCTGGTTTTGCTATAGGAGAGACAGGTTTGTCCAACAGCAGCTGGCTGTTGGAGATTTTCAGTTTGAAGACTGAAGGTATATTACAACTCAATGGAAAAGTGAATACTCAGCCAGCATGCATTAGGCCCTAAATTCAGTTTCCAACCCACCGGCTCCTGCTAACAACAACAACAAAACCCAGGATTCATTAGGCATGTCTGTAATCCCAAAAGTTGGGAGACTGAGGCAGGAAGATCACAAGTTCCAAAATAGCCTGGACAACACAGAGAAACCCTGTCAAAAAAATAAAATCATTCCAGCATCAGAAACTAGAGATTTGGGCTGGAGAGATGGCTCAGCGGTTAAGAGCACTGGCTGCTCTTCCAAAGGTCCTGAGTTCAATTCCCAGCAACCACATGGTGGCTCACAACCATCTACAATAAAATCTGGTGCCCTCTTCTGGCCTGTGGGTATACATGCAGGCCGAACACTGTCTACATAATAAATAAATCTTAAAAAATAAAAAAAAAAGAAACTTGAGATTCTCAAATGGAAGTATGGAGTAGACATAGTCCTGATTTCCGGGAGAGTTCAGAGTTAAAAATGGACTTCTGGGAGTAATCAGTGTGAAAGCCCCAATTACTTAGGAGACAGGGAGAAGCGGTTCAAGATTGTGTCCCATCCTGTCTCAAAAAACCAAAAGAAAAAAAAGTGTGCCCCACTGTAGCCAGCTCTGTGCTGGAACCTTTTTATCAGTTTATATAAATAGTCAGTCACACAAACTGAAACCAGGGGTCATTACTGTTTAGTGACTTGACAGTGGTTCAGATCCAACAAGGATATGTCAAATTTGATTTCTAGAGTTAGTCCTTTTTAATTTTTTTATTTTTGAGAAAGCCATGCCTGACTTTCTAAAGTTATTCTAAAGTTAGTAATGAAACTGAAATCAGTAAGAAATAGTCAGATAGTTTTCCACCGTAATCATTCTGTCCTTCCCTCTCCCCTCCTACCTACCTCTTTTTGTCGCACATAGCCCCAGCTGGTCTTATACTTGTGAACTCATCAAGTTCCTGCCTCCATTCTAAGAGCTCCATCACAGATGTTGGCTACCACACCAGGCCCACCCTTTTATTTCTGTCTAGGTCAGGGCTGTTGGTCAGTGGATGTGGAGGGCTAGAGACTGCTACTGGGCGTTTCGTCTGTTGCTTATCATCTTACTTTAAAAAACAAAAAAACAACTTGCAGGCCAGTTGTGGTGGCACACACCTTTAATCCCAGCACTGGGAAGGCAGAGGCAGGTGGATCTCTGAGTTTGAGGCCAGTGTGGTGTACAAGAGTGACTTCCAGGACAACCATGGATACACAAAGAAACTCTTGTCTTGAAAAACAAAAACAAACAAACAAAGAACTGCTTTAGATTTATTTTTGTGATTATTTTGCCTGCATGTACATGTATCCCCCAACAGAATTCAAAGGAGAGTGTCACATTCCTTGGAATTGGAACCAGGGATGGTTGTGAGCCACTATGTGGGTGCTGGGAACTTAACTTGAATCCTGTACTGATCTTTCTAGCCTCCTACTTTATTTGTTAAATAATACTTCTTTCTGGAGCTGGAGAGATGGCTCAGTGACTAAGAGCTTCTGTACTTGCAGAGGCCTTGAGCTTGCTTCCTAGCACCCACATAGGGGCTTGCAGTGCCTTTATGCACCCTGAGTCTGACACCGTGTTCTAGCCTCCAAGGGCATCTGCATGCAGGTAGTGTACAAGCACACACACATATAAAAGAAAAGAGAAATCTTTCTCTCTCTCTTTTTGATTTTTTGAGACAGGGTTTCTCTATTCCCAACTGTCCTAGAAGTCACTCTGTACACGAAGCCTACCTCAAACTCAGAGACACCTGCCCCTGCCTCTCCAGTGCTTTGATTAAAGGTGTGCACCATCATGCCCAGCAAAAGAAAAACATTTTTTTAAAAAAATTTTATATGTATTGCTGTTTTGCCTGCATGTATGTCTTGTGTTAGGGTGTCAGATCTTGGAATTGCAAGCAGTTATAAGCTGTCATGTTATGCTGAGAACTGAACCCAGGCCCTCTAGAAGAGTAGTCAGTTCTCTTAAACTCTGAGCTATCTCTCCAGCCCAAGAAGCTCTTTTTAAAATATATACATTTCTTTCTGTGTGGGGTGGGGGCCTGTGTATGCATGTCAGGGCAACTTTTAGGAGTTGGCTCTCCTTCCATGATGTGGGTCCTAGGGATTGAACTCTTGTTGGCAGCCAGTCTCATTATCTGCTAAGCCATCTCTTCAGACCCAAGAATCAGTTAGCTTTTCTGAAGCGCTTTTTGTGTGTGACTTAATGTGAACTCTGGCCTTGTGCTGGTCCGCGGAAGTTTATGTGGCTATTAAATGCTTTCATTTGCTGCTGCTTTGATGAGATGACGCAGCTGCTAGACTCATCCTCCGTCACCACTAACTTGAGAGGCTGAGCCCGGCTCAGGGCTTGTGCGTATACTACAGTGGTGTTGGTTTCTTCCCCATAGGTTTTTACTGTGTGTAGTCTGCCTTCAGCAACACGGTGAAGCAGGTGAGGTGGGACACGCGCAGCTGGAGGTAGAAGCAGGAGTATCAGGAATTTAGAACCATCCAAAGTTGTCCATATAGACCTGGTCTCAAAAAGCAGAACCAAACAAAAACCCAAGAAGATGAAACAAGTAAGTTAGAAAAATAATCCAGACAGATTCTAAGTGTAATAGTTTTATTTCTCAGATAGTCATGGTAGGGCACACCTTTAATCCCAGCCTTTGGGAGGCAGAAGGATCTGAGTTGGAGGCAGCCTGTAGAGTCAGCAGCGATTCATGCTGTCTGAGATTACCTTTCCATCAGACACTATAAGGTTTTTAGTTTTTTCTAAAAAAAAAAAAAAAGAGTAATTTTTTGTTACGGAAATAGTATCATAACATCTAGAAAGAATGTTAACTAGAAGAGTTTTAGACATATAGAATGTAGTGTTTGAGTGTCTGTGTGTTTGCAAGTACAGTCAATATGAAACAGAGCTGTGATAGGCAGGGGTGTTCACAGGGATTTGGAAGAATCTGAAGAAGATTTGGAATGTAGGGGCAAGGTTGGGTGTCCACGGTGCCGGGTGTGGACAGCTTGTTTGGGTCAGCCTAAAGACCAGCATGCCTGGTCTGATGAGCTGGCTCAGTGGCCACAGTCACCGCTGTCGCTCTCAAGCCTCATGATCTGACTTGGATCTCTGTGACAGAACCAACTCAGTCAGTTGTCCTGTGACCTCCACACACAGACTGTGTTTGTGTGGGCACACGTGTGTGCATGCTTGGGCCAGCACACATGATCCCTGTAGGTGCTGGAGAGATGGCTCAGTGGCTTCAGAGCATACCCTGCAGAGGACTGAGTTTGGTTCCCAGCACTCCAGTAGGGCAGCTCACAACTGTGTGTAACTCCAGCTCCCAGGGATCTGACATGCTCTTGGGAACTCAGAGGGCACTGGTGCTCTAGCATCTCTCCTGCCCCCATATGCACTCGGATGCCTTGAGGAAAGCTTGGGTAGTTGTCGTGTCAACCTCAACCAGCAAGAACGACGCAACTCGCAAAAGCTCTTCTCAAGCAGTTTATTCAGGTCCCTTGAAAACAGTCTTCTGAATGCCCGGGCAGACCCAACCCACAGGCTAAATACTATATGAACAGCCAATCAAGTAAAGCCACGTGGTGCTATCTTAGAGGCCCACGTATGCGGAAGCAAGCCAGATCAGCGGTCTTAACCAAATATGGACTTGTTTACCACCGAGAGCGCTCACCATCGGGCTGGTGGAAGGCGGAAACCGGCGCCATCTTTAGGGCGCGGCACGTCACAGCTCTCTACAGTTCCTCCTTTTTTGTTTTTAAAAATGTAGGTAGAAGTCCCTGGAAAGGCTTCGTAATCCCCATATCTGGGGATCTCACGGCGGGCCTGAGCCTGTAGGAGGTCGGTGCTCAAACTCTTACCCATCTCTGAGTCATCCTCCCCACTCGGGGCTGCCCTGTCTTAGGTGGCCGAGACTTACCCGTCTACTCCGTCATTGACTTGCCAGACCCTGATATCCGTGGAACGAATACCTCAGTGGGCAGGGACTATGCTCAGTGAAGATTTAAGGCTTCATGGCAGCGAGCCATGCCTGAGGGGACTGGCCCGCCTCAATGGCGACAAGGGCCTGTATAATCATGGCTGCATTACGCTTCTGTGTGGCTCTCATCTTGTAGATGCACCATAGGCAAACCAGAGAGGCTAGTATCATCAGTATCGCCAAAGAGCCTACGCCCGCCCACTCCTTAAGATGATCCATAGCCGTCTGTATCCAGGAAGTCAAACCATTAGCCAGACTCAAATCCACCCAAGTGGAGTTGATGTGGACGATTGTCGCTCTCAGCTCTCTCATCTTATTTTCAAAATCAGCCGACCAATCCTGTAAAAGGAGCTCTGACAATTGCTTAGACAGATTAGCAGCCTTTGTTAAATTTTGATACCGCACCGAAGTAACACACAAACCCTGCATTTTCCACTCACACCCCAACTGTGCTAGTTGCCAAAGAGAATCAATCTGTTCTTGTATTAAATCTATGCGTTGATTAACTATCATAAGGCCTCCTTTGAGATGAGAATTCATAGAGGTCTGAGTATCCAATGCCTGTGCTACATTGGCTGAGATGTTATTCAGGGCATTGGCAGTCTGTATAGAACTAGACAAGGCAATAGCTGAGGCAGTAGCCCCCACAGCAGCAACAGTGATGGCAGTAACAATAGCTGCAGTGATGCCAAAATCTCATTTAAGTCTGAATAGCATCATGGTATTAGGGGCCTCTACAGGAACTGGTACATATCGAGGCATTCTAGTCACCACAGCCACAGGAAAGGCTGTGGCATTCCAGCACAGGGCATAAAAGCATGTGTTCGGAGTGCATACTAACTTTTCTTCACCCAAGGATGCACTCCCATTACTTACAATCCACAGAAAAGGAGGCCAGAGACACACTGGCGAGGTTGAAAAGGTCTTATTCCTGGACAAAAGAAATGTCACATTCCCCCAGCCACTGTCACCACTAGAATATCCGACCCCCACAGAATAGTTCCCCAAAGAAAAATTGCCCCTTTGATAAGATCCTCCTCCAAGCATAATGACAGGTCCCAAGTCCATGCAACTTCCATTTACCCCACACAAAAGCCATAAATCAAAAGGATTAGTCACAGTCTGTTGCATACCCAATGCAGTCTGATCTCTATCCATAGTAGATAAATTGAGCAATCCTGAACAATTTTCACTTACTACATGACTAATTGAGGGACTAAAGGAAAAATATCTACCCTGAACCCAAACTGCTCTGCGCTCCTGACATCCAGTCCAGGGAAAAGGTCATTCCTCTCCTGCGGATCCTCTACAAAAAGGTGCCCAGTGTGGCTGTCTGGGGGGGGTCCCGGTCAGAGACTCGTGTGGGCCACCATCCTTCAAGGAGAGAACCGTTAACTGAGATATTAAAACCGTGTGCGCCGTTCCAAGGAGGAATCTTTGATACAAAGTCCACCGACTGCCGAGACAATTTAATGCACTCTGTATCATCTGACCTATTGAAGCTCAAGCTGACATTTCTATTACCTTCTATAGGGCTTTTCTGATCATCAAAGGGAAGGTAGGGTAAGCCTAAGCTTCTATTACTGCTAAATAAGCGTGGAAACACAGTTGCATTATGTCTGACCGGCATCAGCTTTGGGAATATCGACAGGATCCCCCATCTCGGCTCAGTCATTCCCGACATCATCACTGCTACTATCACCAGGATCCCCAGGAAGGTCTTCATGACGAATCTTCCTCATAAGGCGTTCAGGCACCCACACTGGATCTTGTTGATCCTGAGGAAAAACATAAACAGATCCTCTTGCCCATGTTAGCACAGGGTCAGGCCCTCGCCAAGAGCCTGTCAAAATATCCTTCCACTTCACCATGCCTTTAGGTGGACCATGGGAATCCTGATGTCTGTCGGCTGCTGAGCGGCCTTGAGCATCCAAATTTTAAAAATTTAAAGTAAATAAGGCTAAAGACATTCTCTCCTTGGGGGTACGGCCTTGGCCTATTCCCCCTTTCTGTTTTTGCAAACATTCTTTCAAGGTGCGATGAGCACGCTCCACAATTCCTTGTCCTTGAGGATTATATGGTAATCCGTGATTAAGCTGTACCTCCATCTGGTTGCAGAAGGAGACAAAGGACTGAGCCATATAGGCTGGTCCATTGTCCGTCCGTTTTCAGCTGTTGTGGTTTTCCCCATGCAGCCCAGGCATCTAAGCAATGCCCTATGACATTGCGAGCCTTTTCTCCACTCATAGGTGTAGCATGTATGATACCTGAGCAGGTATCCACAGATACATGAATATATTTTAAGGTTCCAAACTCTGAAATGTGGGTAACGTCCATTTGCCAGATTTTGAGTGGCATCAACCCTCTAGGGTTCACTCCCATACTGGGAGGATGATGATGAATCACACACTGAGGACAGTCCAAAACCACTTGTCTAGCATCTGCTCTAGACAAATGGAATTTCTGCTGTAGAGTTCTTGCATTTACATGAAATAATTGGTGAAACTGTCTGGCTTGGTCCAGGAATGAGCTCCAAAAAATGCATTCCATCCTAGTCCATTGATCAACTTTATCATTACCCTCACTTAATGGTCCAGGTAATCCTGTATGTGCTCTGATATGTTGAATATAAAAACACCTTTTTCTCTGCCAGATTAAAACTTGTAACTCTTGTAATAAGGCACATACAGTACTACTATTCTTTTTTGTTTTTTTTGTTTTTTTCGAGACAGGGTTTCTCTGTGTAGCTCTAGCTGTCCTGGACTCACTTTGTAGACCAGGCTGGCCTCAAACTCACAGAGATCCACCTGCCTCTGCCTCCCGAGTGCTGGGATTAAAGGCGTGAGCCACCACCGCCCGGCTAGTACTACTATTCTTAATAGGACCTGCTAATTCTAATACTTTCACTGCATTGACCACATAGACTGAATCTGAGATCAAACTGAATGCAAATTGACATCTTTTAAACACCTCAATTACTATTTTCAACTCTACTATTTGGGGGGAGCCCGATTGAAATTGGCATAGCACGGGCTCTTGTCTTTCTATCAAATAGGCTCCGCAGCCTGTCTTTGAGCCATAAGTAAACACATTTGGTGACCCTTGAAGTGGTACTGCTGAGGTAACCTTAGGAAATATCACTGGGTGCTCTTTAAAAAATGATAGCAGTGGATGCTTAGGATAATTGTTATCAATCACTCCTTCAAAGCTACATTGCAATATTGCCCAATCGTCTACAGTGCCACACAAAATCTTAATTTGATGACTGAAATAAGGCACTATTATACTGGCAGGAGCAACTCCAAAAGACTGCAAACATTGTTGGATACCATTCAAGGCTAAAGCAGCAACTGCAGTGGGATAATGTTCTATGGATTTTTTTGGAGAAATCTTCGAATAAGACCATAATAATGGTCCATCCTGCCATAACAAACCTGTAGGTTGACCATAGGTGGCAAATATGCACAATGCAATGGGCTGTCCTTCCTGCCATCTCTTTAGGAAGGCACTCTGCAACCTTTCTTCCACTTTACATAAAGCTTTTCTTGCTTCTTCTGTTAATTGTCTAGGAGAATTAAGTGCTGAATCACCTTTCAAAATATCATATAGGGGTCTTATTTCATAATTTGGTAGCTTCAAATAGCCTCTTACCCAATTGATATCTCCTAACAACCTTTGAAAATCATTTAGAGTCGTTAAATTATCTTTTCTTATCTCAATCTTTTCAGGTATTATCTTTTCAGGTCCAACCTTCGCTCCTAAATAATTAACCACATTTTCCTTTTGAACCTTATCAGGAGCAATAAACAACCTTTTCTTTTTTAATAATTGAACTAATTCTTCATAGGCCTGATCTAACATTTGTTCACTCTTAGCTGCCAGTAAGATATCATCCATATAATGAACACATCTCAAATCTGGAAAATTCTTTCTCAAGGGAGCAATGGCTTCCCCCACATACAGTTGGCACATAGTGGGGCTGTTCGCCATGCTCTGAGGTAATACTACCCATTCAAACCGCTGATCAGGTTCTTCATGGTTACAGGATGGAACAGTAAATGCAAATCTCTCACTATCTTTGGCACACAAAGGAATGGAGAAAAAACAATCCCTTATATCTATAACTATAATGGGCCATGAGGCTGGCAAAGATGATAAAAGCGGCAAGCCGCGTTGCACTGGGCCCATGATCTGCATTTGTTGATTTATGGCACGCAGGTCATGCAACAATCTCCATTTTCCAGATTTCTTTTTAATGACAAAGATAGGTGTATTCCAGGGAGATACAGATGGCCTTATATGCTTTAAAGACATCTGTTCATCCACCAACTCTTTGGCTGCATTCAATTTTACAGAGGAAAGTGGCCACTGAGGAACTCATACTGAGTCCTCCGTCTTCCAAGTTATGGGAATGCCCTCCTCAGTGGCCCCTAGGAAAAACCCAAGCCCTGTCTCTTTTGTCTTTGCTGCATAGATGTGGGACTCTTCCGCCCCTGCAAATATTTTCCTATTCCAAAGCCTGGAGCATATCCCATATCTTGCATCATACGTTGGGCTGAATCAGAATAGTCATTACTCAATTTAATTCCCATATCCTTTAAAAGGTCTCTTCCCCAAAGGGAGATAGGGAGCTCAAGTACATATGGCTGCATTTCTCCTGAGTGGCCTTCTTGGTCCTGCCACTTCAATAATCTTGCACTCATATCTGGAGTCTTAGCATAACCCAGGCCTTGAAGTGTTTGAGAAGAGGCTTGTACGGGCCAACCTGAAGGCCAGTCTTTCTTTGCTATGATACTCCTATCAACCCCAGTATCCAAAAGGCCCAGGATCCTTTTACCATCAACCTTTAACTCCAAGACGGGGCGTTGGTCCAAATCCAAGGAGAGAAAAGTCAGATCCGTGCCCGTGGACCCAAAACCATTTTTTCCTCTCTCTCGATCCTTTGCCGCATAGTGATCATATAAGCTCGGCAAAATGACCAACTGAGTAATTCTATCTCCAGGAGAGATAGCTGTTATACCACGGGGGGAGGCTACCATGATCTTAACCACTCCTGTATAATCTGGATCTATAACCCCAGGATGGACAATAAGTCCTCTCAAGGCTGATGATGACCTCCCTAACAGTAAACCAACTGTACCAGGTTCAAGGGGTCCTTTAAAATCTGTTTCAATTTTGGACCCCCATTTGGGGCGTTAATACGAGTCTGGTGGTGGAGCAGAGGTCCAGTCCTGCTGAGCCTGCAGTGGCTCTCCGTGGTCTCTCGGATGGTGGAGGGTTGGCCATCTCTCTTGATTCTGTTCTTTGTCCTGATTCTCTACTGCCCCATATATTTGTGGGCCCTGGGGTCGTGGGCCCCGCTCTCCGTTTCTTGGACGAGCGCCACCATAACCTTGAGTCAAAGGCTGGCCATGGATGTCTGTCACTGAACGGCACTCATTAGCCCAATGGTTCCCTTTCTTACATTTTAGGCATAACCCCGGCTGGCTGGGGCGTTGTGCACTTCCTGTACTTTCTGTACTCCTTCCCCCGGGGTATTGTCTTTTAAAGTGTCCCATCTTGCTGCACTTAAAACAAACTCCTGGACTTCCTCCACCTTTTCTGGTCAACTGTACTACCGCGGCAGCAAGACCAGCATTACTTAACAGCTCTCCAAGTTCTCTACACACTTTCATCCAGGCTTCTAGCCCTTTGTTCTTGTAAGGGGAGATAGCGGCTCTACACTCTTTGGTGCATTGCTCATAGACCAACTGTTTTATTAGTGGCATAGTAGCATCCGGGTCACCAAAAATCTTCCCTGACGCTTCCACCAATCGTGCCACAAAGTCTGAAAAGGGCTCCATGGACCCCTGTAGAATCTTAGTTAAGTTCCCACTCACCTCCCCTTTGTTAGGAAGGGATTTCCAAGCCTTGATAGCTGTCTGGTTTATTTGTTCATAAACCTGATTGGGATATCCTGTCTGCTGGTTGGCAAATCTCCCCTGCCCAAGCACCATATCTCTATCCCAGGCTGGATTTCCATTTCTCTGATTAATGGCTGCTTGCTCGGTGGCATACTCAATCAAGAAAGCTTTCCAGTCTAAGTATTGCCCTGGACTTAAGCAGGCGCGGGCCAGGCCACTCCAATCACTCGTGGTCATACAATATCTGCTTAATTCTTCTACTTGAGCCAATGTAAAAGAAGCAGTAATGCCATAGGTACGAACCGACTCTGCAAGGGATTTAACTACTTTATAATCAAGGGGTTCCTCGTACCTGTTCCCTTGTGGATCTTGGTATACCGGATAGGCAAACTGTAATTCTGTTCTTACTTGTGTCCACATCCCTGGGCAGAAAGATCTCCCTACTTTCAGGGACTGAACAGGCTGATCTGTCTGAACGGCTTCTGGGTATGGAGGGGGAGTTGAAGGCGCCGCAGCAACAGCTTCACTTACACCGACTGCCGCCAACGTGTCTGAAGGCACCGCGGCAACAGCTTTACTTACACTGACTGCCGCCAACGTGTCTTTCTCTTTTACTCTTTTCTTTTCCCTTTTTTCTTTTTTTTTTTTTTTCGAGACAGGGTTTCTCTGTGTAGCCCTGGCTGTCCTGGACTCATTTTGTAGACCAGGCTGGCCTCGAACTCGCAAAGATCCGCCTGCCTCTGCCTCCCAAGTGCTGGGATTAAAGGCGTGCGCCACCACTACCCGGCTCTTTTCCCTTTTTCTAATAGCAGTCCTCTCCAACTGTTCTATTAGAGCGTGTAGCTCCCCTTCAGAATCCGTGCCCTCTGAGTCCTCAAAATCTCTAAAATCTCTAAGATCGGGATAGAGAGGGACCTTCTTTTTGCTTCCCTTTTCACTGTCTGCCTGCTCAGATCTTTTGCCTTTTTTGCTTCCCTTTTCACTGTCTGCCTGCTCAGATCTTTCCCCTTGCAGCAGTTCCAAGGCTGATTCTCCCTCCTTGATTGCTTTACAGCATCTCTGATCTTCTAAACAACTCCTCACCATCTTCCAAACCGGTCTTACTCCATGCTTCAGAGCACCTTGCTCCCAAGCAAAATCCAAGTCCCTGCCTAATTTGTCCCAGCAGGATACCGTAAGATTCCTGGACACCGCAAACCATGGAGCCATGGAGTCGCATTCATTCAAAAATCTTTCTAGGGTTGACTTCTCAAGTTTCAATTTCCTAGCTAAAAGTAGCTCCTGAAGAGCCAGAAAAATTGGATGTGACTGAGACGATCCCATGATTAAAAATTTACTTTCGGTTCGCAATTTCCCGCGAAACTTTACCTTTAGTTCGCAACTTCCCGCGAAACTTTACCTTTTGTTTGCAATTTCCGCGAAACTTTACCTTTTGTTTACAATTTCCGCGAAACTTTACCTATTGTTCGCAATTTCCGCGAAACTTTACCTTTTGTTTGCAATTTCCACGAAACTTTACCTTTTGTTCGCAATTTCCGCGAAACTTTATTGTCCCAATTTATCCCGGGAACTTACCAGTGCACTGCGCCTGACTGCAGGAGTTCTGAGTCTTTTCTGGTTCCCCGTACGGGCCACCACTTGTCGCGTCGACCTCGACCAGCAAGAACGACGCAACTCGCAAAAGCTCTTCTCAAGCAGTTTATTCAGGTCCCTTGAAAACAGTCTTCTGAATGCCCGGGCAGACCCAACCCACAGGCTAAATACTATGTGAACAGCCAATCAAGTAAAGCCACATGGTGCTATCTTACAGGCCCACGTATGCGGAAGCAAGCCAGATCAGCAGTCTTAACCAAATATGGACTTATTTACCACCGAGAGCACTCACCGTCGGGCTGGTGGAAGGCGGAAACCGGTGTCATCTTTAGGGCGCGGCCCGTCGCAGCTCTCTACAGGTAGTTATGGTGGCAATGTGCATTGAATGATTGAGCTTGGGGTATAAATCAAAGCACAGAATGTTTTTTCTTTTTAAATATTTATTTTTATTTTATGTACATTGGTGTGAGGGTGTCAGATCACCTGGAACTGAGGTTACAGATAGTTGTGAGTTGCCATGTTGTAGATAGCTGCGACGTGCCGCGCCCTAAAGATGGCGCCGGTTTCCACCTTCCACCAGCCCGACGCTGAGCGCTCTCGGTGGTAAACAAGTCCATATTTGGCTAAGACCGCTGATCTGGCTTGCTTCCACATACATGGGCCTCTAAGATAGCACCACGTGGCTTTACTTGATTGGCTGTTTATATAGTATTTAGCCTGTGGGTTGGGTCTGCCTGGGCATTCGGAAGACTGTTTTCAAGGGACCTGAATAAACTGCTGGAGAAGAGCTTTTGCGAGTTGCATCGTCCTTGCTGGTCGAGGGGGACGCGACACCATGTGGGTGATGGGAATTGACCCCAGGTCCTTTGGAAGAGTGGACAGTGTTCTTAACCACTGAGCCATCTCTCCAGTCTCCCAGAATGTTGTTTCTTGTGGATCGTTCTGTGGGTAATTTTAGAAGTTTCAGTGTCTGTGGGCAGGGGGATGTTTATCATGTCTAGTATCTGGCAAGCCTTTTCCTCAGAGTGTCCTTTTTGGAGAAAGTCTATTTGGGGAATAAGAAGGTCCAGCCCTTAGTCTGGACATAGAGGGAGCTGGCCATATAGTTAGGCCCAAGAAGGCCTAACTCCCTTCTTTTGTGTGCCCATGTGGATGTGGGGGTGGAGCTGTGGTGGAGGTGTGGATTTCTATCACAGTTATGTTGAATTAATATGTAAAAGTTGTGGGAGTGCTTCGAAGGACAGTCTCATAAAAGAGGCCTAGGAAATCAGCCCAAATGACTTGCTCCTGTGACGTGCGCCTGGGAGAGCCTGTGATCTTCCTGGGAGAGCATGTGATCTTGGAACAGGTGTACCTTGGGAGGAGGGCATAAAGTTGGCCAATGAGAAGACATCCTGGTGCATAGTTAGGGAGCTCATATAAAAAGGAAGGCCCAGAAACTCAAGGGGGCTTTTTCCTTGGCATCGCTTCTCAATGCTGTCTTACTTCGAAAGATGCTAGAAAGACTGCAGCAAGGTTGGGTGTAGCCCAGTCAAAGGCACCGGTCTGAGACCCTCCGAAGGGCCAAAGGCCACCGATGCCAGCCAGAGACCCAATGAGCGGCCACCTGAGAAGACCAAGGCCATCTGAGGAGAGGAAAGCCTGAGCCATCCTTTTTTTTTTTTTTTTTTGGTTTTTCTAGACAGGGTTTCTCTGTGTAGCCCTGGCTGTCCTGGACTCGCTTTGTAGACCATGCTGGCCTCGAACTCACAGAGATCCGCCTGCCTCTGCCTCCCGAGTGCTGGGATTAAAGGCGTGCGCCACTACGCCCGGCTGCCTGAGCCATCTTAGTGGCTCCTGGAGATTCAGAGAGGCCAGATAGGCAAAAGCCTTGAGGCCAAGGCCACACACAGCGCTGGACCTGCCAAGAGGAGATTGCAACTGTTCCTGTGCTACTATTGATTGAGGTACTGATGGCTGCCCCAAGGAGCCACGCCTGAGATCGTCTACAATTTGGTGTCCTTATGTGCTGTGGGTTGATGGGTGTTTATAGATACTAGTAAATAGCTGTAAGTTATGCCTACATGGAGGTGCCACTGTTCTGTGCTTGGAGTCTGCATCCAAGGAGAAGCTGAGCAGATATTCACGCAAAGGACCAGACCGAGGCTTACCAACATAGCCTGTCCTTCACACTCAGTACTCAGGGTCTCTTTTTAGAAATGCACACTGAGAGTGTGCAGATCCTAGGGACAAGAAAACAGAAATTCAGAAGACTGATTATTTTTGGAGAAAAGCTGAAACTTGGGATTTTGTTGTGCCAGGTTGAATAGTGTGACATTAGCTGTGGTGGCAGTTGATGTGGGGAAAGTCATGCTGAGGGCTTTAGAGAGGAGTGGAGAGCCAACAGTGCACAGCAGGAGGTGGAGGCACAGAGGGGATTTGTTTGATTGGTTCACATGGGGTTGGAGAATACAGTGGCTATCCCTACACTGGGGAAGCAGAGGATCTGGTAGCTGCTTACTCTATGAAGCTTGACTCTCAGCAGTCACATTCCAGAGCTGATGGCCTGTGACTGGTTACTGAGTGCACATGGGAAAGCTGGATGCCAGCTGAGGACTCAGCTCTGCAGGAGAAGAGGGAGATGCTCTTCTGTTGCTTTTCCTGGGACCTCTTTCTGTCTGGGCTCTCCTATGGAAGGTCTTTTAGCCTCAGTTAATCATCTCTGGATGCTGTCTGCCCCGGAGGTGTGTCTCCTAGGTGATTCTGAGTCCTTTCAAGATGATGATACTAGGGCTGGAGAGATGGCTCAGAGGTTAAGAGCACCCTCTGCTCTTCCAGAGGTCCTGAGTTCAATTCCCAGCAACCACATGGTGGCTCAGAGCCATCTATACTGGAATCTGATGCTCTCTTCTGGCATGTAGGGGTACATGTGGATAGAGCTCTCAGATATGTAAAAGAAATAAATAAGCCGGGCGGTGGTGGCGCACGCCTTTAATCCCAGCACTTGGGAGGCAGAGGCAGGTGGATCTTTGTGAGTTCGAGGCCAGCCTGGTCTACAAAGTGAGTCCAGCACAGCCAGGGCTACACAGAGAAACCCTGTCTCGAAAAACCAAAAAAAAAAAAAAAAAAAAAAAAAAAACTTAAAAAAAAAAAAAAAAAAAGATGATGATACTAAGCCGGACGTGGTGGCGCACATCTTCAATCACAGCTTGTGTAGGAGCTAGAGAGGGAGCTGTCACCAGGTTGGATACTGGTTTTAGAGCATGGTATGAGATCAGGAGTTGAAGGTTAACTAAGAATTTCCTTCCTTTCCTTCCTTCCTTTGTTTATTTTTATTTTTTTGTTTTTTGAGACAGGGTTTCTCTGTGTATCCTTGACTGTCCTGGAACTAGCTCTGTAGACCACCTGGCCTTGAACTCACAGAGATCCCCCTGCCTCTGCCTCCCGAGTGGTGGGATTAAAGGCGTGCACCACCACCACCCGGCTTTTTTTTTTTTTTGAGACAGGATTTCTCTGTGCAGCTTTAGCTGTCCTGGAACTCGCTTTGTAGACCAGGCCGGCCTGAAACTCAGAGAGATCCACTTGCCTCTGCCTCCCGAGTGCTGGGATGAGGGCATATGGCAGCACACCTGGGAGGCTTGTTTTATCTGTGAAATGGAGGTAAGTACCTACTTCCTGAGAGCGTTGACTGAAGAGTGCTCTTCAGGGACATGGCAAGAGCTCAGGAAAGGTTGGCCCTTTTTGCTGTGACAGATGCATATGGGTCAGCTTGATCAGTGCTGGGACAGAACTGTCCAGAATGTGTTGGGTACAAACGCTGGATAAGTTTGGAGTGGCAGGAAGTGGGGTGACTGAAAGGTTAGTGGAAGTTTGCTGTCATGCACTGTAGAGTCTGTAGGCATTAAGAAAGGCAGACCATACTACTCAGCTATCAGAAATAAGGAAATCATGCAGTTTGCAGCCAAATGGATAGAACTAGAAAAGCTCATCCTGAGTGAGCTACCCTAGACTCAGAAAGATGCACATGGCATCTACTGACTTATAATTGGATTTTAGCCATATAGTACAGGTTAACTATCCTACAACCAACACACCAAAAAGATCAGGAACAAAGACTTTGTTACCTATCAATGGGACAATTTTCCCTAGGGGTGCTGCCATGTAGGCCCGCAGTGCAAGAGGAAGCTCTTAGCCCTCATATGACTGTTGAACTGAGAGGGGCTGATTTGTAGGTACATTCCACATCGGAGGAATGGGATGGGTGGGAGAGGGAAGAGAGGGTGGAACCTGGAGGGGTGGAAAGAGGGCACTGTGATGGAGATATAACTTGATGTAATAAATAAACATTATAATAAAAAAGAAAAAGAAAGGCAGAGCTTCAGTTTCTACCACTGAAGGTAAAAAAAACATAATCTAACTACCCAAGATAGATTTCTCTGTGGTTTATGAGAAGAAAGGAAAAATTTATTGGTGCTGTATTATTTACTTTCTTTCTGGAAGAGAGAAGACTGAGATTAGACAGTCTTTAAATCTGTCAGCCTGGAAGTAACGTTAGCCGTGACCTATCCATCCACCTCGGTGAGATACGGGAACTGAAACCAAGAAGGCAGCTCAGCGCTGTCTGTGTGTGCTATTTCTGGTAAAATAATGTGCAGAAGGCAGGACATGCATTTTCTTTTGGCAAATCCACAAAAGGAGCTGAACAAGTAAAATGGAAAAGGCTTGAACAAAAATATGTTTCTAAAGTGGACTCTACACCAGTGTTAGGGAGCCAGACACTGGCATGAGGCAGCAGTGCATGTCTAAAAGTGTTGTCAGCACAGCCTGGGCAGCAGAAGCCAGAAGCTGCACGGACCCTGAGTCCTGCCGTCAGTGCTGTGGGAAGAAGCTTAGCACTTGCTGGAAACATAGCTATTTTGGGCAAGTCTCAAAACAGGTTTGAGTCCACTTTACTATCAGTAAAGATGCTTCACATTGTTATAGCAAACTACTTTAAACGTTTTTATTTTATTTTATGTATGTGGCTGTTTTGCCTACCATATTTGTGCCTAGTGCCTTGAAGGCCAGAAGAGGGTGTCAGATCTCCTGGAACCATAGATACAAACAGTTGTGAACCACAGTGTGGGTGCTGGGAATCAAAGTCCTCTGCAAGAGCAGCAAATGCTCTTAACCGCTGAGCTGTCTGTCTAATCCCCTTGGGTTTTTTGTTGTTGTGTGGTTTGTTTGTTTTTTTTTCTGATTTTTCAAGACAAAGTTTCACTGTGTTATAGGCTTAACTTTTAAACTATATTTATTAATACATATGAACACGAACCAACCTACCAACCTTAACACTTTAGAAAGGATACCAAGACGTGGCAGGTCCTTAGGGGCAGCTGGTCAGCTGTCTGTCTGCAGGAACACCATAATCACCAGTCACTCAGTGGTCACCTGGCTCTGACATTGCTATGACAGCCTCACTTCCACTTGGGGTTGGCTTCTTCCATCCATCTGTACCTAGCACTGCCACTGCCCACTGGCTTGCTGACCAGTTTCCCTTAGCCTGCCCAGTTCTTATGAACCTTCTCTGTGCAGATTCTACACCATTCCTCTTGTGTTAGCCCAAGCTTGCCGCCTCAGGCCCTTGTCCCACCTAAGGCCACAGCCTCCTCACCCAGTCACAGGCCTCTGGCCCACCTCTGCTTGGGGTTGGGCCTTTTCCATCTGCAGAGTTTCGCTGCTGGCAGTTGGCGTACTTCTGCTTGGCACCAAGGTTTCTGGCGGGTCTCAGGCTTTTTCAGCCACACCCTTTGGCAGGGCTGTGTTTCTGTGGCAGGTCCCACTTTCTGAGGTTTTTCTCAACCTTCCTGGGCTTGCTTGTGGAAAATGCCACTTTCTACAGCTTTCCACAGCCTTTCTGGACTCTGCCCACCTAGACCTCAATCTTCAGCAAGTCTCAACAGCTAGAGTCTTTCAAAGTTAGGCAGCGATGAGCAGCATTCAGAAGCAAGGCCAAGCAAAAAACCCTCTCCCCTTCTCTGAGTTTCTGAGCCTTACTTTATATAGTTTTTAGGCAGTCTCTTAATTATGCATCAGGCTGTCTTCTCATTGGTCAGCCTGATGCCCTCCTCTGGAAGTACACGTGTTGACCAGGACCACGTGCTCTACCAGCTGTTTCCACAGGTACTAGGCTTGAGGCTGACTTCATATACCCCTTTGAAGAGTCTTTATTTCAGAAGCCCTTACATGTCCACTACACTGTGTGGCCCTGGCTGTCCTGGCCTCACTTTGTAGACTAGGCTGGCTTCTAATCACAGAGATCCGCCTGCCTGCCTCTGTCTCCCTAGTACTGGGATTAAAGGCATGCACCACCACACCTGGCCCCCATGTTATTTTTGAGACAGGATCTAACTATGCAGCCCTTACTGGCCTAGAACTCATTATCCAGACCAGTCTGGCCTTGAACTTAGTCTGCTTCTGGAGTACTGGCTCAGAAAATACCATCTTGTGAGTTCACCAGATGTGTCTTACTTGAGTTCTAAAATGTTTCCGTGTGTGGTTTGTCCTTTGTGGCACTGCATAGTATTCTCTTCCATCAAGTTGGTACCATTCAGTCTCCAAATAATGTCCCCAATATATATGAAGGACATACCTTTCCTCAATGGGTAGGTTTAGTTTTACATTGTGAATGATTTATATGTAGTTTTACAAAGTTTCAGTACATAGAATAAGCATTTTTTTTTCTAGCCTAAATTCTGTACATGTTTTTTATGGCTTTGTGTGCAATACAGGTAAATAATCAGATTTACAGGGCTATAGGGATCACTCAACAGTTAAGAGCACTGGCTGCTTTCCCAGAGGATCTGGGTTCAAATCCCAGCACCCAGATGGAAGCTCACAACTGTGTGTAACTCTTGCCCCCTTCTGGCCTCAAAGAACATCAGACACATATGTAATACACAGACATACATGTAGGCAAAACACCATCTACATAAAGTAAAATGTTAAAAATCTGAAGCTGAGCCGGGTGTGGTGGCGCATGCTTTTAATCCCAGCACTCGGGAGGCAGAGGCAGGCAGATCTCTGTGAGTTCGAGGCCAGCCTGGTCTACAAAGCGAGTCCAGGACAGCCATAGCTGTTACACCGAGAAACCCTGTCTCGAAAAAAACCCCCCCAAAAAAATCTGAAGCTGGGCGTGGTAGCTCAGGGCTTTAATCCCAGCACTCAGGGTGGGGGTAGGCGGTGGGGAGCAGAGGCAGGCGGATCTCTGTTCTGTGAGTTCAAGGCCAGTCTGGTCTGCAGAGTGAGTTCTAGGACAGCCAGAGCTACACAGAGAAACCCTGTCTCGAAAAACATTTAAAAAAATCTGATTTCCCCGCTGTTATGTGGCATTTGCTGTGGTAACTGACTTGGTAATCCCAGAGCCTAACAGTGTGAGTCAGAAGTAGTGCGCTTGTGGGCCGCTCTGAGCTGCAGTGGGCTCCAGCCTGGGCTGACAGAGAGATGCTGCCTCATAACTAGCTAAGTAATTATAAAAATAAAGGGATAAATGAAGACTTTAAATGAGTAACTGAGCATTCCCCTCTGCTGTAACAAACACTATTACATCACAGAATATGATAGTGCTGCTAGTCACAGTAATTACTGTTTGTCCCATCTCAGAAGGTGCACATTTGTAAAAATTTATGTGACACTTAACAAATTATCTTTGAAAATTACTGCTCTCTGGGCTGGAAGTGTAGCTCAGGAAAATGCTTGCCTATATGCACAGAAACCTGGGTGGGATTCTAGCACTGTGTAGAAAATTGGGTCTAATCCCAGCACTCGGGCGGTAGAAGCAGGAGGATCAGTAATTCAAGGTTCTTGGCTACATAGTGAGTTTGAAGCTAGCTTGGGCTACTTGAGATCCTGTCTCAAAACCCATAAATTTACCATGTTAGGCATAGTGGATATACACAGCTGTAATCCTAAAACTCAGGAGGCGGAGGCAGTAGAATCACAAGTTCAAGGCCACCTGGGTACACAGTGAGACCATGTGTGGTGGTTTGAATAGGAATGGCCCCCATAGACTCAAGTATGTCAATGTTTGGCCCATAGGAAATGGCACTATTAGGCCTTGTAGGAAGTGTATCACTGTGTAGGCCGGCTTTAAGGTCTTCTATGCCTTAGGGTCTGCCCAGTGTGGCTCACAGTCTCCGTTTCCTGCCTTTCGATCAAGATGTAGAACTCTCAGCTCCTTCTCCAGCACCATGTATGTCTACCTGCACACAGTCCATGATGATAGGACTAAACCTCTGAACTGTAAGCAAGCTCCAATTAAATATTGTTCTTTATAAGGCTTGTCATGGTCATGGTGTCTCTTCACAGCAATGAAACCCTAAGAGACTTTGTCTCAGAAAAATGAAAAAACAAAAATAACTGTTGTACATTTTCCACCTTCTTCCCTCAGTGCTTGTAAGAAGTCTGGTTTTCACTGGGTCGGTGTGTAGTGTGAGCTGATAGAGTGTCAGACAACATTACTACATGTCAGTAGGTTTACTGGTTAAGGTAATGGTTTCAGAAAGGACCTGCTATAGATTCTTTTTTGTAGTAGAAAAATCAATAACAATCTCGTATGGATTGTCCTTGTGTTGATTCAGTACTTGCTGGCTATGTTTTGTAGAATTCTGCAGCAGTCATAAATATTCTTTGAAGACACAGAGACTGTTTGCTCAGAGTTGGGAATTGAACCTAAATAGCTTATGCCCTAGTTCTTTCTGCTGGTGCGTTGTGAACTCCAGGCTGTGTGTGATGTTCTGCTGCGTCAGTTCTACTGTCTTTATCTTCCTTCTTGCAGTAAAAAGGCTGGGATTGGGCTGGAAAGATGGCTCACCCATTAAAAGCATTGGCTGCTCTTCCAGAGGACCCAGGTTCAATTCCCAGCACCCACATGGCAGCAGCTCACAGCCGCCTGTAACTCAAGTTCCAGAGGATCTGACTCCTTCACACAGAATGCAGGCCAAACACCAAATGTACATACAAATAAATAAATTATTAAAAAAGAAAGAAAGCTGGGATTCCAGATATGCGCTGCTGTGTCCTCCTTTTTTTTTTTTTAGATTTATTTTTATTTATTTTATGCATATGTGTGCTCTATCTGCCTGTACACCTGCATTCCAGAAGAGGGCACCAGATCACATTGTGGATGGTTGTGAGCCACCATGTGGTTGCTGGGAATTGAACTCAGGACCTTTGGAAGAGCACTAGGCAGTGCTCTTAACCGCTGAGCCATCTCTCCAGCCCTGTGTCCTCCTTTTTATGTGGGTTCCTAGGGTGTGACTTAGTGAAGCTTGCTCAGCAAGTGCTGCGTTATCTTTGCCAGTTAGGCTGACACATCAGCCCTCTCTTCCTTAACTCTTTTTTTTTTTAGATTTTTATTATGTATACAATGTTCTGTCTGCAGGTATACCTGCAGGCCAGAAGAGGGCACCAGATTTCACTATGGATGGTTGTGAGCCACCATGTGGTTGCTGGGAATTGAACTCAGGACCTCTGGAAGTGCAGCCAGTGCTCTTAACCTCTGAGCCATCTCTCCAGCCCTCTTCCTTAACTCTTGATGTCCAGTTAAAGTAGGTTACAGGGTGTATTGTCCAGAGACGCTGGGCCCTGAGTGTGGGGGGAGTGTCTGCCATTTCTCAAGGCTGTCGGCTGGATTAGTTTTCACCTGGACACGTAAAAGTTGTAAGTATGCCATTACTAAAAATACATGCCGCTCAGAACTCACCCTTAGCTGTACTTAATGTATCTGTTTTTGGGCCCTTTCCCACTGCCAAGACACCCTAATCCCCCACAACTGCTGAGTGTGCTTCTAACCCTGAGTGACGAGCCTGCTTCCTTCACTCACATTGTGACTGGCACACTGTGTAGTTGTTTAGTACTGCAGGTGCAGGAGTTAAATCTGCCATTTTCCTTGGTGTTGGCTGTTTCACTCTTTAAGGGAGCTCTTTTGTGTAGCTGTTGGAAGTAATGAAATGTCTGTCAGTAGATGTTGGGAAGTCACTGAGTGTAACTAACTGGGGAAAGGGCCCAGGTACCAATAGCCCAGGCTGGCCTCAGACTCAGAGATCCGCCTGCCTCTGCCTCCCCAGTGCTGGGATTAAAGGCGTGCACCACATCCTGCTAACAGTGTGTCTTTCTAGTACTGTGGCCCTGGAAGACTCTCAGCTCTTTGTCCTGGACCCCAGTGAACCTTGGTGAGTGTAGCCCCTCCGTTCACAGGCCTGACAGACAGCTTCTGGGAGGCAAGGGTTACTCTGGTGCCTGGTTTCAGAGAGATTTCAGTGGATCACAGCAGGAAGGGCAGGGGCCATCTGTGGTGACGAGTGTTTGGCCCTCACACCTCCATGACCCAGGAAGCAGAGAATACAGGTTAAAGCTTGAAGGGCCTGCTGAAGGCCAGGCCCCAGTTGGAACCCAAAGGCCTTCACAGCCTTCGATACAGTAACACTGGAGACCAAGCATGAGCCTAGGAGGACACTGCTGATTCAACCTATATATTCTTCCCATGACCCCAGAGGCTCATCATAGCCATCCTACAATGCAGATGAGTTTAGTTCCTCCTGAAGAGGCTCAAGTCTTACTAGTTGCAAACACTGTTCTAAATCCACTCTTAACTGGAGGATGTCGCTCAGTGGTAGAACAATTGCCTATTTCCTACACGGCCATAGATTTGACCCCTGAGGACTGAAAACAAAGCAAAACAGTGAAGTCCAGAGTATCTTCTGAGGCTCCAGGCAAAATCAAAAAGAATGTTACAAACTTCCAGTGTACAGTGACAGTGAACATTCCCAGTGTGAACCAGGAGTGTCAAGGAAAGACTGGACCTGGCAGAGTCACCCAGATCCTATCTATAGCTCTGTGCCCAGCATCTGGGGCATGTGCTGGCAGTTCCACCCCCTTGGCTTTGCTATTTGCAGCGTATGTAACCTGGAGAAGCTGTACTTGGTGCCTGCAGCTTCCCTCAGCAGACTCCTACTTGCCAGCAGATTCCTGGCATCCCCAGCAGCCTAAGATCTCCATTGTGACTTCGGTGACATGGTCACAGCTTCACACAGCGTGCATAGGATCAATGAAGGAAATCTACCCTGCATTGCATTGCCTGGCATACTTGCTTTCCTTTTGAAGCATAGTACAACTTTATTGCCTGTCACTCTGCAGTTCTGCACACCTGCAAACTAGCCATGTGGATAATGTTGAGTTCTGTCAGCTGACTATGCATTGGGTCTTGTGGAGTATGGCCACAGTGTCCTCTGAGAGCCTGTCTGACAACATTTTCCTAGGCATCCCCTTTTGATCAGTGGACCCCTTTCTCTCGCTGACTGACTGATTGAGACAGGGTCTTTGGATGTTAGCCCAAGACTGGTCTGGAACTTGCTCTGTAGATTTCAAACTTAGAACCTCTTACTTCAGTCTCCTGAGTACTAGAATCACAGGCAAGCCCCACCATGGCCTTCTCTTATGTTTTTGGTTGTGAGCCTAGCCTTTAACAGTTGAGCCATCTCTCCAGCCCAATCATGGCCTTTTCTAAGTGAAAAAAAAAAATAAATCTTTGAAATTGGTTTGTATTTTAAACCCTGGTGCCTTCATTGAGAGGTCCCGTCTTTTAAACAGCATTGTTGTTGCAGTGCTATCTTGAGGCTTGCTTCGCAGAGCTCTAAACACGTACTCCCTAACTAGAGCTTCCCAGTGTCCTGGTTTTCTTTTTGCTCCACATCCAAATTATAAAACTGAAAGCAGTGACAGAGCTGTAGATTGGAGTGGACTGTCTGAAGTTTCCTCTACTAAATAAATTAGTCTCTCTCTCTCTTTTGGACAGGGGTAGGGCTGGCATTGAAACAACATCTCAAGTAGGCCAGGCTGGCTTCCAGCTCCCTATAGTTGAGGGTGACCTTGAGCTGCCTCCCAAGTGCTGAGATGATGAGCGTGTGTTGTCAGATCTGATTTTAGGAGATGTGGAAACTAGGTTCGCATGTCTGTGTATCTTTGACATTCTAGTCTTTTTTAAAAAAAAACTTATTTATTTACTATGTATATACTTTTCTGCCTGCATGCATGCCTGGACTCCAGAAGAGGGCACCATATCTCATCATACATGGTTAAGAACCACTGTGTGGTAGCTGGGAATTGAACTCTGAACCTTTGGAAGAACAGACAGTGTTCTTAACCTCTGAGCCATCTCTCCAGCCCCACATACTAGTCTTTTATTTATTTATTTATTTATTTTTGGTTTTTTTGAGGCAGGGTTTCTCTGTGTAACAGCCCTGGCTGTCCTGGAACTCCCTCTGTAGACCAGGCTGGCCTTGAACTCACAGAGATCCACCTGCCTCTGCCTCCCAAGTGCTGGAACTAAAGGTGTGCGCCACCACGCCCAACCTCATACTAGCCTTTTTAACACCCAAAAAGTTACCATTAGGTGAGACTTCAACGCCCAGAACTTCCAGCCTGAACTTCCAACCTGTTCCTCATCCTCCCATAAACTAGTTCCATAGGCCTAAGAACCAGTATGGTCAGGTTTACATTGACCCGTCTCCTGGCACCAGTTTTCTGTATTAGCTTCCTTTGTATTATTCTGATCATGTCCTTGGCAGAAGCTGCTCACAGTGGGGATGTCAGTGTGACTCAGTTCATAAGGGTCAGTCCATGATGCAGGGAAGGCAGGGTAGAGTGCGTGAGAATGGTGCCAAATGCTCTTCGCAGCACAACAGACCGGAAGCTGAGCACACAGGCCAGACCTGGGGTAGGCATAGTCTTCACAGGCATGCCCCAGTCATAGTTCTACCAGCCAGGACTCACCAAAAGGCTCTGTCATCCTGAAAACAGTGCCACAAGCAGGGGGCTGATGAGGTGATCTGCTTATATTCAACTGTAATAGGTTGTACCCTGCCTCCCTAAAACTTCTCTGATTGGTTGAATAAAATGCTTGCAGCCGGGCTGGAGAGATGGCTCAGAGGTTAAGAGCACTGGCTGTTCTTCCAGGGGTCCTGAGTTCAATTCCCAGCAACCACATGGTGACTCACAGCCATCTACATTGAGATCTGGTGCCCTGGCATATATGTAGAGCAAGTACTGTATACATAATAAATAAATGTTTAAAAAAAAATGCTTAGCTGGGCGGTAGTGGCGCACGCCTTTAGTCCCAGCACTCGGGAGGCAGAGGCAGGCGGATCTCTGTGAGTTCGAGGCCAGCCTGGTCTACAAAGCGAGTCCAGGACAGCCAGGGCTGTTACACAGAGAAACCCTGTCTCGAAAAACCAAAATAAACAAACAAACAAACAAACAAATAAATAAATAAATAAATAAAAATGCTTGCAGCCTGGATCAGATAGAAGAGAAATAGGCCAGGAAAAGGTGTGTTTGTGGGGGGGTGTAGGCGTGTTCTTTGAGGAGAGAGGATCATGGGAAGGAAGAAGGAGGAGGGAGGAGAAGCAGCAAGTGGTGAGAAGGGAGAAGACCATTTCAGGTGGCCTGGAACATCAGCACAGCCTGGAGAATAACAGCCCAAGAGCACATATGTATATGTTGGGGTTTTATTTGGGGAATAGCATTAAAAGTTAGCTTAAATGAGTTTACATTACACAATCCATGCTAAGGCTTGTTAAAATCCTTTAGGTGTCTCTGTGATCATTTATATTGGCAGATTAAGGATTAACACCACCAATCAATTAACTATGATATAAATACTACTAATAATTTAATATCTACTTCTACGGGGGACCAAGTGCTAGGAAAACATGAGATTTTGGGGAACACTCCAGAATCAAATCATATAAGGTGGTGTGAATGAGAGTGGCTACTATAGACTTATATGTATGAATGTTTGGTTTCTGCAGTTGGTAGGATTGCTTAGGAAGGATTAGGAAGTGTGGCCTTGTTGGAAGAGGTGTGTCACTGGGGGTGGGCTTTGAGGTTTAAAAAGTCCATGGTGTTTCCATTAGTATACTAACTAATCCTGTCACACACTTTCTTTCTCTCTCTCTGGAATCATGAGCCCTAAATTGGATGCTTTCTTTTATAAATTGCCTTGATCATGGTATCTCTTCAGCATTAGAAAAGTAACTAAGACACCCTAATACCTAGTATGCTTTTCATTTCCCGTGAGAATTAGTTGGATGAATTATGGAGTCTACTAGTGTATTCACATGTGGGAAATGGTTGGTGTAAAGGGCTACTCCTTATTGCAGCTTGGTTTTAACAGGAGAAAGCTACAAATGCCCCAGGTCTGCATCAAGAAGGCTGGGATGTGGCTCATTGAGGGAGTAGTCACCTAATATACATAAGATCTTGGTTTTAGACTCAGTTGCTAAAAAGCAAACAAAAGGTCCAGTTAAGTAAACTATGGTATAACTATATTAATGAAGTCCTCAGAGGGGCTGCAAAGATGGTCAGCAGTTAAGAGCACTTGCTGTTCTTCTAGAGTTCAATTCCTGGGTTCAGTTCCCAGAACCCACTTGGCATCTCACAAGTGTTTGTTAGTTTAGTTCCAGAGGATCTGATGACTCTTTTAAAATTTTATTTATGGTTTATTGTGAGCTGCCATGTGGGTGCTGGGAATTGAACCAGGGTCCTCGGGAGAGGTGCTCAGGAAGAGCAGAGCCCTTAATTGCTGAGCCAACTCTCCAGCCAGACTGACACCCTCCTCCAACTTGTGCAGGTATGTGTGTGGTACACACCTTCGAGAAGGCATGGCACTCCACACCGTGATCAGGGTCAGTGTAGGACAAGCAGATCCCAGCAGAGATGACTCCGTGGGTGGGAGCTGACCAGAGCAGCTGAGGGAAGGACGGTTCATGTGGACTGAGGGGCTGAGGGTACACTTCACTGTGGGGGAAAGCTGGAGGCTGCTTGGGAGGCCGCTGCTCACATTGTCTGGTGAGGTGACAGAGAGTGTGCTGCTCAGCTGGCATTTTCCTCTCCTCCTTTTAATTTAGCCTGGGAACCCAGCCGGCGGGATCTGCTGCCAGGTTTGTAAGTAGGCATCATAACAGTTGTGTTTCTACCTGAGAAATTAGTCTGGTCCTGTTTTTTTTTTTTTTTGGTTTTTCGAGACAGGGTTTCTCTGAATATCTCTGGCTGTCCTGGACTCGCTTTGTAGACCAGGCTGGCCTCGAACTCACAAAGATCCGCCTGCCTCTGCCTCCCAAGTGCTGGGATTAAAGGCGTGTGCCACCACCGCCCGGCTCTGGTCCTGTTTTTAGATCATTGTATGGAACTGTCTGTCTTGCTAAGTGCAGAAATGACATTATGGGTATTGTGCTAAGTTGTTGGTTAGAGAAAGAAAACTCAAATATTCAGTAATAAAAATCTATTGGTGTATGGAGTTTGCTTTGGAATATTCACTAGTGTGGGCTGTAGGTAAGTTAAATGAGATTGACAAATCCTTAATAATTATTGAAGCTGGGTGGCAGTTACTTGGGAGTTCACTGTATTTTCTCTATACTTTTAAGTATATTTGAGATTTTTCTGTAGTTAAGCTTTAAAAAAATCACAAGAAGTGCCAGGTGGTGGTGGTTCCCGCCTTTAATCCCAGCACTCAGGAGACAGAGGCAGGCAGATCTCCCAAGTTCAAGGCCAGCCTGGTCTATCAAGAGAGTTCCAGGACAGCCAAGGTTACACAGAGAAACCGTGTTTTGAAAAACCAAACCAAACAGAAAATAACAAGAGGTTTAGACCAGGTACTGCCAAGATGGCTGTCTTAGCCAGAAAGTTAGGCCCAGGAGTTTCAGATGAAGACTCTTTTCTCACAGCACCTATAGTGAACACGTCAGCCTTTCAGTGTGGCGCACTTAAGAGACTTGCACCGGTGTTGGTGGTCCACCGTTAGCACTGGTAACCAGAAGGAGAGGAATTGTGTGTATTCGTTTATAGGCAAGGTAGGTACTGTACTAACCTGAAGCCTTCCCAGGTGGTCTGGGGACAGAAGTAAGAGGACATCTTGTTATGCTTTATTCTTTGAAGGTCTGTGTAGACCCAGTCTCATGTAGCCTAGGCTAGCCTTGAACTCCTGATCCTCTTGCCTCAGCCTCGTAAGTACTGAAATGACAAGCGTGTCATTTGATGTGACATTTGCCATCGTGCCCAGCTGTAAGACTTGATTTTCAGTATGTCCTCTTATGCACTTTGAACATATTTATTATTTAAAAAAATAAAAACTTTTAGAAGAATTAGGAACCACAATCTAGACACTTGTATAAATTTAGTGTGAAAATGTTAATCCTTAAAGGGACTTTCGGGGTTTAGGGTCCCTCACTGTAAAACTGGAAAGGCTGGAGAGATGCATTTTCCTTTGCATTGTGGAGCTGGTGTGTGTTAGAAAGAGTCTGGTAACACAAAGCTGCTGAATGTCCGTTTGGAAAGGAGACAGCACACACCTGTGCTTTCGTTGTCATGCCTTAAGGTAGGTTGATGCTTGCCTATGTTTTCCGGAACTTGTCTTTCAGGGAACATAGAGAATATGGCTGGGCAAAATCAGATTGTACAAGCAGGGTTTGTGGTGCGTTCCTGAAGCTCTGCCCTGAGGAGGAAGTTAACCTGGCTATGGAGGCCAGGAATGCACTTGCTCTCTGAACATCACTGCTGATGAAGAGCAGCTCCTCCTCTTAGCCATGGTTTTGTTTTTCATTTTAGTCCCTCTGTAGAATAAAAAATAGCTTTAAATTTTTTGTGTTTTGTTTTTTGTTTTGCTTTTCGAGACAGGGTTTCTCTGTGTAGCCCTGGCCGTCCTGGCTCACTTTGTAGACCAGGCTGGCCTCGAACTCACAGAGATCCTCCTGCCTCTGCCTCCTGAGTGCTGGGATTAAAGGCCTGTGCCACCACGCCCAGCGTAAAGATTTATTTTCTTAGTTTTTTTTTTCTTTTTCCTCCAAGACAGGGTTTCTCTGTGTATCCTTGACTGTCCTGGACTCACTTTGTAGTCCAGGCTGGCCTTGAACTCACAGAGATCCACAAGTGCTGGGATTATATTTTTATATATATTATATTATACATATGTAATATAATATATATATTAGTTTTTAAGTTTCTGTGTGTACATGTGCAGTTATGTTTATGTGAATGTGTTTTGAGCTCAGTCCAGAGGAGGGCGCTTGATCCCCTGGAGCTGGAGTTACCTAGTATGAGTGCTGGTAACCAAACTTGGGTCCTTTCTGAGAATAGCAAGCCCACTTAATTGCTGAGCCATCTCTCTAACCATGTCTTCCCATTTTTTCCTTTTCTTTACTTTTTTTCTTTTTCTTTTCTTTCCTTTTTTCTTTCTTTTTTTGGCTGTTGTTTGTTTTGAGACAGACTCTCTATATAGCCTTGGCTGTCTTGAAACTCACTGTGTCATCTTTCCATTTCTTTTTTTTTCCCTTGAGACAGGGTTTTTCCATGTAGCCCAGCTGTCCTGGAACTCTCTTTGTAGACCATGCTGGCCTTGAACTCACAGAAATCCACCTGCCTCTGCCTCTGGAGCTCTGGGATTAAAGGTGTGTACTACCACCTCCCATGTCTTTCCATTTCTTTTTTTAAATAACTCATCTGTTTATTTTTTATTTTATGTGCATTGGTGTTTTGACTGCATATATGATGTATGTCTGTGTGAGGGTATAGGATCCCCTAGAATACGAATTACAAACAGTTGTGAACTGTCATGTGGGTGTTGGGAATTGAACCTGGGCCCTCTGGAAGAGCAATTAGTGCTCTTAACCACTGAGTCATCTCTCCAGTCCCAAGATAAATAGAATTTTAAAAAAAGTTTTATTGGACCCAGCATGGTGGTCCATGTCTTTTTTTTTTTTCCCCAAGACAGGATTTCCCTGTGTAACAGTCACTGTCTGACCTGGAAGTCTCTTTGTAGACCACGCTGATCTCGAACTCACAGAGATCTACCTGCCCTGCCTCCTGAGTGCTGGGTTTAAAGGCATATGCCACCATGCCAGGCCAGTCTTTAATTCTTTAATTATGTCCCAGCCTTTTCATCTCCTGATAAACATTCTAAGTTAAATTCCAGCTGGGCATGATGGCCCACACATGTAATCTCAGCACTTGGGAGGCAGAGGCAGGAGGATCTTTGTGAGTTCAAGGCCAGCCTGGTCTACAAAGAGTTCCAGGATAGCCAAAGCTACACAGAGAAAAACTAAACATAAATAGATAAATAAAGCAAGCATGCTGGGTGTGGCGCCGCTGCAGTTGGTAGTGGAAGGATTAAGCTCAGCTCTGGGAGAGTGCTGTGGGCTCCGGAGAGTTGTGTGGCCTGTGGTGCCATTTACAACCAGCGACCTCATTTTCTTGGTCCTCTATCAGCTTTTCCAGGCTTGTCAGTTCCACCTGGTTTATTTGTCACCTCCTCAGCTGTATGTTCTAAAGGCTTTAGAAAAAGGAGAAGATGGAAGAGAAGGATGAGACAGACAGCTGAGTGTGAGGGAGAGCAAAGAGCAGATGCCCTTGGTTTGTCCTGGGCAGAGTACCTGCTGTTCCTGACACGAGACACTACCTTGTAAAAAGTTATTTGGAGGTGTAAACAAGAGCCAGTTCTTAGTTACTGTGGCGTTTGTTCTGTTTGGACTGATTGGTGAGTGTCTCCTTGAATGTGACATCCCTGTGACCTCTGACCTCAGGTGCTGCTTGTGAGCAGTAGTCGCCATCCAGACCGATGGATTGTTCCCGGCGGAGGCATGGAGCCTGAGGAGGAGCCAGGTGTTGCAGCAGTCCGTGAAGTCTGTGAGGAGGTATGTGCTGACGGCCTGTCCTATAGGGACTGCTGTACCCTGTCTCAACCCACGGAGTTGTGTGCTCTTGATCACAGAGAGACAGCATTTAGTGGGCCCCACACCCTCCCTTCTGCAGTGTTTGTCTGCATTCTTTTGCAGGAGGAAGGCTGTCGGAAGTGATGGTATCTAGTGACACCCGTCAGGCCTTTGTGACTTCTTGTGGCTCTCTTCCAGCATTCTCTGGTACCTGTAGATCAAATATCAGTACTAAGAGGAACCAGCACTTGGTGTAGCTCATTCTAGTTCCCTGAAGGAGGATGAAGCCGTGGCTCCGGACTCTGTGGCCATGACTAGTGAGCGCGTGCTGGTGATGTCGCTGGCACAACCTGAGAGATGACAGCACTTGACTCACATTGAGCGCATATGTGGGCTCGCTTCCTTGGCACACTCCACCTTGCTAAATATGCCAGGATAGTCCAGGGTCACATTGTCAGCCTTCAGTTGTCTTAGCTTGCTAACTTGCCGTCTCAGGGGCTAGGGATGTGATTCAATGGAAGAACATTTTCCTCGTGTGTGCAATACCCATGCTCAGTCTCCAGGATTCTCCCCTCTCCAGAAAAGCTCACAGTCTAGGGGAGAGAGAAGGACCAAGACTGAAAGCCAAGAGGAAGGAACCCGTGTTTCTTCACAGCCTGTGGTAGTAATGCCGTGCTCAGCTCTCCGAGTGACTCTGAGGATGTGTGATGAATGCAGGCAGCACTATGCATTCTCTCGTCCTGTGTGCTTCCTCAGCACACACAGTATTGTTTGTTTTTTGAGACAGAGTTTCTTTTCTATGTAGCCCTGGCTGTCCTGGAGATTTATAGACCAGGCTGGCCTTGAACTCACAGAGATCCACCTGCCTCTGCTTCCCAAGTGCTGGGATTAACAGTGTGTGCCACTACGCCTGGCCCATTTCCTGTTCTTAAGGGCCATTCCTTTCACATCTCAGTTACCATGGAGATAGAGACCAGGACAGCAGTGTAAGAGGTGCAGAGCGGGTGCAGCTAGCTCTCTGTGACTTCCCCTGGCTTTGCCCTTCCTGCCAGCCCACCTGTGCTGTGGTGTGTGGGCTCACTGCCCTGGAGCTTTCTTCAGGTTAGTGAGCTCTCCTCTAACTTACTACCTTCCCTCACGTCTTTAGTACACTGTTCTGTGCAAGAATGGCTTCCAGGCAAGTTGGACTTGGTTACCTTCATTGAAGAAAATTTCCCCCAAAGAAAGAGAAAGAAAGGTTTAGAATGTCTCCTTGCCTCAGTGTCCTGCTGGCTTGCCTGCCTCTTGGCACGAGTTCAGAACTGCTCAATTGCTTCCAGCCTTTCTAGTCTTGTCTCAGGGTATCTACCAAGGGTTGATGATAGTCCTTCTTGATTATCCTGCTTGTATCTTCAGGTAAGAACAAGAAGGGAACATAGTGAACTTTATTTCTGGGGCAGGAGTGGAGCTCATGACAGAATGCTGGCCGAGTGGGAGCCATCCCTAGGTTCCTCCCCAACATCATCTACCCTCCACCCACACTCACACTCACTAGTCTTAACAAGCAAGGCACTCATTCTGAGGACTTTTTTATTGATTAGATTGATGTATTAACAGATTGGTAGATTTTGAAGATACGGTCCTATTGTGTATACCAGGTTGGCTTTGAACTCAGATCTTTCAGTTTCACAGCCAATTAAATTATACTGTAAACTTTTAATTGGCTTGTAACTTCTGACCGTGCTGAAACATGAAATGGAATTAAAGTGAGCAGAGTTGCTAGTGTGGCCTGGACAGTGTTGTGGAGCCCACGGTGGCTCCTATTGCCACTGTGCCCATTGATTTCAGAAGGAGCTCTTGGGGAGGGTGGTGTCAGTTGCTTGTCCTGTTGCCCTGATAAATACCTGACCGGAGCAACTGTAGGGAGAGGGGTCACTGTGGGAGCAACTGGAGGGAGAAGGGTCACTGTGGGAGCAACTGGAGGGAGAAGGGTCACTGTGGAAGCAACTGGAGGGAGCAGGGCCACTATGGGAGCAACTGAAGGGAGCGGGGTCACTGTGGGGGCAACTGGAGGGAGAAGGGTCGCTGTGGGAGCAACTGGAGGGAGCAGGGTCACAGAGCTTGGGGCTTTTGGTCGTCACATTACAGCCTTAGTCGAGTGAGTGATGGCACTCAGCTCCCTTTTTTAGGCTGACCGTGGCTTGGATGCCGCCACCACTCATGGTTAAAGTGGCCATTAGTCTAACTGAGGCAGTCGCTCACAGGCACACTCGAGGCCTGTTTATGGGTATGGTTAGTATTAGGCTGATAATAGTCAATACTAGTCATCACAAGAAAGTAATACTGCTTGGTGGTAATGTGGGTTGTTTAGGGTTAACTAGGTTAACTAGGGCTAGTTTGGATGATGACAAATGAAGACTATTAGAGGGGTGTTAGTTAACAGCAACAGGAGGGTGTCACAGCAACTCTGTATCAGATTATAATTTTGTTTATGTAAGCTATAGGGACTCCTTTAGCTCATTTAGAAGGTTTTGCAGACAGAGAAATGAGTTAGGAAACACCGTTACATCTCTGGAGCTGGTTACTGTTGCCTTGGTGTGTAGATAAGCCTTCTGTGATGAGGTCTAAACTGGGCACAGTGGTGCACACCTGTCACCCTGGCGCTTGGGAGGTAGAACAGGAGGATGATGGGTCCAGGTCACCTCAGCTTCATGACTCCTGCCTCCAACAACAAACAGGAACAGGGTTGGGGGAGGCTACCCCGGTGGCTCTGGTAAAGTGTTTGCTGTGCAACCTTGAGGACTTGGGTTTGGATCCCTCAGGCCCATCGGTGTTGTAGATGGAGACAGGTGGGTCTGAGTTCAAAGCCAGGCCAGCCAGAGCAACAATGAGACCCTGTCTTTAAAAAAGAAAAAAACAAACAGCAAAAGAAATGCAGAGATTGAGGAGTGTCTGCGCCCTACACTCAGCAATCCCATGTGTGCATCAGTCATGCCCAGAAGACATATGAGCAGAGTCGGGGGAGGGCATGGCACATGCCGCAGTTGTCACCTCCCTCCGTGTGTTGCCAAGTGATGGCCTAACGCCCCTGCTTTCTTTTTTCTTTTTCTTCCTTTTTTTGGTTCTTCAAGACGGGGTTTCTCTGTATCCTTGATTGTCCTGGTCTCACTTTGTAAATAGACCAGGCTGGCCTCAAACTCCCAGAGATCCACCTGCCTCTGCCTCCCTGAGTGCTGGTATTAAAGGTGTGGTGGCGCACCATGTCTGGCCATTACAGACAGCTGTGAACTACCATGTTGGTGCTGGGATTTGAACCCAGGTCCTTTGGAAGAACAGCCAGTGCTCTTAATCGCTGAGCCATCTCTCCAGCCCTCATCCCTGCTTTCTGGAGTACACGTGTCATAACTAATATGTTCTCCAGTACTCATCTTCACAAACTGGATAGAGTTAAAGCCAGCTTTACCACACACATGAAATGCATGGCAGGGCTTTCTCAGACTATCCTTCAAACTACATCTTGGTCCCTTCCTACTGTGTGCCAGTTACCACTCCCATCCTGCCATCATCACAGAAACCACAAACACTCTCACACATTTCTGTACTTGTGGAGAATGCTGTTTTGGAGTTTCTTTTGTCCTTGTAAATCCTCATTGCTGAGTTACTCATGCTTGCCTAGTAACCGTCATGCCCCTACTGTACAGAGGAAAGTGTGAGCTGACTGCAGCAGGGGCTGCACAGCCTGCTCAGGACACGGAATTGCTCAGTGAGTCACACACCGTGCGTGGGCCATGTAGTTCTTCCTGGGCCTTCCCACTTTTAGGTAGAGAGGAAGTTGTAAGTAAGGAAAGATACATATCCCAGCGCGCAGGTATCAGTCTGGTAAGGTGGCTCTGGCTGCTTTCCGGACTACAGAACCCTGCTCACAGCTGTCAGGGACTCTAGACCCAGGGCTCTGATGCCTGCTACTGTCCTCCTTTTCATTAGGTGTACACATACACATTTGTTGTTTGTGAGGCAGGGTTCACAGTAGCGTTGGCTGGCCTGGACTCACTGTGTAGACCAGGCTGTACCTGCCTCCGCCTCCGCCTGTTTCTGTTTTCCAAACACTGGAACATAGACCACGGTGCCCAGAGACTTACTTGTTTGTTTATTGGAGACAAGGTCTAGTCTGTTCTGTAGCTCCGGCTTTCCTGGAATTTACTGTGCAGACTAGGTTAACCTCAGACCTTCGTAGATCCACATGCTTCTGCCTTCCAGGTTCTGGGATTAAAGGAATGTACCACTGCACCCAACCTTTTTTTTTTTTTTTTTTAAATTAAAAAACAAGCTGGTATCATGCCCTTATCAAAGTAGCCAAAGTTTAAAAACGCATTGTGCTGATGTTGGAGATGGGCATTAGAAACTTGAAGGAACTTGTGAGAGCCCAGTGGGCAAAGTAGGTGCTGTGCAGACATGAGGACCTTAGTTCTAGCCCCACACCCTGTGAAAAGGCCAGGCTGGGTGTGAACCTGTAATCTCAGCCGAGAGGAGGTGAAGTCAAGAGCCAGGGGCCTTCCTGGCCACAGTCCATCTAGTTAAGCAAGCTCCAGGTTTAGCGTGAGACCTTGTCTCAAAAAACAGGTGAGAGCAATTGAGAACACTGGATGTTGGTCCTTGGCCACCATCCACATGCCCCACATACACGTGCATGTGTGAACCCACTCACAGAATCTGTGGAGTGTTGGGGCTGGCGTGGCCTCTGCAGTCAACACAGCTGCTTTCCGTCTGACCTTAACCATACATCTGGTGAGTGTGGTGGCTCCTCCTGCTGCCTGCTTGCTGTCTGGAACGTCTGCATTTCCAGTTTAGTGACTACATTTATAGAAGATTGTGAGTTTGCAGCCAAACATGAACTTTTCACTACATCACCTTATAGTATCCATTTCAAATATGTGTCCTTTATGTGGTATTTATATTTTTAAAGATTTGTTACTTATTTGTATTCGTGAGTGTGTGCCATATGTGTGCAGGTGCTTGTGCAGACCAGAAAAAGAGCTGGATCCCCTGGAATTAGAGTTACAGGCAGTTGTGAGCTGTCCAGTGTGGGTGCTGGAATTTGAACCCACGTCTTCTGGAAGAGCAGTCGGTGCTCTTAACTGATGAGCCGTCTCTGCAACCCCGATGTTTGCAGACAGGCTCTCACTTGCATCCCTGGGTAACCTACAGTATATCTGGTAGATAAGGCTGGCCTTGAACTCACGGAGCTCTGCCTGCCTCTGCCTCATGAGTGCTGGGGTGAAAGGTGTGCTCCACCACACCCAGCCAGTTTTGTTGTTGTTTCTGTTTTTATTTTTTGAGAAAGGGTCTCTGTATATAGCCCTGGTTGGGGCTCTGCAGAAATCCACCTGCCTCTAGCTCCCAAATTTTTGTTTAAAGCTATGTGCCACTAGACCACGCCAAGCATTTGTTTTTAATGTGGACACTTGGAAACAGAAAAGTAAAAAGGAAATAAATTTTTTATACTGCCAGTATTTTGTGTGTGAGTTTTTGCCTGCTGTTACCTTCCTTCATCACTGTAGACTTCTCAAGGCTTCTCAAATATCATACACAGGAGAAAACAGAAAGTTCATTAAAAGTGCATAAGAGATGAGGTGGCAGGCCAGCAAGATGGCTCAGCAGGTAAGGTCACCTGCTGGCAAGACTGACAGGTTTGAGTTCCATCCCTAGTATCCAAATGGTAGAACAACTCTTGCAAGTTATCCTTTGACCCCCACACATGTGCTGTGGTGCACGTACATGCGCACACACAAATTAATATATTAATTTAAAATAGCAGAAGCAGGTACTCTACAAGTTTGAGATTAGCCTGGTCTACATAGTGAGTTCCAGGACAGCAAGAACTACGTAGTGAGATCCTGTCTCAAAAATAAAAACTACAAGCCGGGTGGTGGTGGTGCACGCCTTTAATCCCAGCACTTGGGAGGCAGAGGCAGGCGGATCTCTGTGAGTTGGAGGCCAGCCTGGTCTACAAAGTGACTCCAGGACAGTCAAGGATACACAGAGAAACTCTGTCTTGAAAAACAAAAAAAAAAAAAAAAATTTTAAGCCTGACATGGTGGCACACACCCTTAATCCCAGCACTCGGGAGGCAAAGGCAGGCAGTCTCTGTGAATTTAAGGCCAGCCTGGTCTACAGGATAGTCATGGCCACACAGAGAAACCCTGTCTCGAAAAAACAACAACAACAAAAAAAAAAACAGGCCGGGCGGTGGTGGACGCCTTTAATCCCAGCACTTGGGAGGCAGAGGCAGGCGTATCTTTGTGAGTTCGAGGCCCACTTGGTCTACAAAGCGAGTCCAGGACAGCCAGAGATATTCAGAGAAACCCTGTCTTGAAAAAACCAAAAAAAAAAAAAACAAAATTAAAAGTCATCTTTTCCCCACTTTTGTCCTGAATGTCTTGAGATTGAGTGCCTTGCTCCTTTGTTTTCTTTATCTGCTTCTCATTTTTCCCTTGGTGACACAGCTTTCCTTCACCTTACCAGCTCACTCAAGGTTGCAATTTGCATGACTAGTGGGCATCTGAGCTCTGTACACAGAAACTCCCATTGAGATTCTACTTCCCCGGCCTGTTCTTTTAACAGCCTTACTCAAGGTGTGTGTGTGGTTTGTAAGCAGTTCTTTTGGGGTGAAGAGATGGCTAAGCAGGTAGAAATACTTGCCACAGGAGCCTGCCTCAGGTTCCTGTCCTGGCTTCTGAGGATGGGCTGTAACCTGTGAGCCAAATAAACCCTTCCTCCCCAAGCTGCTTTAGTGGTCATGTTTCATCACAGCAATAGATACTGTGAGGCACCCTGTGTCCAGCCAAACAAACATCAACAATGAAAACCCAATTTAGGCCCTCTGCAAGAGCACAGCACCTTAACCACAGAGCTGCCTCTCTAGTCCTGTCACTTGCCTTTTTTTGATTAGATCCACTCTGTTTTCCTCTGAGCCTACATAGCGCTATAGTTATTTTGTTTCTCTAAACTAAACACCTAAGACACTCACAGGGCTTTCTGGATGTCAGTAATCAAATCTCACCACCTCGTAACTACAGGTAGGATAGATTTTATAAATTTGTTCATTTCGTGTTGAATGCTAACAGGTCTTTTCTCAAATAAGTGATGGATTTAAAGGAATTGGTCTAACTTAAAGGTACTATGTGGTAGCTCACTTTCAGTGTGAATGACTACCAGATTATCCTTCAGCCATTTACAAGTGAAACCCTCCAATTCAGGATGCAAAGGTGGCAGATCTCTGAGTTTGAGGACAGCCTGGACTACACACCAAGGTTCAGAACAGACAGAGCTATATAGAGAGGCTGTGTACAAAAACCAAAACCAACCAGCCACCCAAATCAGAAATAAAATGATATATGAGCTGGGAAAGGTGGATCTTTCCTATATTCCCAGCATTTGGGAGGGTAAGGCAGGGGAATCAGGAGTTCAAAGTTATCCTAGGCTGTCCCAGAACTCTTATCAAAAACTAAATTAAGGCCGGGCGGTGGTGGCGCACGCCTTTAATCCCAGCACTTGGGAGGCAGAGGCAGGCGGATCTTTGTGAGTTCGAGGCCAGCCTGGTCTACAAAGTGAGTCCAGGACAGCCAAGGATACACTGAGAAACCCTGTCTCGAAAAACCAAAAAAAAAAAAAAAACTAAATTAAAAAGATGAAAAGAGAAAGCTGTCTTTTTACCCAGCTTACCACAAATAATTGAATGCCATTCATTGGTGAGCAGTTAGTTCAGTAGCTAAGCACAGAGATTAGAATCTGCTGTTAGTGGCATTGTACTGTTTGGACTGGCTTGTGTTGGAGCCCTGTTGAATAGAGGTTGAGTTACTGGGATAGCAGCCAATCTCCTGTTCCATAAAGTGAGTCCATCAGAGTCTTCCAGAACAGTTGTGTTTGCTTTCCCGTCCAGCTCCACATTCCAGGAAGGGTATGTGTAGGTTCACAGAGACTTCAGCAGATACTGGCTGCAGGCCCTGCCTTCAAAGCCTCCACAGTCAGGACAGGACTTGGACAAGTGTTTCTATCTGCCTGAAAAGCAGTATCAGCTGCTTTAGCTCACTGAAGTTACAGAGGCAAGCTGCCTAGCAGGGCTTACCGCACAGGAAGTAAATTCAGGGTTTTTGGTTGTTACTCATCTCAGAGATCTCAAATGGTGCTCACAAGTATTTGTGCATTTGGGGTGGGGAATTCTTCAACTACCTGCCTTGTGTTTGAAAAGGGTCTCATTGAGACCTGTAGTGAAGATCTTGACTTTTTTTTTTTTTTTTTTTTTGGTTTTTCGAGACAGGATTTCTCTGTGTAGCCCTGGCTGTTCTGGACTCACTTTGTAGACCAGGCTGGCTTCGAACTCACAAAGATCCACCTGCCTCTGCCTCCCAAGTGCTGGGATTAAAGGCATGCGCCACCAATGCCCGGCTAGTGAAGATCTTGACTTTTAAGATAGTCTGTAATGGGAGATTTCTTTAATGAATATTTGGGGACATGCAGATCAGCCTGGCACCTGGCAGAGAACAGGTCCTGGGCATAAGAAGGAAAGCCTAGGAAACTGAAGAAGGGCTTCTCAAGGCAGCCACACTTTGAAAGACTCTAGCTGAAGATTTCGATCAAAGTGGGCAGAGCCCAGATTGGACTGAGGCAATGTGAAGCCTCGTTTTGGAGCCACAGAGACAAGGCTGCATGAGAGATACAGATGCCCTTCTGAGGGGGCGTGGGTTCAAAGCCCCAGAACTGTTGATCTCAAGAAAGTGCCCTGTGGAAGGGTGTGGCCAGGGGCTGCCAGTTACCTGCAGAAACCAAGAGACTACACCCTATTTAAGGATATGGGGTCAGAGACAGGGCCCCAAAGAGAGAGCCCACCCCATGTGAGAGAGGCCCCACGAGAGAGACTTCCACGCACAGAGATGAGAAGGCATGAAGTGACATACGCCATTTGCCAGCCCTGAGGCCATACTAATATAGCACGAGCCCTGAGGTGGTAAGAAGCTGGCGGATAGAAGCCTTGGCACAGAAAGTGAGGGGCAGAGTCACAAGCCAAGAAGGCTGGCAGAACCTGCTAAGAGAAAGTTGGTGAGAACCGGGCTGAGAGCCACTGAGTGAGTGAGGCACAAGGGGGCAAGCAGAGCTCTAAGGCTGCTGCCAAGACCTTGAAAACAGGAGGGTGACCCCTGTCATGTGAGGGCGTGACATAGGCCCAGACCAGCAAGGCCGAGAGACCAAGGTGAGCAAAGGTAGACCCTGAGCCTGAGGAGAGAGCCTCCAACCTAAGCTGAACTGAGGCGGAGGCCGCCGTAGCAATGCCAGAGCCAGACTGCTGATTGCTCTTTGAGCTGTGCCTGCAGATAGAGGCTGACAAGTTGCCCTAAGGACTCTTGGCCTTAATATCCTTTCAAAAGGGTTAGGGTAGGGTGTTGTAAGTGTTGTTAGGTATTAGGTGTTTATAGGTTATAGATGTTTAGGTATTAATAAATACAGTTTAATAACATTTTCAGTTACACTAATCTGAGCAAACAAGATCCTCTCTTCAAAGCCAAAATAATGGGCAAAGGTGCATGCTGTTTGAAACTGGCAGCCTGAGTCCATTTCTCGGAGCTCCCGTAAAGGTAGGAGACAGCCAGGTGTGGTGGCACATGCTTTTGATCCCAGCACTCAGGAGGCAGAGGCAGGTGGATCTCTGGGAGTTCCAGGACAGCCAGGGCTACACAGAGAAACCCTGTCTTGAAATAACAAAATATGGTAGAAGGAGAGAATTGATTCCACAAAGATGTCCTTTGACTTCCACGTGAGTGCTTTGGCATGCACATGCCCTCACTCATATAAATATGCCAATGCATACACACAATAAAATAAAAATAAAAGGCAGAAACATCTGGGAAGAGCAGTAAATCCCCACGTAAGACATGGGTGCTGAGCCAGACATGTTGTGCACACCTGTAATTCTGGCACTTAGGAGTTGAAGGAAAGGGGATCAGGGGCTCCAGGTCATCCTTAAATTCATAGCAAGTTCAAGAGCAACTTGGTATAGCTTAATAGTACAGTGATTTCTATCATAGACGAAGCCCCAAGTTCAGTCCCCAGCACAGCACTAACAAAATCCTGCCTCTGCCTCCCAAGTGCTGGGATTAAAGGCGTGCACCAACACATCTGGCCGTGAGCTCACATGGCTGGGAGCTGCAATGTGGGTGCTGGAAATAGAACCCAGGTTCTTTGGAAAAGCAGCCAGTTCTCTTAACTTTTGAGCCATCTCTCCAGCCTTTTATTTTTCTTTTTAACTGTAATAATAATATTACCCCTGAAGCCAGCAAGATGGCTCCATGCACAGGAGCACCTATGTGCCACCAAGTCTGACAGCCTGTGCTCAGGGCCTCTGCTGCACATGGTAGAGGAGTCTACTCCCAAGAGCTGTTGCTCTGAGCCTGCACATATACACAGAATAAATACAAAGCATAAAAGGTTTCTAGGGCTGGAGAGATGGCTCAAGGGTTAAGAGCACTGACTGCTCTTCCAAAGGACCCGGGTTCAAATCCCAGCACGCACATGGCAGTTCACAGCAGTCTGTAACTCCTGTTCCAAACAATCTGATGAAACACATATAGTCAAAACACCAATGTACATAAAATACAAATAAATAAATTATTTTTTTAAAAATATATTTAAAAAAAGGTTTCTAAAGCTCCAAATTACATGTTAATATTTGATAATGGCTAGTGACAATAGAAATATTTTACTAGCCCCCCCCTTTTTATTTATTTATTTTATGTATATGAGTGCTCTATCTGCAAGTAATCCTGCAGCCAGAAGAGGCCATCAGATCACATTATAGATGGTTGTGAGCCACCATGTGGTTGCTGAGAATTGAACTCAGGACCTCTGGAAGAGCAGCCAGTGCTCTTAACCGCTGAGCCATCTCTCCAGCCCCACCCCACCCCCTTTTTAAAGAGGCTTCTTAATAATGTGTGTATAACTACATGAATGTATGTGTGCCAATGAGTGTAAATACCAAGTGAAGCCAGGAGGCGTACGATTTCCTAGAACTGGAGTTACAGGAAGTACTTAGCTTCCTGATGGGGGTGCTAGCAACAAACCCAGGTCCTCTGCAAGAGCTGGACGTGCTGCTAACCTCTGAGCTAACTCTCCAGCCCCCGGTTTTCTGTTTTGTTTAAAAGGAAAACCTTGTGGGTTGTTTTCTGCTGGCCCTTGGCCGGCTCCCTTTCATCTCTGGGTGGTCCTCAGTGTGGTCAGTACTCTGACAGCCATGCACTGTCTCTGGGTGTCCTGTAGGCTCTTGCATTAGAATTCCCCCCAGGAGCACTTTTTGAGACTGAGCTTTCTGCCGTCTACAGGGAGCTTCGAACACAGCTCTTTCAGTGCTCCCAATTTCTATCTTGAGAGATCTTCGTCTTCCACAGATCAAAGGTTCTTAACAGAACTCCATTCCACCCTGAGTTGTTTTCTCCAGTCCAGGGTTGGCTACTTGGGTGTCAGCAGCAGCATAGGTCATGGCTTTATGTGGTGTCTTACTGTTTTTTTGGTCTTGTCTTTACAGTCACAAGATCACTGCAGTAGCTCCAGGTTTCAGATTACTGCCTGACATACATACAAGAAATGTAACGTTTCTTTTTGTCCAGTCTCTCTATTGTAGTGGGAAGTCTTTCCCACAAGTCCCCAAGAGGTATCATCCTAGGAGCTGTTGACCCAAAATGGGTCCCATGCAGTGCCCCTGAATCCATACTCACTGTGAACCTTGTTCAGGCATGCCTTCTCCAATTGAGCCACATTTTGAAACTGAACAGAATCTGGGTGCTCTGGTAGTGAGGGGTATGCCTGCAGGCAAGGTTATCTGTGCCTACCAGACACCTACCATAAGGGAAACCCATTCAAAAAAAGCTGATCCACCTGAATGGTAAAGCAGGATTCCTTGTGGTAATCTGGTGTGTGGCCCTTCCTGCTACTGCTCTGCCCGAAGCTGTGTACCCACACAGGAGAGACGGGCCCAGCCTTTTCAAACACATGGGCCTGGGCATTTCTTCCATATGGGTACAGAGCACCCTCAAGCAAAAAGACAAAAGGTTTTTTTTCTTTTAAAAAGAATTTTGGAGCCGGGCGGTGGTGGCGCACGCCTTTAATCCCAGCACTTGGGAGGCAGAGGCAGGTGGATCTTTGTGAGTTCGAGGCTAGCCTGGTCTACAAAGTGAGTCCAGGACAGCCAGGGCTACACAGAGAAACCCTGTCTCGAAAAACCAAAAAAAAAAAAAAAAAAGAATTTTGGGCCGGGTGTGGTGGCGCACGCCTTTAATCCCAGCACTCGGGAGGCAGAGGCAGGGGGATCTCTGTGAAGTTCAAGGCCAGCCTGGTCTACAAAGTGAGTCCAGGACAGTCAAGGATACACAGTACTGCCATTGTGCAGTGCTGAGGTTCAGGGGAGGGAGCGGTCTCTCTGTGCTGTGGGTAATGAAGTTTAGTGAAGATTCCTTCAGGATTAGGGTTTGACATAAAGATGACTAAACAGGTGTGCACCAGCACTGACTGAACCAAACCTACACACGAGTCCAAGTCAGATGTCTGAGCCAGGCGCTGTCAGATGCTGGACCTGCGTTTGTGGTCCTGTGGGTGGTAAAAATACCCGTTCACACTGCTGGGCAGCATTCAAGACTGCACAGTTGAGCGTTGGCTTCTAAGAACTGTGAAGACATGAGGTAGTTTAAAAGAGTGGTCCAGGGGATCTTGCCATAAACAGCCTGCGTCCACCAGCCTTAGGCTGGACTGCAGTCTGTCTATTCATTCCATTGTGTAGTGCTGGAGACCACACCCAGCACATATGCTAGACAGGCACACACTGTGCCTGAGCTGCCCCCTCGATCCTGAAATCCTGTTTTTTGTTTTTTTCACTGTTTTATTGGGGGGGCGGGTAAGATGACCCAGGTTGTCTGCAAACTCACACCAGTCCACCTGTCTCAGTATCCTAAGTACTAAAATAACAGCCATGAGTCACTATGCCTGGCTTCCGAAATTTTCTTTTTATTATTATTTTGTTCTATTTATATTGATGTTGTTTTTCCTCCATGTGTGTCTGTGTGAAGATGTCAGATCCCCTGGAACTGGAATTACAGTTGTGAACTGGTGTGTGGGTACTACCTTAATGTCTGCAGCACCCTAAAAATTTCTTTCTTTTTTTGGGGGGGTTCAAGACAGGGTTTCTCTGTGTAATAGCCCCGACTGCTGTTATCAGCCCTGGCTAGCCTTGAACTCACAGAGACATCCTCCTGCCTCTGCCTCCTGAGTGCTGGGATTTTTTTGTTTGTTTGTTTTTCGAAATAAGGTTTCTCTGTGTAATATCCCTAAGTTCCCTGGAATCGCTTTGTAGACCAGGCTGGCCTCAAACTCAGAGATTCACCTTCCTCTGCCTCCCAAGTGCTGGGATTAAAGGCATAAGCCTCCACACTTGGCCTCTAAGATCCAGTTTTTTTTTTTTTTTTTTTTTTTTGGTTTTTTGAGACAGTGTTTCTCTGTGTAACAGCTCTGGTTGTCCTGGTCTCGCTTTTGTAGACCAGGCTGGCCTTAAGCTCTCAGAGATCCGCCTGCCTCTGCCTCTCAAGTGTTGGGATTAATGACATGAGCTATCATGCCTGGCATATCTCTGCTTTTAATTATAAAATTGACAATGGGCTAACTTTGGATTCCCATTAAGTATATGCCCTATTAGTTTAAAAAAGTAAAAGGAGAAATAAAACTGTTAACTTTTATAAGTTGAAGATTAATTAAAGTGAAGATTTTGCTATGCAGGTGACAGCATTATTTGAACTGTACTAGTCTTCACAAGAATGTCTGTATCATTCAGGAAGATGCTTTTCTATGATCCAACTTCTTCTGACAAAGTGAGCCATTTATGTTGCTGCTCAATCAGAAATTGCTGTGGTTACAGTTGGAGGTGGCTCGGTTGATGAGTGCTCCTCTAGCATGCATGAGACCCTGGGTCCCATCTCCTCAACACCCACGCTAAAGGATCGTGCCTGTAATCCCAACATCTGGGAGGCAGAGGCAGGAAGGTTAGAGTTCAAGGTTATCTCCACTATACAGGGAATTAAAGGCCAGCTTGAGCTATATGAGTCCTTGACTAAAAGAGTTACTATTATATGCCTTGTCAAATTGTAAGTTGAGGGGCTAGAGAGGTGATTTGGTAGGTAAGGTTGCAGAGGACTGAGTTTCAGGTTCCCAGCACCTGCTTGGCAGCTCACAACAGTCTGTATTATAACTCCAGTACCAGAAGATCTGATGCCTCTTGGGACCTCTGTAGGCACTAGGCATGCAGGTGGTGCAAAGACATGCAGGCAGATATTCATATGCATAAAAATGGTAAAGAAGCCCTTAACACAGTCATAGGTTGATTTGTACATTCTTAAATTTGGAGCTCATTTCCATTACTAAATTTTTGACTTCTTGAAGAAAAGTGCAGATTAGCTAGGTGGTAGCTACTAGAGAGGTAAGTGACTCCCTCCTCACCCCAGGGTCTCTCTAACTGTGCCCATGAATGTCTCTAGGCTTATCAATGGAGGCCTGTGGAAGAAACAGGTGTCACATGTCCAGAGGTGACATGTGTTCGCTGTGCCGTAGTGGGAGCATAGAACTAGCTGACTTTCTAGTTGGGGTTGCCAAGGGCACAACTTTGTTTAGGCCACTTCCTGGCTAGCTTATGAAATAGCTGACTTGGAAGAATAATTATAAATGAAAATGTAAGAGAAGCTGTTTGCATAGCATAAGAAAAGGTAAGACAGTTCCATTCACAGTACTAAAAGCTGCTGTAGGTAAGTGGGCATAAAGTAATAGAATTAAGAATTCTCAGTGGAAACTCCTTGACAGATAACAGATTAATTTTACAATACAAGTCACCAAGGATTCCTTTCTGTTCATTTTGTTTCTGAGACAGGGCTTCTCTGTGTAGCCCTGGCTGTCCTGGAGTCATTCTGTAGACCAGGCTGGCCTTGAACTCAGAGGTCTGCCTGTCTCTACCTCTCGGGTGCTGGAATTAGAGGCATGTGCCACCACAACCCCCTGGAGTCTCGTGTTTACATCAGTCTCTTGTGTTTCTCTTGAGAGTTTTAGAAAGCAGGTGTGGAGACTGGCTCTGCAGTTCAGGGCGTACTCCTCCAGACACCGAGTTTGGTTCCCGCACCCATGTTGTGCAGCTCACAACCTCTCAATGCTCTTGTTTCAAGGGGTCCAGTGTCCTCCCTCTTCTTGCTTCCCTGGGTACACACACACGTACCATGGAGACGTGAATTTAAAATTTTTAAGTAAATAACTTTATAAAGAGGGTAAAGTGCGGAAACAAGTGACACAGCAGAGATGAAGAGAACAGGCAGACGTGGGAGCTGCTCTGCGCGAGGGAAGCCAGCTGACTGGAGCGTCTTTGGCTCACGAGCCCAGAGAATAGCAGCAGTCAGTAGCGCTGACACACTTTCCCACCCCTCCGTCGCTTTGTCAGTTTCTGTCGTGATGCCTGTCACTAGAAGAACTGTGTGTGTTGATAGTTTCAGATCCCGAGGCTTCCGGGCTCTGCTGCAGCCTCCTGTGCACAGGCAGCCGAGAACATGTCAGGACCCTTGCTGTCCCTCATGGGCCATGATTGCATCTCAGCCTGGGGACACTCGTTGTCCATCCAGCAGGCTCCATGTTTCCTGGCTCAGCATATATTGTTGCATGAAGAAGTGAATGAACTAACAAAATGTTTTTGGTATAGTTTCTTTGGCTTTCATGAGTCACCTTGTTATTTGGCAAGTTCTTCAGTAGTGAGAAGGACAGAGGGATGTGAAAGATCTCTCCTCCAGTGTGTCTTGCTGTGACCTCTCTGGGTGTGACATACAGGAAGTCTAAGTGTGAATGACCCTACAGATGAAGCTGCATATTCATGATTTTGTTTTGTGGGTGTGGGTGTGTCGTGGGTGTGGGTGCCTATGGAGACCAGGAAAGAGAGGGTGTTGGTTCCGCTGGAGCTAGAGTTCCAGGCAGTTGTGAGTCACATGACATGGGTACTAGGCCCCAAATGCAGGTCTTCTGGAAGAGTAGCAAGTGCTTTACAACTGAGGCATCTCTCCAGCTCCCACATCCCTATTTACAAGGCTCCAGAAACGTCCTCTGACACCGCAGCAATGTCATCATGTCCATTCTTCTCTCTCCCTCTTTCAGGCTGGAGTAAAAGGGACCTTGGGAAGATTAGTTGGAATTTTTGAGGTAAGTCCTGTTAATACCTTTGTTCTGAGAGTCATTTATAGCCATGTCCTGACCTTGGAAGGGGCCTCTGTGTCTCCCTGAATGTCAGAATAGGCAGCACAGGAGACTAGCATAGTCTCTGGTTTTCTTTTTCTTTTTTTAATTGCTTTTGGGTTTTTTTTGTTTTTTTTTTTTCATTTTTCTTTCTTTTTTTTTTTTTTTTTTTTTGTTTTGTTTTGTTTTGATTTTCAAGAGGTTTTTTTTGAGCCCTGGCTGTCCTGGACTCACTCTGTAGACCAGGCTGGCCTTGAACTCTCAGAGATCTGCCTGCTTCTGCCTCCCAAGCGGTAGGATTAAAGGAGTGCGCCTCCATGCCCAGCCTTTGCTTTTGTTTTCATTGTTTTGTGTTTATGTGATTGCAAGTGTGTATGTGGTGGAGACCCAAGAACAGCTTCCCATGTCATTCCTTAGGAGCCATCTACCTTGTGTTTTGAGAAAGGGACTTTCAGTGGCCCGGAGCTCACCATATAGGCTCGGCTGTGTCACAGAGTTCCCCCTGTCTCCACCTCCCCATCGCTGAGGTCACAGGCCTAACATCTGTGCCCAGCTTCTTTTTACTGTTGTCTGCTACCAACCAAACTCTAACCTCAAGTGTGTACAAAGAATTGTTTATTCCCTTCCTGGCATTCAACCTCCTCTTCCAAGGTGAGAGGAAAAGTAGAATAGAGAGGACAGGAAGAATGGATGTGAGGAGGTTCAGGAAGTAAGAAATGGGAACAGAGAGGAGTATGGTCAGTAGGGAGAGAGGACACAGGCCTCGCTCAGCTCACTTTCACCATAGCCTGGACACCCACAGTCTGCACACTCCCTTTTTCCAGGGCATAGTGTTCCTGTCAAATTGTGGTTAGAGGAAGAGGAAGAGTGTAAAGTTTGGACCTGAAGAGTCTGAACACAGGCTAGACAGTGGCTCGGCCATTAAGAATGCTTGTTAGTTGGGCTTAGTGGCACACACCTTTAACCCCAGCACTCCCTGGGAGGCAGGCAGGAGGATCTTCATGAGTTCAAGGGCAGCCTGGTCTATATAGCAATTTCCAGGAGAGCCAAGTCTGCATAGTGAAACCTCATCTCAAAAAAAAAAAAAAAAAAAAAAAGCACTTGCTGTTTTTACAGAGGACTGCGATTCTACTTCTTCCCTTGAGGTGTCCAGGTGCCACTGCATGCCAGGCTGGTCAGGACGAAGCAGAGCCTAGAACCAGTGGGGTCTGCAGGATCCTTTGCACCTCTGCCTCCCTTCCAACCCTTGTTCCTTCCAACACCCCAACACTAGGTGGGAGAGAAAGAAGGTTAAAGAGAAAAAGGATGGCGTTCTCTTTGAGCTGCTTCCTTCAGATTAGAGTTCTCTGGGGGCAATACCAATCTCAGTAGTCACAATATCCAGAAGTCCAGGAAACAACAGGAAGAGCCAGCAGCAGTTTGGGGGAAGCACCAACAGCAGGGAGAGCAGCACTCTCTCCTTTGTAGTGTCCCCTCAAGTCCTCAGAGTTAAGCTTGCTCCTTGACTAAGCCACGCCCTTGCTAGCTCATGAGGCACAGTTAATATAGTTTACACCTGTGGTCTTAACTGAATTAAACAAAAACACTCTCATAACTTTTTTTAATAAACAAAAACAGTTGTGTGTCAAGGACTATGTGCCCTGAGGCACACAGGTATGGAACAGGGAGGGAGCAATCCTTATTCTTATCACTCTCAAGATTGACATTTTTGGTCTCAAGATTGACATTTTCGGGGTTTGGACACATCTCTGACTTCACTCTAGCTTCGTGCCTGTTTTTCTGCTTATACAGCCTATGTTCCCCACAGAGGGACCTGAGTTCAATTCTCAGCATCTACATCTGGTTGCTAACACCTACCTTTAACTCCAGCTCCAGAAGATCAGACACCTTCTTCTGGCCTTCATGGGCACACACACACACACACACACACACACACACACACACACACACACTCACACTCACACTCACACTCACACTCACACTCACACTCAAAAGAAGAAGAAGAAATCTGTCCACAGGGCATGCCCTCTGTTGTGGTGGAACCCTCTTTGGACAAAGCAGCTGAAGCAGACGCCCATGTCCAGGCTTCCTGGACAGTGTATAGAAAGGATGCTTCTTCAAGCATGTCAGTGCAATCAAGAGAACCTTCCCCTCTGTCCTCTTTGTGCCTTTCAGAACCAGGAGAGGAAGCACAGGACGTACGTGTATGTGCTGATCGTCACGGAGGTGCTGGAAGACTGGGAAGACTCTGTGAACATAGGTGAGTCAGTACAGGCCCGGAGCAGCTCCCGCACCAGCTCACCATTCCCAGGCACTGTAGCCAGGAGCCAGCAAGGAGAGACACTAAGGTGGTATGCCAGGTGAACCAGCACACATCCTGAGGCTGAGGACGTTAGCATTTGAAGTCTGAAAAGAAGCTGAGGTTGGGAATAGTGTTAGCAAGTGGAAGCATGTCCCATAAAAATTAGAAATGTTTCTAAAATAAAACTGGACCCTCCCCAAAAAGGCTGTACTGCTATATCTTGGAGACCAAGATGGGTATGTTTTGTACCTGTTCTTGCCACTCAGCCTCGCAGGAACCACACCCAATTTTTAAAATACCATTGCTTGTTAGTACCCAGACAAGCCTTGTCCTCGTTTCTCAGCATTACTCAGGGTTAACTCCAGTAACAGCATCTAAAGCACAAGGAGTGAGCCCATGAGTCTTCTGTCCAGGTTCATATAGCCTGGAGTGCACTCAATTCTGACCTTCCTACCTAGCCTCTAGAATGTGCACCATCCCACCCAGCTCCCTGTTACTCTGCTAGTGAAAACGAGGGTCTTCAATGTAAATCACAAGGGAACAAAGGTTCATTTGTCTTTTGAAATGTTAACTGGCTTCTTGGTGTGTGTGCGGTAGCGTGGAGAAGTGGCTGGAGCTGCAGAGGTCAGGGAGGAGAGAGGATGTGTGTTCACTTAGAGCCTCCTTGGAATGGGAAGTAGGCAGTAGATGTGGCTCACACCCGTGTTCCGCTGTCTAAAAGCACAAAGAAAGAGTAATTGGCAGCAGTTGGAAGTAAGGCTAGTGCTGTAGTTCTGTGTAAAGTACAGGCCTGATGGGTAGAGGCTCTGGGTTCTCTTATCTGTGCTCTGGGTGGGACTGGCTGTGGAGCAGCTGTTCTGGGAAGCACAGCAGCAGCTCTGGAAGGCCCACTCACGCTCTGGACGCTCTCATGAGCTTAACGAGAGCAACAGGGTTAAGTCTCTTTTCTTAGGGGCTTAGGAATTAGCTTGGTGCTGGAGCATTTGCCCATCACACATAAGGTTCCATCAACACACTGGCACCTGTCTATACATGAACATGTGTGGGGACATTAAAAATCGTGCCATTATTTACGATTGCTGAAGTTGTAGCTGTTAATGCCCTGATAGGGAACAGTTGAATGCCAGCAGTGCAGTCTGACACATGGCTTGGACCTGGATCTTAGGTCAGGCTCTCTCTTGAAATATCCCCCACTGTGTGTACATGGATGTCATGCCTGCATGTGTGTCTGTGGACCACATACATGCCTAATGCACACAGAACCAGAAGAGATGCCCACAAATCAGAGTTGAGGAGAGTCATGAGTCACCACATGGGTGCTGATAGCTGATCCCTGATCCTCTGGAAGGATGGCCAGGACCACTGAGCCGTCTCTTCATCCCCAAGTTTCATGGCTTTTTTTTTTTTAAGATTTATTTTATTTTTTTATTTTTATACAGTGTTCTTTCTTCAGGTATGCCTGCAGGCCAGAAGAGGACACCAAATTTCATTATAGATGGTTGTGAGCCACCATGTGGTTGCTGGGAATTGAACTCAGAACCTCTGGAAGAGCAGTCAGTGCTCTTAACCTCTGAGCCATCTCTCCAGCCCCAAGTTTAATTTTTTTTTTAAACCATTTATTTATTTATTTATTATGTATACAGTATTTGCTCTACATATATGCCCGGGCAGATCTCAATGTAGATGGCTGTGAGCCACCATGTGGTTGCTGGGAATTGAACTCAGGACCTTGGGAAGAACAGCCAGTGCTCTTAACCTCTGAGCCACCTCTCCAGCCCCCCAAGTTTCATTTTTATAATACGAAAATTTACTTAAGAAACAATATAAAGCCGGGCGTGGTAGAACACGCCTTTAATCCCAGCACTTGGGAGGCAGAGGCAGGCGGATCTCTGTGAGTCCAAGGCCAGCCTGGTCTATAAATCAAGTCTTGGACAGCCAGGACTGTTATACAGAGAAACCCTGTCTTGAAACACCAAAAAATAAAACTTAAAAAAAAAAAATAATAATAACAACAACAAATAATCTTTGAGGGCTAGAGGTTAACAGGTCAGATTTCCAGTACCCATGTAGTGAAAGGCTCACAACCCTCTGTGGCTTCAGCCCTAGGAGATCTGACTTCCTCTTGTAGACTGTGACACCAGGCACACATGTGGTGCACATGCACTCACAGACCAAACACTTGTAAATCTGGAAAGAAGAAAAAGCAGACTCTCGTCAAGCAGGTACTGGGGTCCAGATCTTACCGAGGAGCTTTCTGTTGTTAATCTTCAAAGCAGATTAGGCAGCAAGTCCTACTTGTTATCCGTCTTGCAGATGAGGAGTGTAGAGCACTGAGGGGTCCATAGCTTGACCAAGGCTCCCAGCTCGTCGGAGTCCAGCACACTGACTTCATGGCCTTGCTCCTGGCTGCATCTTATCTGCCTTTCTGCACTGTTGGAAGAAGAAGCCCAGGCCTCCCGCTTTAGCCGAGTGCCCATCGTTGAGCCAGCAATCATATTTCACTGCCCACAGAGCCAGAAGAGAGTGTTTATGAGAGAAAAGCAAGCCAGTCATGGTGGTGCACACCTTTAGTACTAGCACTCTGGAGCAAAGGCGGGAATATCTCTGTGAGTTCAAGGCCAGCCTGGTCTACAGAGTGAGTCCAGTACAGCCAGGGATACACAGAGAAACCCTGTCTCCAAAAAAAAGAAAAAAAAAAAGTAGACCCAACATAATTTGTTATGTGTTGTTTTCTTGTTATTTGTTTTTATATTTTCTTTTTTCTAGATCAGCATGTGTGTTGTATGACATGATGTACGTGTGGGCACACTCATGCCTGCATGCACCGAGAGTCAGAGCACCTGTGAGATGAGCTCCTCTTGGTTCTCACGTGGGTTGCGGGCTTGAGTTTAGCTCTCCGGCTTGCCCAGCACACACCTTTAGCTCTGAGGCCTCCCTGGTCCTCTTTTTCTGTGGCAGATTTTTTTTTTTAATACAAGGATAGCAGATTATAATTCAGCCATTATGATGATCCTGGCAGCTGACGTTAGTTAATGTTTGCCAAAGATTCTGGTTTGGACCCCTCCTTGGAGATGCAGGCTGATGGTGTTCAGAGCCTGGGCAGGGCTGCTGTGAGGAGTGCTGCGAGAGAGTTCCTGGTCCCAGACCAGCCAACTCCTGCAGTGGGGTCTTCAAAACATCTGAATCATGTGGAGTGCTGGCTTTACTTTTGTAAGATCTGAACAGTACTGAGAAGCATTGCTTTGGGACATGGGATTGAGGTAGGCGCTCTTGTAACCTAGGCTGGCCTTGGGTTCCCTGTGTAACCAAGGCTGGCCTTCACTTCCCAATCACCCTGCCTTCCTCTGCAGTGCTGGGGTCACAGGCACCAGAGCAGCCACGAAGCCTGCTGCTTCCTCTCAGAACTCTCCTTGCTGTTCCCAGCCTGAACTTATTCTTCCCTCTGCTCCACAGGGAGGAAGAGAGAGTGGTTTAAAATAGAAGATGCCATAAAGGTGCTGCAGTGTCACAAGCCCGTGCAGGCCTCGTACTTTGAGACATTGAGGCAAGGCTACTCCACCAACAATGGTACCCCTGTGGTGGCCACCGCCACGTACTCCAGCTCCATGTCAGGCATCAGATGACTGCAGACTTCCTGTAAGAGCCAGAGAGTGGAAACCAGACTCAAATGTGGCTCTCCTCACCACTCCTCCCCCTCCTCACAGACCCCTCTTTCAGCCGGCATGGTGGGCAGCAGAGAGGGTGTGCTGAGGTGCTGCTGCTGTGGGTGTGGGATGAGGTGGGTGGGGTGGGGCAGAGTGGGAACTTTTTTCTCTTTTTCCTGAGGGTGGGGACCGGGGTGTAACTCACGAGTACTTTTCTGCATGCTCCGTTCCTCCCCTACTCACCCTGCCTCCGAGAGGGAACCCACTCTCCTCTCCTTGGGTTCTGAAGCATCCATTTGTCTCATCCCAGCCTGGCCAGATATTTTCTCTGATTTTTTTTTTCCCATTAAAAGAAACCCATGTGAGATGAAACTTTCTAAGAATCTGTCCTGTAATGTACAGTGAGTCCGTTGTTGGCCGCGTTCCCTTCAGGGTACATGTGTACACACGTTATATAGCGACATGGATGTAAATTGGTGGTTCAGAAAGAGGACCTTAGCTGTTTGGGTTTTCAAAGTTTTGTTTTTTCTTTTTTCTTTTATTGTGGATGTTTCTCGTTTGAAGCCCTCACATTTTATGTGTCTGTTTCAATGCTAGTGACTAGGCAGGCTTCCTTGTCCTTTGTCCCCAGCCATGGCAAGCTCAGCCACCTTCTTTGTGCTCATGGGACTCTGGCCTTCTCTAGGCCATTCCTTTGCCAAGGAAAACAGAAGGGAACCTGTTTTCTTCTGTTCCCAAGCCTGGAGAAACAGTGATACAAAGTGAACTCTGCTCAATGTGCTCACAATCAGCTTTAAACTGGACACCTTCACTGTCTCAGAAACTGGACCATCAGGCACCATGTCTATCCTGCTGGCTGGGAAATGTTTCCATAATGCTATGTATTGCTGACATGACCGCTCTTACCCTTGTATGCCTTACACCATGCTGACCTGGATATGGCCCCATGCTCTCACCCACCCTGCGTAGTTGTGTCTCCATGCTGGGAGGCCTCACTCACCAAGGTCCTGAGAAGTACACGGAGGAAAAAGTGTGCCTGTCTCTTTGAGGTCCAAGCATGCACCAAGGGTTGCACCAAGAGCATGCTCCGAACATTAGCTTACTGTCTGCCCCGTGTGAAAGGTCATTTGTAAGAGGGACCACTTGTGACCCTCTGGCTTGCTGCAGGCTCCTGTTGGTTTTTTATACAGGGTTTGTGCTGAACACATCTGCCAGCTGTGGTGTTTAGCTGGAAAGTAAAGGGTCTCAGAAGGGCCTTCAGTGAGGAGGGGCGAGGCTTAGCGTGGGAGCTTGGAACTCTTTGTGGCATCGCCTATGTTGAAACGTAGTCAAGATGTGAAATTAAAATAGTACTTCTCTTTATTTAAAAACTAATAAATACTCAAACTTTGAAAAGGTTTTGCTCTTTGCTCCACTTAAGGAATATATTTGGTGACCTGCGCCATCAACATCCAACACTTTTTGGGTATCAATTGGTAAACTTAAAATTTTACATATATAATTTATATTTTGTCTCCCAGTGTTGAAACAGAGTTCAACTCAGTGTGTGGGGGTGGGGTGGGTGGGGGTCGTGGGATACTCTCAGACATTGGGGCAGGTAGGCGTCTTCCAAGGTAGAGGCCCAGCAGGTAGAGACAGCATCATAGGATTTGAGCTCAGAGACCAGCTCACTCTTTGTGGGTCCTGCTTGTAGACAAAAACCCTACTGCTTGTTTCCTGGCTTAGTCCTGTACACACGCACGCACGAACGCACACAGGCTTAATCCCAAACCACTTCTTCTGAGTCAGCTGTCCCTCACCCACACAGTCTTTCGGTGCTGTGCTGGGAAACTGCTCTGTGGAGGGAGCCCATGCACTGCTGCTGTCCACCTTCTCGACCCTCTGCAGGTGTGCTGACCACACCAGCGGTGAGACTAGCTTTGGTTGTTGGTAGTCATTGGGTCAAGAAAGTGAATTGCGCCAAGTCCTTTTCACTGGCCTCAGTGGCCTGTTAGAGTAGGTGGCAGCAGAGATTGGGCCACCAACCTCAGCTAAGAAGCCAGCCCTGAACAGCACCAACCAGTCACCAACAGCTTTCCTCTGCCTGAAGGAGCAGGGCTGGTGTTTTTCCTTCTTGGCACCGTCAGCATGCTGAGTGTTGTTGCTGGCATAGTTGGAGTCCTTTTTTGACCCATGGTTTTTGGGTTGTCTTTTGAGACAGGCTTTCTCTGTGTTTAACAACTCTGGCTGGCTGTCCTGTAACTCACTCTGTAGACCAGGCTGACCTTGAACTCACAGGGATCCACCCGCCTCTGCCTCCCAAGTGCTGGGATTAAAGGCGTGCACCACCACTCCCTGCTAGACCCACAGTCTTTAACAAAGTAAATAAAGTTTAAAAAGAAAAAGAAAAAAAAAAACTGCCCTGAATCCAGACTCCGTCACTGACACTGAGTTGCTGCCTCTCCAAGCTTGATGGGAACAGCTTCTTTACTCAGTGTCTGGCTCAGCAGATTTGCATATCCTAGATTCTGTTCCTACTGTAATACCTAGCTACTTGAGGCAGAAAAAGATAGCCTAGCATGTTTTTAAGTTAAAAAGGGCTGGGCGTGGTGGTTCAAGGCCAGCCTGGTCTACAGAGTGAGTTCTAGGACAGCCAGGGGTACACAGAGAAACCCTGTCTCTAAATAAATAAAAAGAATACTTGTTGTTTGTTTATGATTATAGACATTGGGGAAGGAGCAGTGAGGTCATGTGATCTTTCTGAAACAAGTTTGTTTATGATTATAGACATTGGGGAAGGAGCAGTGAGGTCATGTGATTTTTCTGAAACAAAAGTTAATTCTGTGCACATGAACAAGCATGAAGCCGCGTAGTTTAATCCTAGAGTAATACTTAGAATCTCAGCATTTGGGAGGCTGAGGCAGGAGGATTGCCTCCAGGTAAGGGTCGCCGAGGCTTCATAGTCTTTCAGAGAGAATATGAATTAGCCATGTTGGGTTTTTTGTAGTAGTGTCCCAGAAACTGCAGCCACTCCAACAAGAGCCTAGGGCTGGACCGTGGACCAACAGTTCTGTTTTACAACTGTGCTCCTGTCCTCTGGGGACTGTGTGGAGGAAGCTCCCTCGGTTGCCCTCCCTGACAGCCCTCGACTGCATGAGAGCTGTGGGAATGTCACCACCGTCCAGGAGACCGCTGAAGAAAGCCAGGAATCTGGGCACAGAGGACTCCCGTCCTCACTTTACGCTGCACAGAGAGGCCTGCTGGAGGCCTTGCTCCCTGCAGCTCCAGGGAGCTGGGTAAGTCACTTCCCCTGGTAGTAGGTCGGTAGTTTGTAGATGTGCACAGTCAGGCTTCTTAGTGACAGAGATGATGTGTGGATTAGGAGTTGGCCTAAGAACCTCACAAGAGAAGCTCGCAGCTGCCACTCTGTACTGTCCCTTTCTCTGGTAGAGTGCTTACTGGCTGCAGGCTGGTTCTGCAGCACAGGGAAGGGCAGGGCCCTGGCTTATCCTGCTGTATGTTTGGCAGGCATGCTCTCCTTCACTCTGACTCATTTCTGTTCTGTGCTGGCCCTACACCTTTACCTTTGTTAGAGCCCGTCTGCAACTTAAAAACAGCTCAGCCCGAGCTACACCCCTCTCCAGTCGCACAAAGGCCTGAGGAAACACTGTGAGTTTTTTGGGGGTTTTTTGTTTGTTTGTTTTGTTTTTTTTTAAACATTTATTTATTAATTTATTATGTATACAGTATTTGCTCTACATAAATGCCCGGGCACAAGATCTCAATGTAGATGGTTGTGAGCCACCATGTGGTTGCTGGGAATGGAACTCAGGACCTTTGGAAGAACAGCCAGTGCTCTTAACCTCTGAGCCATCTCTCCAGCCCTGTTTGTTTTGTTTTGAGATAGGGTCTCACTATGTATGTAGCCCTGCTTGTCCTGGAACTCTTTTTTTTTTTTTGGTTTTTTTCGAGACAGGGTTTCTCTGTATAACAGCTCTGGCTGTCCTGGACTTGCTTTGTAGACCAGGCTGGCCTGGAACTCACAGAGATCCGCCTGCCTCTGCCTCCCAAGTGCTGGGATTAAGGGCGTGCGCCACCACTGCCCGGCGTTCTGGAACTCTTATGTTGACCATGCTGGCCTCGAACTCACAGAGATCCTCCTGCCTCAGCCTCTGGAGTGCTGGGATTAAAGCCGTGCATCACCACACTCAGCTAAGCAGTGTGTTTTTTGTTGCAGTGGGTTGATTTTATTATTTTTGGAGTGTACTCTAAGCCTGACCTAGTTGAGATAAGATTTAGAATTGAAGGGGAAATACCTGAAGAAATAATCTTTTTCTTCAAGAAAAAGAGGAATTGGCTATAATTGCCAACCCTTCCGTCTACGGTTCAGAAAACAGTCCCCTTCTTGATAAAAGGGGGCAGATGGGACAGTGCAGTTAGGCAGTGTGGGGGACAGGAAAGCCATCCACTCTTTTGAAAGGTACTTGTGGTTGCTGCCCAGGGTGGGGCCAGCTCTCTTCTCCACTTTGAGGTTTGTTTTCTCTGCTGCAATGATGTCCTGTCAGTGACCCCTGTCATTTGGAAGGTACAGGAACAGACCCCAGTGTCCAGGAAGCTCTTTTCCATGTCTTCTTACAGCATTAAGACACGTTGACTGCCATCGGAGAATGTTCCTGTGCTGGGGTTCCCTAGGCCCCTCCCCCCACTATTTGCAGCTTTGCGTTGTGGCCTTGCACTAACCCAGAAACTTCTTAGCCAAGTGCTGCATGGATGTGAGGTTGCTCAGGGGCCCGAGATAGCGATGCCTTTCACCTTCAGTGTAGACTAGCTTGTCCTGGCCCCTTTTCATTGTGGTGTTTGGGTCCACCCCCTGTGTTGAGTCCGGTTTCATTTGTGGTGTTTGGGTCCACCCCCTGTGTTGAGTCCGGTGACCGTGTGAGTTTGGCTGACTCCTGCCCCTGAAGCTCCCTGTGCAGTGCTGCGGAGAGTATTAGCTTGCTTTGGAATTTGGCTGATGCTCGAGGAAGGAGGCCCAGGGGGTGGACTGTTCTCTCTCATACAGGCCAGAGGGCCTCTGCTGGGAAGAGGAAGTCTTGCGAGGGGCCCTCTAGAGGCAAAGTCATTGCTTTCCCTTCCCTAGTGGTCAACTGTTTTGCCCAATCCAGGTTTTCATCACTTGCAGAGAACCAGTTTTCAGCCTCTTATCTGACTTCTTATTAGACAACACTGGAAAGAACTTTATTTATTTTGGTTTTTCAAGACAGGGTTTCTCTGTGTAGCCCTGGCTGTCCTGGAACTAGCTATGTAGACCATGCTGGCCTTGAACTCAGAGATCCGCCTGCCTCTAAAGGAGTGCACCACCATATGTGGCTTTAGAGCAAACAGTCTTTCTTATCTCTCAGGGAAAAGGGTTAGGTGCCTCAGTCTGGCTGTTGGGCCTTCAGCCTCCTGTCTGTGGGGTGATGTGGCTGCTCTTAGGAAATCATTTTGCCTAGGAGGTGGCCTGCAAACTCGTGCAGGCCATTTCTTGGTTTGAGCAGTGTTCCTGGTTCTTTGGCCCCAAGTTGAACAATCGCCTAAGCCGGCCATGCGTCAGTAGCCGCTCCGTCCTTTGCACAGTGAGAAGCTCTTCAGGACTCACTGAGCCTTGGTCTTCAGCCCTTTGTGGTGGAGAGACATGTCACTGGTGAGAAGACATCTAGTATGGGCCACTCTTCTCCTCGATCTGTGGGACCAGAGTTTCTCAGGGGAAGGTCAGGGCTATTTCGGAGAGCCAAGAACAGGGCAGGACCACCCAGGAGCAGCTCTGAGGTGAGGCTTGAGGGAATGCCGAAGTGCAGGAGGAGGTGGCCCTTCTTAGAGAGTCAGAGCCCACGTCCTCTGGAGGAAGGGAGGATGGACTCACAGGCTGCAGCCCCGTGGCTGTGAGCATCATTCTCAGGACTTCCCAAAGGGCCTCTAAGAACCTCAACAGAGGACTCAGGAGTAGCTCCCCCGTTGAGGGCTTGCCCCAATGCAGGAGGCTCTGGGTTCCGTCCCCAGTACTGAAAAGCAAAAAATTATGTGTGGCCTTCCAGCCTCAGCAGACAGATGAGGATGTCTGCGCAGAAGCGTGTGGCACTGCAAGTGACAAAAATAACTAACGGAACACCCTGCCGAATGGTTCTCTGTGCGCTGGCTGTTCTCCTGGTTTTATGGTCCGAACACCTGGTTTGGTGTATAACAGTATAATCAGTATAACAGCTGGTTATAATCAAAGAAAAGGTTGTAGTTAAGAGTAAAACTCTGGTTAGCCCAGATGGCTCCCGGTTGGGTGAATAAGAAAAGGACAACTTGTAGGCCTCAGAAGCTACTGTGAGATGAAAGCCAAGTGCCGCCCCACCTGCCTGCTGGGCAAGCAGGAGCGTCTTGTGTCTGGCTCTGCCTGGCTCGGGATCTTCCTTCATCCCAAGGATGGATGGCTCAGCAGGAAGGAGGCTAGGCAGTGCTCAAAAGGTTAAGTAAGCATTTGATTTTACAGAGGGATCTGTTGAGGGGTCAGCATGTAGAAAATGCCAAAGTGCTCTCTGAACAGAGGGTGGGCTAGCAGGAGTCTGGAACTCCGTGAGGTGGGCTCTGAAGGCAGCAAGGCCCAGTGGCCCAGCTCTGCACTCCGCTGTTGTAGTCGTGCTGTCCCCACACACTCCTCATCCAAGGAGCCCACCTCATGGGGGCATAGTGGCCTCGATGTGCTGCATTAAAGTCTTTCCCACCCCATTAGGCCTTCCAGCTAAGGCTAAATGATCAAATTTAGTACAGTCTCCAGAGCTGAGACAAGAGACCCAGGACAGGCACCCCAGGCTTCACAGGGACACAAAGATGACTTGATCCCACAGAGTCGCTGAAGGAGGTGCACAGGTGATGGTTCCGAGTGAGCTGGGTAGAACGTTCTAAGGGGGGGCCCTGGAGGGAAGGAAGGGTTGCTATGGGCCTTCCAGCTCTTGGCACTTGGCATGAGACTAGGAGTGGAGGGTGATAGTGCCCTTCCTCCTAGCTGAATGGGCTCTGGATCTCAGGGCTTCACAGCCATAGTTGATAGGGTCACATGGTCACAGTCACTAGACATGACCATGGTTTCCATCTTCCCAACAGTGTTGCCTGGCACTTCTTGGAAAGCCCAGCATTTCCTCTTGCCACCAGCCCAACCTGGCCTCCTTCCACTGTCCTTACAGCCCTGCTAGGGAGGCCTTGGCAGTACTCTTAGGCACTGCAAGAAATGGAATCCTGTCCTGGAAAAGCAGAAGGAAGTGGAATTTTCCTGTTTGCAGTATTCTCGGGTTCTTCCACACCTCTCCCATGGCCTGTGCAGGAGTGCAGAGAACAGTTCCGAACTAGACCGGATCTCAGTTGCCATCCCTGCCCCCTTACAGCAGGCAAGGAGGAGCCCCATGGAGTCTCCTGCTAGCCCACCCTCTGTTCGGAGAGCACTTGGCACTTTCTACATGCTGACCCCTCAACAGATCCCTCTGTAAAATCAAATGCTTACTTAACCTTTTGAGCACTGCCTAGCCTCCTTCCTGCTGAGCCGGGTTGAGCCTCCAAGGAAGGACCCTGTAACTGTAGACAGTAAGCCGGTGCCAACCAATAAAAACCAGTATGTGACACATGTCTCTTGGTGCGTGGTCTCTTCTTTCCAGTGGCTTCCTGAGTGCTTCATGTCAATTGTTCTTAAAACTTCAGTTTATTTATTGTTATTGTGGGAGGGGATCGTCAGAGGACAGCCTTCAATATCCACCTTTTCATTTGTTCCTGGGAGCAGATGCCAGTTGCTCTGGCTTGAACAGCAGCTGCCTTTACTCACTGAGTTATCTTGCCTTTGATTGTTTGCCTTTTCAGATGAGGGCCTCACTATGCAGACTAGGCTGACCTCAAAGTCACAGATAGATCCTCCTGCCTCAGTTTCCCAAATTTCAGGTTTATAGGTCAGACTACCATACTGAGCTTGAACGTTTTTAGTTTAATGAAAAACAGTATTCAGGTGGGGTGATGCACAGCTTTAAATCTCAGCACTGGGGAGTGAGTTCCAGAAGGCTCTTACAGAAAGAAACCCTGTCTGGAAAAAACAAAGGGGGGGGGGGAAATGATATAATGAGATCAACTTTGAAGAAAAACACAACACCAAAAACAAACAAGAAACCAGGCTGTAGAATAATGACGTCATACATATGGTACATTCCTGAACCAGGGAGATTATGTGGCAAGTGCCCTGAAGATGTGAGAACCCCTAGAAGTGACACCATACAAGGCCCTAGAGGACCCACGAGTGGATGGAGTAAAAGCAGTAGAAAACAGCACGCCACAATCAAACGTGCCCATCTCCCAGCACAGGCTGGTTTGGTTTCCTGTCTGGTTAGTGGAAGAGAGGCTTCCAGGACAGAGGTCAGGAGGACCTAGCACAGAGGCTAATAAATGCCCAGCAGGTGCTGAAGTCATCTGAGTGATGATAAAGGTCAGTCCAGGTCACCTGGTAGGTGTACCCGATGTCTTGTGGCACATTGAGTAACTTCACGGTAGAATGCTTGCCTGTCACATCAGACACCCTGCTCCTGAGTTTAGATTCTACAGGTTCCTGTGGTCCTCCACTCTTTTGTTGGGTGGAGGCCAGAGGTGAGCACTGGGTGTCCCTGTCACTGTCTACCTTGTTTTTCATTTTATTTTTGAGGTTATAATTACATCATTACATGTATTCTTCCCTTTCTACCCTCCAAACCCTTCCATATGCCCTTCCTTGTTCTCTTTCAAATTCATGATCTCTTTTTACTGTTACCCCCCTTTTTTTTTTTTTTGAGACAGAGCCTCTCCCTAAACCTAGCTCACTGACTCAGTGAAGCACTAGGGATCCTCCTTTCTCCAGGGCTGAGATTATAAGCATGTACCCCCGTGTTCAGCTTTTATGTGGGTGCCAGGGATCAAACTCAGATTTGCATGGTGTACAGCAGAGTAGTTTACTGACAGTCTCCCACTGCCTGCTTTTCTCTGTTTTTGAGACAGGATCTTATGTAACACAGGCTGGCCTTGAACTCATGATCCTCTTGCCTCAGTTTCCTTAGCTGAGATTACAGGTATGAATCCCTCGACCAGCTTCTTTCTCCATGTACAAGGGATGAGCCAGCTATCCTGTAGTTGTAATTGGGATATTTGTTTTTTGTTTTTCAAGACAGGGTTTCTCTGTGTAACCCTGACTGTCCTGGACTCGCTCTGTCGACCAGGCTGGCCTTGAAGTCACAGAGATCCACCTGCCTCTGCCTTTAGAGTTCTGGAATTAAAAGCATCACCACCATGCCCAGCGGTAATTGGGATTTTTAAAAAGACGCTCTCTGACCTGTGTTATAATGATCACTGAGGGCCCGTCACTGTCCTGTGACATTACCTGCTGAGTCCTCAGGGTAAATGGAGGGTTGCTTTCCTGTAGACAGACCTTCCAGCAACCTCCAGTATTTGTATCTAGAAAAGAGAAACATTAAAAGGACCCCAGAAGTTTTGGCCTAGGTTATGGGAGAAAGTCACCCTAAAGAAGGCAGTATGGCTCCTGACTCTGGCGACAGGCACTGCATTTCCATCATCCTTTGCTGACAGTCAGTGTGGTGCCTCTGCTTATCCCAGTCCAGGTTTGGCTCCCATCCCTGGAGATGGGATCAATGTGCCATAAAAACCTTATTGTTACAAGAGACCTGATTAGGGGTGTGAAGGTTTGTTTTCTCACCATGGTCTTACGACACCCAGCTAACAGCTGAACATCTGAAGGTGCAGCCACCATCCTCCATGTTCAGTGTCCTGAATATCAGAGGGTGCTAAATGTGGGACTCACAGTCCTCATGCAGGCATCTGTTTGACTGACAGATGGCATACAGAGGTGACAATCTGGAGAGAGTGAGCCATGGGATCAGGGTAGGAGGGGCTGTGTCAGAGAGGACCCTAGAAGGAAAGGGAGGTTGCTGGTGTGATGTGAGCTCAGGAACCAGAGCAGGGTGCAACTCTGCCGTTGAAGGCCTCTGTGATCTGGACCATTTGCCAACCCCAGTTTCTGTGTTGTGTATGGCACCTGAGCTGGGGGGGCACTGTGGTGTGATTGTAAAGTATCCCACATAGACTCATGATAAAAGCCCAGGTCCCACAGGGCATGGTGGCGCACGCCTTTAATCCCAGCACTTGGGAGGCAGAGGCAGGCGGATCTTTGTGAGTTCGAGGCCAGCCTGGTCTACAAAGTGAGTCCAGGACAGCCAAGGATACACAGAGAAACCCTGTCTCGAAAAAACCAAAAAAAAAAACAAAAACAAAAAACAAACAGAAAGCCCAGGTCCCAAGCTAGTGGCAATATTTTGGAAGGGTCTGGAAACCTGGAGGTTAGGTGGAGGAAATAGTTCCCCTGGGGCTGATTCTTGGAGCTCTCTTGTCCCTGGCACCTTGCTGACTTGCTCTGTTTATTGTCCACCATGATCTGAACAGCTACACACACACACACACACACACACACACACACACACACACACACCCCACACACACACACACACCCCCCCTCTGAGACGGAGGAAAACAACCATTCCTGCCTTTTTTGTTTGTCTGGTTTTTCTTTTTGTTTTTCCAGACAGGGTTTCTCTATGTATCCCTGGCTGTCCTGGAACTCTTTTTGTAGACCAAGCTAGCCTTGAACTCACAGAAATTCTCCTGCCTCTGCCTCCCTAACCCTGAGTGCTGAGATCAAAGGCGTGCGCCAGTATGCCTGCTAACCATTCCTGTCTTTAAGGTGTTCCTGTCAGCTCTTTGGGTGCCGCCATGGTAGTCACTGCTACCCAGGACTGTTCTCAGCTTGCTAACACTGCAGCAGAAATGTGACAAGCAGTCAGTGCAATAAAACAAGGGAGCCTAGGCAGAATGATTGAAGGTTAGAGTAGCCCAGACTACAGAATGACTTCAAGACCTGCTTGGGCAACTTAGTGAATGAAACCCTGTCTCAAAAATAAAAAGCTTCCAGGCATGGTGGCATATGCTTTAATCCCAGCACTCGGGAGGCAGAAGCAGGTGGATCTCTGTGAGTTCGAGGCCAGCCTGGTCTACATATTAGTTCCAGGAATGTAGCCAGGACTACATGGACTGTCTCAAAACAAAATTCCAAGAATACATAGACCATCTCAAAACACATAGATAGATAGATAGGTAGGTAGGTAGATAGATAGATGATAGATAGATAGATAGATAGATAGATAATAGATAGAATAAATAACAAAGAACTAGCAAGCTGGCTTAGCCAGTAAAAGCATATGCCACCAAGCCTGATGACCTTGGTTTGATCCCCAGGACCCACATGAAGGAGAAAACCCATTGCCACAAGTTGTCCTCTGACCTTCACACATGGACCGTGACACACACAGGTCTGAAAAATTACAAAATTTAATCCAGGAATAGTGACAGACACACCTTTAACCCCAGCACTCAGGAAGCACGGGCAGGCACTTCTCTTGAGTTCAGCCAAGCCAGCCAGCCTGGCCTACACAGTTTTAGGCCACAAAGGACTACACGTGAGACCCTATCAAAAAAAAAAAAAAAAGTTAGCCGGGAGTGGTGGCGCACACGCCTTTAATCCCAGTACTTGGGAGGCAGAGGCAGGCAGATCTCTGAGAATTCAAGGCCAGCCTGGTCTACAGAGCGAGTCTAGGATGGCCAGGGCTGTTAAACAGAGAAACCCTGTCTCGAAAAACAAAGAAGTTGACATAAAAAGCGGGTGAGCGTGGAGATTGGTGGTAGCTTCCTAGGATGTGTCAGGTTTAATCTTCAGTGTCAGCAGGAGTAGAGAAGGCCCAGAGGGGAAGTAGGTCCTTCCCAAAGGAAGATCACCTGAGGGTTTATGAGGTGAGGTGACCTTGACTGAAGGAAAACCTTGGCCTAGGCTGGCTTGGGGGTGGTGAGTTGTGCTACTTTAGGAACATGGTGACAGTGCTGGGCAGTGCTGTGGGAAAGGTAAGATGGGGTCAAGTGGCCTGGCAGAGAGGCCAGCTGCGACCTCGGTGGGGGCTGCACCACTGCCCTATCAGCAGAGCCATGGGTGAGTCCTCAGCACCTTCAGTGAGCTAGACCCTGCTCACCGGGACCAACTGATACCATTCCTCTGTCCTGGAACGTTGTGCAGTTCTCCAAGTGCATCAGACTCCACCACAGAGCTCCCTGTTCACTTGTTCAAAGCCCCACTTCTGGAAATACCTCAGGTCTTTGCCTCTAAACTGGACTGTGTCCCCCCTGGGCATGGCCCCCTCCTGAAGGCGATTTTAGAGAATCTCCCCCCATTGGTCAATGTTGCAAAGCAGATCCCTAGGAAATTCCAGCTAGAGAAAACAACCAAAGGATATCTTGAAGACGCGATGCGATAATGGAACGTGTGCCCAGCAACAGTCACTCTGTCCACTCAGTGCATTGACACACACAGATGGGCAGAGACAGAGAGCACACACACTTTCCCAGCAAAACAAGCTGCCCTGGGAGAAGGGAGGAGACCCGTGGAGTAAGAAGCTACCAAGGCAGAACAGGGTTGGGGTTGGGGACATAACACAGACCGTCAGCCTCCTTAGCTGCAGGAACCTGGCCACAAGCCCCAGGTGGCGGGGGAGGAGCAGAAACAGATCTGAAACAAAAGCCATGCCCCACTTCCTCAAACTCCAGGGCCAGGGACTATGTGGCCCATCTGCCTTAGCTCACTGACTTTTTTACCCCAGAGTGAAGCGGAGAACCTGAAGCCAACACTTTGTTTAGACCCTCCCTACCATTCCCCCTGGGGCCATGATATGCTCAATGTTTGTGGCTTCCCTAACTCTAAAGCAACTAATGACAGGATGAAGGGGCAGCCAGCTGGAGGTGGCTGGGGATTCAGTCAGGAGGGAGCCAGGTGGAGCTGATGTCCAAGGCTGCTTCTGGCTACATGGTGAGTTTGAGGCTAGTCTGGACTACACATGATCTTAACCTCAAAGAAGAAACTAAAAAGCCAGAAAACAAAAATAACAAAGAACCCTAGCCAGGCATGGTGTAGCAAGCCTGTAATACCAGTCCTTGGGAAGCTGTGATGAGAGAGTATCAATTCACAGGTGGCCTGGGCTACACAGGAAGACCCTGTTCCAAATCTATTACAAATTCCACTAATAATTTCTAAAGGGACTGCTTGTTCAGTCTGCACAAGCATGAAGTTCTGAGTTTCATCTCTAGCTTCCATGTGGATCACCTGCTGTGGTCCACCCTCGAAATCCGTGCTGTGGAGGGGGGGAAGATGGATCCCCGCTGCTGCCCATTCAGCCCAGCCCCGTGAGTTCCAGGCCAGTGAGGGAACCTACCTACAAAACAAGGACCTTCAGCAGGGGTTGTCTTCTGGCCTACACACACACACACACACACACACACACACACACACACACACGCACGCACGTACGCACGCACGCGCGCACATGCGTCAATCAGCCTGCCTGTGGAGCTGAGTGAAGGGGTGTTGTGAGCTGGACACTAGGAACCAGCTGAACTTGGGTCCTCTACAAGAGCCAAGAGTGGGGCTGGAGAGATGGCTCAGCAGTTAAGAAGAGCACTGGCTGCTCTTCCAAAGGACCCGGGTTCAAATCCCAGCACCCACATGGCAGTTCACAGCTGTCTATAATTGCTGGGCATGGTGATGAGTGCCTTTAATCCCAGCACTGGGGAGGCAGAGGCAGGTGGATCTTTGCAAGTTCAAGGTCAGCCTGGTCTACAAAGTGAGTCTAGAACAGCCAAGACTACACAGAGAAATCTTGTCTCAAAAAAAAAAAAAAAAAAAGCCAAGAGTATATGCTCTCAACAGCTGGACCATCTATACCATTTTTTTCCTCCTTTTATTTTTGTTGTTTAAGGCAAGGTTTCTCTGTGTAACAGTCCTGGCTGTCCTGTAACTCACTCTGTAGACCAGGCTGGCCTTGAACTCACAAAGATCTGACTGCCTCTGCCTCCCCAGTGCTGGGATTAAAGGTGTGTGCCACCACATCTGGCAGGTCTAGCTTTTTTATTATTATTAAAACATTTTTGGTCAGGCATGGTGGCACAGGCCTTTAATCTCAGCACTCAGGGAGGCAGAGGCAGGCAGATCTCTATGAGTTCAAGGCCAGCCTGGTCTACAAAGTGAGTCTAGGACAGTCAAGGATACAGAGAGAAACCCTGTCTCGAAAAACCAAAAAGAAAAAGAAAAAAAACAAAAAACAAAAAAACGCTGGGCGGTGGTGGCGCACGCCTTTAATCCCAGCACTTGGGAGGCAGAGGCAGGCGGATCTTTGTGAGTTCAAGGCCAGCCTGGTCTACAAAGTGAGTCCAGGACAGCCAGGGTTACACAGAGAAACCCTGTCTCAAAAAACAAAAACAAAAACAAAAACAAACAAACAAAACAAATTGGGCTGAGTGTGGTAGACTCTCAAGCCTCTATTTCTTTTTTTTTTTTTTTTTTTTTTTGGTTTTTTCGAGACAGGGTTTCTCTGTATAACAGCTCTGGCTGTCCTAGACTCACTTTGTAGACCAGGCTGGCCTCGAACTCACAGATATCCGCCTGCCTCTGCCTCCCAAGTGCTGGGATTAAAGGCGTGCGCCACCACCGCCCGGCAAGCCTCTATTTCTTGACCTTCCTTGTCAGAATTTTTCAAAAATGAATCAGTTCTCATCTGTGATGCTATCTGTCAGTCAGTTCTGGGCAGTTTTAAGTTAAAGATAACTTATTATAAGATGGTTATTTTCCTGCTTCTTTGCAATATCTCTAGTTTTTTTCTTTTGTTCACTTATTTGAGACACTTTCTCTGTAGTGCTGGCTTCCCTGCAAATCTATGTAGACCAAGCTAGCCTCAAACTCACAGAGATCTGCCTGCCTCTGCCTCCTGAGGGCCAGGGACTAAATAAGTTTGCTACCATATCTGGCTCCTCCACGTCTTTTTAAATGTTTTTGGGGGCTGCTGGGGATGGAACACAGGACCTCATGCACCCACAGTAAATGCCATGCCCTGAGCTTCAGCCCTGGCCCTAAGGTGCTTGTGAGGGAGGGATGCCCGCCCTGGCTGCCTTTGCCTTCCTGGGCCTGCACCTTGCTGAGTCTTGTTGTAAAATCCAGTTATGTCACTTGGGAACAGCTCAGCCTTCTTGGTCTCCTGGTTTATTTAGCAGGTATGGTGCAAAAGGACACAGAGCTGGCAGGACCTGGATATGGTCACACAATCCCCAAGTGACCTCAGATGCAGCCTGGTCAAGGAGGTAGGCAAAAGGAATAGGGCTGCGATGTCCCTCAGTGGCAGGGCACTCCCTCATATGAGGTACCTGAAGCATGTATAAGGCCTGGGTTGACCCTTAACAACACACACACACACTGTGCTGGACAGTCAGTGCCGACTCGCACAAGCTAAAGTCATCTGAGAGGAAGGAGCCTCAGTTGAGAAAAGGCCTCCCTGAGATCACGCTGCCCACAGTCCTGTAGAGCATTTTCTTAATTAGTGATTGATGAGGAAGGACCCAGTCCATTGTGGGGAGTGCTATCCCTAGGCTGGTGGTCTTGGGTTCTATAAGAAAGCAGGCTGAGCAAGCCAGTAAGCAGCACCCCTCCATGGATTCTGCATCAGCTCCTGCCTCCAGATTCTTGCCCTTTCTTAACTTCCTTTGATGAACAATGCCGTGGGAAGTGTAAGCCAAATCAACCCTCTCCTTCTCAATTTACTTTTTGGTTGGGGTGTTTCATCACAGCAATAGAAACTCTAAGACACACACAAAAAACAGAATTTTTTTTTTTGAGACAGGGTTTCTCTGTGTAGCCCTGGCTGTCCTGGACTTGCTTGGTAGACCAGGCTGGCCTTGAACTCACAAAGATTCGCCTGCCTCTGCC